>JARHVA010006793.1:432500-829785 GCA_037957365.1 Torreya grandis
ATGATAAGGTTGGGGATGTAGAGATGGGAAGCAAGTTGAATTCCCTAAAAGGAAAGCATGACATTGACAACATGGTTAGTTTAGTGACCTAAGGGACCTACATAAGTAACAATTAACACACCAATATGATCATGAATCACCCCTCCCCCTCAGGTGGTCCTAGTTTGCCTTTTGATGTGCAATCAAAGTTAAGCTTAAGCCACTCATAATGGGGAATTGACTATTTGATGGCATAATGATCCACCATCAATGGTTTTATTTCCATAATTTGAGATAAATTCCATGAATAAAAAATAGAAGATTTGGATGGGGAGCACTTGAACTTGTCTTTGTGGATAAAATATTTCTAATTGTATACTATAAAAGAACATAGATGCTTAAAGATCAATCTAGATGGAGAGATCTTATTCTAAAAAATATAATCATTCATAGCCTTATATATGGTCCAAAACAAATAATGGAGGGAAAGGGTATAGAATAAGCAAAGAGATGAAAGTGACCATAAAGGTTTCCATTATTAAATAAAATCTTGAATGGATCCTGCATAGACCTAGGAGACCATTAACTGATTAAGAAACCTATATAACACCAAGAGACTGAGGGGCACTCCAAGAATAGATGATGTACTAACTTTTCATAGGTGGAGCAGAGTGAGAAATGATTAGGAATTAATTTTACCCCTTTTGATAATATTATATATGGTGAGAATTTGGTTTTGAGAAGCCAGCCAAAAAAATCTATCTTTGGCATAAGGTGTTTGATCTAGAGAGGTCACCCAAGATCCCATTCATCCTCCAAATCTATCTCCACTAAATATCCTAAGTTCACTGAGTAAGTCCCACTATCTTTAGTGAACCAAAGAATAGAATCTTTCTTTAGAAAGTGGGGTATATGAATTTGTTGGATTTTTGAATTAAGCTCAAGAAGAACTTCAGATTCCTCATAAGTGATGTTATCTAGATTAATTAATTTCCATTCTAGAGAGCCTTTAGATTAGTCTTAATAGTCTTTTACTTTAGTTCCCCATTCCACTTTGAAGTTGATAGAAAGGTTAGTCCATGGATGTTTAAAGCCAAGGGGGATTTGAGATAACCAAGGATCATCCTATAAATCCATGGATTCCTCATTGCCTATTTGCCACCTATAACCTTTTTATAGGAGTTTCTTTCTGTAAGAGACCACTTTTCAAAAGGTCAAGCCATTCACTAGGGCTTCCTCTTATAGGAAGCTATCTTTTTATTGCCCTCTATGTATTTGGCCTTAATTATTTATGTCCATTATTTATCCTCTTTGAGGATTTTCCATCCCATTTTGGCAAGAAGAGATTTGTTCATGTCTCTTATTTTTAAAATCCCAAGTCTACCATTTTATTTAGGTAGATAATCTTTATCCTAATGAACTAGGGGGAATATGAACCTTTCTTCCATCCCTTTCCATAGGAAATTATGCTAGATCTATTTTATTTTATTTGCAATTTTGTTCAAAATTTTGAAAATAGACATGAATTATATTGGGATACTCTAAATAGTGATCTTAAGTAGTTGGAGCTTATCAACTTGAGTAAGGAGTTAACATTTCCATCCTAAAATTTTATTTTAAATTTTGATGAATAACAGGTTATAGTATTCATCTTTTAGTTTACCTATAAAAAAAGAAGTCCAAAGTGGATGGAAGGGAGCTTACCTATCTAATAACAGAGGATGTTAGCTAATTTATTTTGAAGGCCTTCTTGGGTGTTAATGAAAAATTAGATATTTTATTGAAATTCATGCTCTGATTGGACACTTTTTTTACTCTAAAAGGATCCTTTTAAAATTCTTAGTTTCTTCTATTGTGGCTTCTCCAATTAAGAATTTGTCATCATCAAATTCTTCATGGGATATTGGTCTAGTGCCTTGAGCTACTCTAATTCCTTTAATAATACCTATGTTTCTAGTTATAGTTACCACTCTTCCTAAAGGTTTAGTAAGAATGATAAAAATATAAGGGGATAGTGTGTCCCCTTATCTTAGACCTTAGCTGGATCAAAATAAGCCTTTTGGGATCCCATTGACTGTGATCAATAATCTAAGAGTGGAGATGCAACTCTGAATGATGGTTCTAAATAAGGAATTGAATTTGAATTTCTCTAAGATTTATCTAAGAATATCTAAGAGGCTCTATAATATGCTTTGTTCATATAAAGTTTGATGAATGTTTCATGATTATTGTTCAAATGTATGGAATGAATTTCCTCATGTATGGTGATTAACCCATCCATAATTTTCATGCCTGAGACAAAATCTCCTTCATATTCTTTTATGATTCTCTCCAAAATGGGTTGAATTCTTCTAGCCAGAGTTACTAAACAAATTTTTTAAGCCTTAGAACATAAGATTATTAGTTTAAAGTCTTTGAGCTGATTTTCTCTAGGATTGTCAAGAATAAACACAAGAAAGGTATTGTTTAAATATTTTATAATCATCCATTCTATGAACAATTCAAAGACAATATATTCCAACTCTACATAAATTATATCCCAAAATTTTTGAAAAAAATGGGAGGGAATATGTCTGGGCCTGGGGCCTTACCTACTTCCATTGAAACACTATAGCCTTAATATCTTCTATCAAGGGGAATTTCATAAGTGCAGTATTATCGACTTGATAAATAAGGTTCAAGATGTTTTGAAGCATTATTTCTTCTAGATAGTGCTATAATAAGCCATTTTATTTGAGAAAATCCTAGAAGTATTGAATAATTTAGTTTTCAATATCTTACAAGTTTATGCATTTCCTTCGATCATCCTGTATGAGTTACAAAATCAGATTTTTGTTCCTATTTTTGGATGCCTACTGATGAAAAACTTGTGTTCTTATCCCCCTCCTTTAGCTAAAGGCATCTAGACTTTTTTTTCCAAAAATACTATTCTTTAGATTCAAGATTATGATAGGCACTAAGAAGATTCTTCTCAAGATCATATGTATGTTAATCATTACCATGAAGAGAGGAGACTATTTCAAGTTTTATGAGTTCTTCCTCAATGTGTTTATTTTGAGTAAAGATATTACCAAAAAACTCCCTATTCCATACTTTCATTTTTTGTTTTAGGTGATTGAGTTTCATAACTAGGATGAACATGTCAGATCCTGAGAAGGGTTTTTTCCACCAAGCCTTTACGTCTTCATGTAGATTTGGGTGGTGTAGCCACATAACTTCAAATTTGAATGGAAAATTTTTACTTATAGGGATAATGTTTCCTTGAAATATAATATTATTATGATTGAATCCAATTCTATAGAGGTAAGATAAAGAGCTTCTATGGTGGAGATCCCAACATCAAGATACTAGACACTTGTCGCGTCTAACCTATATTAGATCCTCCCTTATCCTTAGATTTGTCTTGGTAAAATGATTTATTTTGATGTTGACATCTAAAAGCCCAACTTTTTCTATGAAATAATTGAGGTCCACCATTATTTTGAGAAATTAGTAAGGTCACCTTTATTTTATATTGGTGATATAGGGGAACTAAAATCCCCTACCAGTAGTCATTTCTAATTTCTATTGATTTTCTTGAAAGCTATCAAGTCCTCCCAAAGCTTTCTCCTAGCCATCCTAGAATTGGGAGCATAAAGGTTAGATATTATCCATTCCTCCTTGGATATTTTACTTTTGAAGAGTATATCCATGTGATAATTGATCTTGATGAGGATTTCTCTTTCTAGTTCTTAAGAGTTCCATAGGATGTAAATTTCTCTAGAGGTAGCATCTGAGCTCATACATAATGACTTTGATTCTTTCCATATTATGTTAGTACATTTATGAAAAAATTCTTCTAACATTTTTATTTCTTATAACATAAAAATCATTGGGATGTTTCTATTTATTAAATTAACAACTAGTTTCTACTTTTGTGGGTTATTCATTCCCCTTACATTCCAAGAAATAAACTTCATTGCTTTTGTCTAGTAAAGTGGTTTTTAAGGATTTTTTGATAACCATTAGCTATTTCATTGGTAATCTCCTTATTCTAGACAACATTATTTGGTGTTCTTTCAAGTTTTTTTTATCCTTCTATAGTATCTAATTTCTTCTAACTTATAATTGACTTAAAATGTGCCCAATTTACTTTCTCCTCTTTTACTATATTTTAGAATTATCCTTTCTCCTTATTCATTGTGGATACATTATTGCAAGTCAGGGAGTCATTTTATGTAGATCCTCTATTGTGAATAAACTCTAATTGGTTGGTGCTTGGCAATCTTGGAAAAGGTTATATATCCTCAACATTGAAGTGGTTTGAGGATAACCTTTAAGTTACTTTTTTTTAGATGAATCCTTTAGGATTTTTAAGGTTGAATCTATAGATATCATGGAAAATGGGGAGCTCTAGTTAAGCATACATTTAAGAGAGGGACTTGCTTCTTTCAAAGTGTCATTGGATTCTAATAAATCATATCTTATAGATGTAGAGAGGATTACAAAATAAGTTAGTCAAGCATTAGTCCATAAACAATGAAACATGCATAAAGAACTATCTAACTAATCCTATCCATTACTATGGGAATTACAAAGGATAACAAGAAAAAATGAAAGAAAGAAACACCATATTACCTTCCCAAATGGATTCACCATGCCCATGTGGCTCAAAAACATATTCTCTCTTGATCAAGCATCCTTGTCTTTATTAAAAATGGTGGTAAGCTCCTCCAATGCCTCAAGAACACTCCACAAAACCTAGGCTCTTGATATGGAATCACTAAACTAGCCTATCAATGAATCTTTGTAGAAACAATTAGCATTATAACTTTTCTATGTTCAATCTTTGAAGATATTTGAGCATAATAACCTTGCACCAAAATATCTTAGAAATGATGTTCATGGCCTCTCTATTTATAAATTTTTGAGATTAGTCAAGATCAACCATGACCATCCATCTCAAGATTGAGATGTGTGGTTGAGGATAATCCTAATATTTGGAATTAAATCCATAATTATCTTCATTGTGACCTTAGAAAAAGGGGTATTGAAGAGGCATGGAGACCCATAATCCTGATATTTATGGCATTTATGGCCTAGGGATGTCTTCCTAAGAAATGATCTCACCTGATGATGTAGATAATAAGAATCAATTTAAAAAAATAAATATTCAACAACTCTCATGGAAAATCCACTTAAGCTCTTGATTTGGATTAATTAGCCTTAAGCAAGGTTAAACAACATTTGTGAAATTATTTGAAAATTGGTCCTCAAATAATCAAATTGTTAGAAAGTCATATTACTAGGTTGTAATTTAACTTAGGAAGAATTAGAAGGTGATTTTAGATGCATTGGAACCATATTACCATTTAGGATGTTTCCAATAGAAAATAACAAAGGTACATGATGTGTACTAAAGAATTAGAAGAAAAGAGTGATTCAAAGCACTAAATGGTGAAATGGTCATTTTGACTTGAAATGATCTAATCAAAGTTAGTTGGTCCATAAAATGCATTGCCCTATGTAGGGATACTTTGACCTAAACTAGTACTTGTAAATGACAAGTTCAAACTATTTAGGACATTTTATGGATTTTTACCTAAAATGTGCATTTGAGTGTAATTTGAGTAAGATTGACAATTTCAACACAAATGGTGTTAGGAATTGGATGTCTATATTTTGCCTCTATTTGAGAAGGCATAGCGAGACATTCAAGTGAAGCAACATATTTTCAAAGAAAAGAGTTTTCAAGAATAAATTGGAATAGACCCATGATTCCCCTTTAAAAGGACATATTAGGATGAAAGATAAGGATTGACTCTCAAAAAGAGAGAAAAAGTTAGAGATTAACCCATGGAATAGATCACATCTAGATGAGCTAATGCTTGCACACGTGATTACCATCAATGATCAAAATATAATGATTGGTATAATAGGCCCTAGAGATGGGGGGAATGGGAAAGATATAATCCATAAATGTAAGGGACACACTGTAAACATACCTAATTTGAGTGTAAAATCTATACGCTTATGGCATTGATCAATCTTGAGACAAGTTGCACACTAAAATATTGTCATCATGGGCTTTAATGTGGAGAGCTTGGAATTAGAGGAAAATGGAGAATGTTATACTTCAATAAGGGAAGCACCACTAGAATGAGGTCTCCAAAGATATTATAATATGAAGTGCTCTAGTAGAGCAGATGTGATTATGATAAAATAGTTGTACCCCAGTAGGGCAAATCTGATTAGTGAGAAAGAATAAAGAATGATTTTACCTATAGAGCTGATTTAATTTAGACGTGGTTTAGATGTTGTGCCCCAACATGGGTAATTGGCAAGCAAAATATCTCAAGAATATAACCCAAAAGATATGTTAAAGAGAGTGAGCACAAACATATATGCAATGGGGTAATGGCTTAGAAAACCATAAAAACCAAGCATATGAGAATACACATATGTGATGAGAAGGATGAAAAGAAGAATAGAGATAGCTGAGCTAACCTCGATAGAAATTAAGCGCTACCTATATAGTTTTATGGACTCATGTTCCAACATGAACTTGAGGCCAATGTAGTTCATCCAAGTTTAGGATAGAATGGAATAAGGGATGATGAAAAATGACCAAGAATTGATTATATTTACAATGTATACAAAGAGATGAACATCTAAGAATTGACGTGAAAGAAGCTTGAAATGTATGATACTTAGAAACCTAATTCCATATCATGAGCCTAGGTTTTACAAAGTGTTGTTGAAAATCATTCATTGGATTTGATGTTGATGTTGAGATGTTGAGACCTGAGCACAAAGTTCTTCCTATAGCAAAAGAAATTAGGCATCATAAGTATGAATAACTTAGAATGACATAAGATTACAATTACATTGAGCCAGTTCAAATGTGAATACCTATAACTAAGGATAATGGTAAAACAATGACCAAAACTAGAGTTACAATGATTTACATTTAAACAAAAAAGCAAAAGACAAAGAAAAAGATAAACATAAATGAACCTAAATTGAAATCAAGATATGATCTATCAAGACTTAAGTAGGAACAAAAAATGTTTAAAAACAAAAGGCAAGAACATATTAACAACATGAGACCAAGATATGAATAATAAAGATCCATGTGGACCATCAAGGTATTCTTGAACACAAAAGAACAAATCAAAATCAAACAGTAAAACAAGACAAAGAAACACAAGCCCAAGAATGGAGTGAGAAATAATAAAAAGAAAAAAAGGAGAAAAAATAGAAAGAGAGGTGTGAAAGCACAAAAAACACCAATAAAACACAATAAAACACCAAGAAAACACAAATAAACACACAAACAAAAACCAATTTAGTGTGGTTTAAAGACAAATGTTCATGCATGTGCAGTAGAGGCATTACTTTCCACTACATCATTACAAAGAACAATGACAGAAGAAATGGGGAAAGAGAAGAAAAGGAAGGGGTTGGATGAGCTGACTCCAGATGTATAAGACAAGTGGAAACTGCCTACATAATTCCATGGATGCATGTTCCAACATGAACTTTAGGCCAAATGTAGTTCTCCCAAGAAATGGGATAGAATAAAAATGATGATTAGACCAGCATAATTAATGTGACAGAAGAAATAGAAGATACAAAAATTAAATGAGAATGGTTTGGTAAATAAGAAGTTGATGAGATGAGAAAGGATAATCTTAAAAAATAGCAAGTGTATGGGATAAGGTGAAATGAACTGGTGTTTCTATTCTTGAAAAATGGTAAGATCATTCTTTCATAACAGTTGATCATAAAATAGTGAGAGCATTCAAACTTAACAGTTAATCACAAAACAACGAGAGTGTTTAAACTTAATAGTTTCTCACAAAATAGTGAGAGCATTCAAACTTAATGGTTTCTCATAAAATTATGAGAGCATTCAAACTTAATGGTTGCTCAAAAAATGATGAGAGCATTCAAACTTAATGGTTGCTTACAAAATGGAGAGAGCATTCAAACTTAACAGTTGTTCGTAAAATAGTGAGAGTGTGGGATGGTGGAATGAGAATGTACAAATGTATAGAAGCGTGAGATAATGTTTTTGTTCTTTTATGGATCATGTTCAATTTTTTTTGGTATTTTCAAAATATTTCAAATGTTTTTGGTGTTTTTGGGATAAAATATGCACAAGGTGGAACCATCTAGTCAAGGAGATGCACGTCCTAATAGTAGAGGCTCCAATAAGATATCTAAGCCAGCTACAATGAACCATGCTCACAAATCAGTGAGAGAAAGGATGTTGATAAAAAAAATGCAACAAAATACTTATACTAAGAAGATGTGATTGTTTACCTATCAGAAGCTACACAAGATTATCCTTGCTGAACTACTTTGTAGAACTACTGCTAAAGATGTTCATAATGCTAATGAGACATAATTGAGATCATAATTGGTCAAGGGACAAAAGTGTTCAAGATTATAACATGTCCTACACATAACAAATAATATGCATCTTGAAGAGAGAAATCCAGAATGGGATGAAGAATGTCTTCAGAGTGCCAAGAGTTCAAAAGCCTTTACCATTGGGATTCATGAAAAGGGGACCAGGGTAGTATAAAATGCACTCAAGGTAAGATTAAAAGGTGGGATAAAATTATGATAGCACAAGTTGCCCCCAAGTCAAGGGTCTTATATAAAATGGTTCAAAGCTATTCATGCATATAATCTCTTAAGGTGTATGATGTTCATGGGCTCTAAAAATTCTTTACCATTAGGTTTATCCAATCGATATGTTCTTGATCTATAGTTTGCCATGACAATGTATGGTCCTAACCAATTAGGCTAAAACTTGCCTTTCTTTTTGGGTTTAACATTCATGTTCTTCTAGTTCTCTTTCAAAACTAAGTCACCAATCTCAAATTCTTGAGGGAGAATGCATTTTTTTTAGCTTCTCCACAATCTATTCTGATAGGCCTACAAGTTTTCTAGGGCAGCCAAACACTTACCATCAATAAGTTCTAGTTTTTGGAACCATGAGGCTCTATAGTCTTCATCATCTTCAATGCGATCCAATGATATTATTAATGATGGGATCTCAATCTTAACTAGGATGATAGATTCAAAGCTAAAAATAAGGGAGTATGGAGTAGCTCCAATTGGGATGTGATGATTGGTTCTATAAAGCTATAGGGTAAGAAAGAGTTGCAATTGCCAATTATGACCAATATCATTGACAATCTTTTTTAAGATGGCTAGAATGGTTTTATTTTATGCCTCAGCTTATCCATTGCCTTGTGATTTATATGGAGTGGATTTCTTATGCTTGATCTTGAAATTTTCACAAAGAGCTTTCACATCTTGGTTTACAAAGGATCTACCATTATCAGATATAATACGGGTTAGGATGCCATATTGATAGATGATATGGTAATGAACGAATTTCTCTATTTGTTTCTTGGTAACATAAGTGAGAGGAATGGCCTCAATCCATTTAGTAAAGTACTTGGTTTTAGTCAAAATGTGCTTATGGCCATCTGAAGATGTTGGGTTAATTTTCCCAATGAGATCAAGATCCCATGTTGAGAATGGCCATGGTGTTGTAATTGGCTATAATGGTAAGGACAATGAATGTATCAAGTTTATATGCTGCTAACAAGGAACACACTTATTTACATAATTACAAGCATCTATCTCCATTTTAGGCCAATAATAGCCTATTCTAAGAAGTTTCTTTGCTAGGACTACACCATTGGTATGGGCCCTACACATTCCTTCATGAACCTCCTTAAATGCCATCTTGGATTCTCCCAAAGATAAACAACAAATAAGCATTCCATCATAGCCTTTTTGATAAATCATGTTTCAAAGGATGATATAATGTGTTAGGTGATGAAGGAAAAGTTTTTGTTGGTTATTAGAAAGGTTGGAAGGAAAGACATGGCTATGGAAATATTTATAAAAATCTTAGTACCATGGTAGCTTAGGTGAGAGATTAGGATCAGAAATGGTGCATATCCTCTCTAAATATGATAAAATATGTGTTAGTTGAAGAAGATTTTCTATTAAAAATTGATACTCTTTAGCACTATCATTCATTTGAATCATGGAACCAATTATTTCCATGACATCGATAGATTTATTATTGACTCATGGAACTTGCTCAAACTATAGAGATTTAAAATGTATTTTAAGGTTATCAACAATTTAATTATAAGTGACAAGCTTATCATCTTTTATTTGATACTAATCAATTGTTTGATTTATGATCAGTTATGAATCTCGAAAGGCCTTTAAGCTTTGAATATCCCACTGTATGTCAAGATGGAGCCCTACAACCAATGCTTCATATTCTACCATATTATTTGTACACTAAAATTGTATATGGAAGGCTTTGGGGATCAAATCCCTTGTGGTGTTATCAATAATATACCATCTCTAGATCCTCAGGATGTGAAGGATCCATCAAAATACATTGTCCATTACTTCGGATCTTATGATGCTTGTTTTATCATCATGATAGAATCATCTATAAGGTCAAATTTAAGAGCTTAAGTGGCTATGATAGGAGCTTCTACAAGTTGGTCTACAAGAATCTACCTTTTGATTCTAGTATTCAATATCAAACTCATTGAGGAGCATAATCCATTTATCCATGCATCCTTCGAGAGCTACTTTAGATAAGAGGAACTTAAGAGGATCTACCTTGGCAATAAAAATAAAACTTTTTCTATTTAGCATATATTGTCACAATTTTTGAGTGGTGAACACCATAGCTAAACATGCCTTCTCAATAGGCTTATAATTATGTTCATAGGCTACTAATGTATAACTTATATAATAAACCATGTTTTCCTTACCATGATCATCATGATGATCCAAAAGAGCCCCAGTGCATATTTCATGGTCGATATGTAAAGAAGAAGTGGATTTCTTTGTGTTGGAGGTCATAAGACCAATGGATTGTCCAAGTATGTCTTAAGCTTTGAAAATGATATCTAACAGTCTTCATCCCAATGAAATGTCACCCCTTTCTTTAAGAGATGGGTAAATGGGTGGCACTTATCTACCAATTGAGAAATGAACCTACGTATAGAGTGGGTCTTGACTTGTAGACCTCATAACTATTTAAGATTTTTAGGTGGAGGCATTTACATAATAGTGGTGACCTTCGTAGGGTTGAATTCAATCCCTCATTGTGAAATAATGAACCCTAGAATTTTTCCTAATGTGACTCTGAAAACACATTTCTTAGGATTCAAGAAAAATTTATATGCATGAAGCCTCTCAAATATTCTTCATAAAATGTTAGGGTGTCCAAATCTTGTTCTTGATTTTAGTAATATACTATCAACATAGTCCTTGACAATCTCATGCATCATGTCATGGTAGATGATAGTCATTACACATTAATATGTGGCTCCAGCATTCTTCAAACTGAATGACATGACTCAATAATAGAATGTCCCCCATAGAGTGGTGAACATGGTCTTATGCTAATCTCCATGGACTATCTTGATCTGATTATAACCAAAAAATCCGTCTATTAAGGATAATATCTCATACCTAATAGTTGAGTTGATAATCATGTTGATGTTGGGCAGAGGAAAATCATCTTTGAGACATGCCTTTTTGATATCATAAAAATCAGTATAAAAACATATGCTTGGGGTCTTTTTACTTATTGGCACTATGTTATAAATCCATTCAGAGTAGTCCAATGGTATGATAAAATTGGCTCCTTACAACTTCTCCAACTCAGCCTTAACCAAAAGTGTGATGCATGGATGCATCTTTCTTAACTTTCACTTAACTAGTCTAGCATCAATATGAACAACTAGATTATGCACAACTAAATCTAGATCCAGGCCTGACATGTCAGTATATACCCATGTAAATATGTATATATAATCCTTAATAATAGATATAATATGTTCACATTCTAATTTAGTAAGGGAAGATCCAAGATAAACATCTTTGGGATCCTCATGTGTTCCCAAATTCACTTCTGTTGTGCTCTCCATAAGGAGTGTGGATCCATCTTCTAGAATTGTAGGCAATGTATGGTCATGGTCATATTCTTCTACTATATCTTCTTTTTGTTCCTCCTAAAGATCTGGAAAATATGAAGAATCAAAATCTACCTTTTCTATTAAAGGCCAATTGGCAAAGACCTCAGTAAACTCAAAATCAAGATGCTCAAATATTTGATGTTATTCTGAAGAGATGCTTCTCCTAGCTATGGAACTTGGGATAGATGGAATTTATACATCTTGAGGGGATGAGCAAACTTTCCCACCTCAGAGCACCTAAAATAGGTTTTCACTTAAAGGATTATCTTAATCTTTACTTTTTCCCTAATCAATGAGTGCCTCAAAGAGGTTTTCACCTAAAGATATTGATGTTTATTGTTTATTATGACCAAGAAAGTTTGCTTACTCTCCAAAGTAGTAAGAAGGATTCAATAAAAAAATCAAAAAACTATTTATGATCACCAATGGGGAATGCATCTCATACGCCCATGTATTCTATAATTGATTCTTTATTTTGAAACTCATCAAGGCATATGACTAATTTTTTTCTGATCCCAATCTATGAGTTCAAGATGGCATAGTCATAGGTTACAATGAGGGTTTGCTTCAAGATGGGAATATCCAATAGGTGTTATGGTCAATATGGCATTTGAATCAAACAAATTTGAATGATTAATCTCATCCAAAAGGCTATAATGTGGTGTTGTGTCACTACTAGGAGTCTCATTACTAGTCACTTCAGAAGAATCACTACCAAATGTTATGAGGTCATCTTTTGGTAGTTTAAATCTGAGACCATGATTCCCATTGATAACTCTAGCTGATAAGGGCTCTAAAATTCCTTGTACCTAGGGGCCAAGGCCTTTCCCTATATAGTCAAGATGATCCATTATCTTGTTAGGGATAGGATAATTTGGATTCTAAAAATAATCCACAAGGCCCTTAGAATATAACCAATCTCCCTCGGTAAAAGCCTATTGATCTTTATTTGGTACAATTATAGGTACAAAAACCACAGGTGGTTTTGGTTGCCAATTCTGATTGGGTCTGTTAGAAGTCTTGAAAGTTCTAAGCTTAACAAATGTTTTAGGGGATTTTGGTAAATTTTCAATATGGAGGACATCCTTCAAATGATACATGGAAATTCTTACATCTTTAATAATCACCTGCTTGGCCAAAGCTATAGGAAATGGTTCAATTGAGGTGGAGGCTAGATCACTAGGGTCTATATAATTAGATGGAGATGGATGAGAAATGATGGCTTTGTTCTTCTTTGCAATGAATTCTAAACTTGGGCAATAGTTATAATTTTGAAACTCTACTTCAAGATGTTTGTAATACTGGTATGGCTATTGATCAATGAGAATATTAACATCAATCCCATCATGGGGAAACTTAAGGCATTGTTGAAGATTAAATGGAACTACCTGCACTTCATGGATATAAGGATGACCAAGAAGTATGTTATAAGGAAATTTAGCATCCACAATATAAAATAACATGTGATGATAAATAGCCCCAACTAGGACCGGTAACCGAATTTGCCAGATGACTCCCTCTTGATGTTATCATAAGCCTTAATTATAATAGTATCTGGTTGAATGTCTTTGTCCATGTAACCCAATTATCATACTAATTTAAGAGATATGATGTTTATCCCTGAACCATTATCTATAAGAACCCACTTGATCTTGTGATCTACAATGATTATCTTAATGTATAGTGGGTTATTATGGTTTGGGCCAAGGGTGGACATGTCTTTTTGATCAAACGTGACTTTTTGAAATGAAGACAAATGTCCAATTAGGTTCTGTAACTGATCAAGGTTTATATCATTATTCACAATAGACTCTTGTAAAAGTTTTTTAAGGATGGTTCTATGGACATCAAATGTTTGTGAGAGTTCTAATATGGAAATTTGTATAGGGGTTTTATCTAATTGGTCCATTAGACTATAAGGCCTTTGAATTGTGGATTGAACTAGTTTAGTCTTTGTTAGAACAATATTTGGCTTTGGAACCATTGGCACAATGTTCTCATTGGGTTTATGGAAAGAAGTGGGTGAAAAGCCCTGGATGGTAACTCATAGGAATCTATTCATGATTACACAACCTAGAGGTAACAAGGAGTCATTATAATTATAAAGATGAGTCAAAGGGCCTTAGATGGTGATTTGTGGGTGATTAATGATATTTTTATAATTTTGGGTTAGAGAGGAGCCTCTAGAATAATGGTACTATTGTTTAGGATTAGTAACCTATACAAACATAGTAGCAACATGATGATGCAAAATTGGCATGGTATTACTAGGGGGAGAGGGTTTTGACCCTATAATGATGGGTCTTGTTTTGCAACAAACATAAGATCAGCCATGTGGTGTCATAGTAAAAGTGGCAATGTGGTTTACAAAATGTGTCCCATAGTGTTATTCTAGTTGTAAGGCACATTGTTATAAGCCACATTATTAGTGTGGGGATCATGATCTTGATTATGTTCATTACAATTCTAACCTTCTTGTTGGTTCTTATTCTACCTCTATCCTTGATTTTGACCATTTTGATTGTTTCTTGGTGGTGGTGGATCATGTCAAGGAAAGGGGTCTTTGTAAATTCCCATATCCTAATTTATGCCCTAATTAGGATCCAACTTAATTTCTAGCTCACCATTTTCAATAAAGTCCTCAAAAATATGTCATAATTAAATGCAATGATATGCACCATGACTAGCAACATGATGAAATTTACACCATTCGTTATCTTTGTACTAGTATGGTTTTGGCTGATCTTGAGGATATAACCTTGATATTGGCTATATAAATAAGTTAGCTACAATGAGCTTTTGTAATACTACTTCAACCGATTCTCCTAACTTGCTAAAGACTCTAAAATTGTTATGAAATGTCCTTCATGGAGGTTATCTTTGCAAAGTAGGTAGTGGATTTGAGGGAGTTAATTATACATTTGGAGGAGGCATAGTATGTACCATTTGTGAATGTCTTGTTTATATCATCCCATTTCCAACCATGTTCTTATTTTTGTAAAATCCCTTAGACTAATCCTATGTAACTATTTGAGGAGATGGTGATTTAGTCTGATTAGATGCTTGTCCTTGTGAAAAGATCTTAACAAGGCCCCTAGCAATAAGATCCTTCTCAATATTCACTCCTTTATCCATAATTTATTCAAATTAGTTAGCATAATCTAACCATAGATTATGCACAACTTCAAGATGCAAATTCTATGCAAAGATATCAACCAACTATTTGTCTGGTAAATTTTGTTGAAAGCGGCCCACCAATGCTCTCCACCTTTATAAATATTTAGCAAACTTTCACCATCATGTTGTTTATCTTTACATAAGTCAACAATTGTCAATTCATGTTCTATGTTGTATGAGAAATGGTTAATGAACTTTTTTGATTAGTTGTTCCAATTTGCAACTGATCCCTTGGGTAGTTTAAGTAGCCAATCAAGAGCTTGTCCAATTAAACTTCATGAAAATAGTTATAATAATTACTCACTACTATAAACAACCTCTTGACACAAGACAAAGAATGCTTGTATGTGTTCACATGGATCTCCTTTCCCTTTGTATTTGTCAAATTTAGGTGCCTCAAAGTGAGGTGGAAAGGGGTTCTAGAGAATAGATAAGTCAAATGGATATGGCCATATCTCATCAAATTTGTACTTTTTGACTCTATTTTTTGTCTCCAATCATTGGATAATTTCCTTCATATTATTCCATTCTTGTATGTTTAGTGCACTTGTGGGTTGGATAATATGCTATTGGGGTGGAATGTGCCCCTGATTTTGTTGTTATTGGGGTGGAATGTGCCCCTGGTTCTGTTGCTATTGGGGTTTAATGTGCCCCTAGTTTTGTTGTTATTAGGGTGGAATGTGCCCCTAATTTTGTCACTATTAGGGTGGAATGTGCTCCTAGTTTTATATGGATCTATAGGGAGTGTATACCTTTCAATCCATGATTTGGTTCTGATTTGTTGCTTGAGTTGAGAACATAGGCCATTGCTTCTTAGATTGTAAAACATTGCCTAAATTTGGTTGTTTTTCATTGTGTTGATTTTATAAATGTCTATGTTTCTTTACCAATATTTGGTTTGATTGAGGTATTTCCTCAATTTAAACTGAATGTTTGGGTTTCTAATTTTGTAAAGTAACAAGAGGTTCTTGATGATTGAAGAATGTATGTTTTGTGTCAAATGGAACATCTTATAAGGTCTCTTGTGACTTTAACTATTTATTTAGATTACCTTGATCCACTATGGTAATGTTCTCATCCAATATTTTTTGCATACTGTCCACCATATCTTTGTGTTCTTTGGAAGTATTATTGTGAATTGAAGTGGTAAATAGGGAGTCAGTTAATTCTATGATAAGTTGATCTACATATCATTGAATTATTATCTTGATCTTAGCTAAAAGATCTAGATTTGTGGGTTTTGACTATGTTTGTATTTCCTTTCCTTTTTTAGAAGAAGAAGGTATGCCTATTTGTGCAAAATATTTCTCTTTCCACAATTGTTCTCCTTCTCTAACCAAGGTATGCAATTGTTTCATAGGAAAGTCAGAAGGTAGTCTAGAACCTGATTCTATCAATCTAAGAAGGGCTTCATCTTGATCTTCTTGGGGTTGATATTCATTGTAATCATATTTAAAACCTACTTTTGTATGGATATCATAAAAAACAATAGGATTATCTTGACCATCATAAAATTGCTCATCCTCATAACTAAGGGTATAAGAGACCCCACTATGTGTGAACCTTTGATTCATGTCTAAAAAGAGTTGCTCTATATGTTTGACTAACTTTGGACCAATGTTTGATAACCAATCAAAGTATGCTTTAGCTTTATTTTTAAACAAATAACCAAGGTACCAATGGGACTATAAGGGAGGGTGGTTTGAAACCATTAAAAATTAGAAGATTTGGTTTACAAAATTACTCAACCTTTGGTAAATTTGAAATCATATAAATCGGAAGAGATAAGATAAATCAAAGACCCAAGGTGAAAACTAATACACCAAAGCCTAGATCCTTATGATACACCCACACTACAAAAGCTCTTCTTTGATAAGTTGACCCTAGAAATTTAGAGGAAATATCTTTAGATTACAAAGAAGACAAAATGAACTAAGCAACTCAAGATGTAAACACATGTGAATCACTAAGTATAAATCTAGGACCAAATGGGCAACACAACATCACCACATGATTCTAGTAGGATAAAATATGTTCTAGGACCCAAAGCATGAGTGATATGCAAGATAACTTGAGTCCACCAAGATGATAATATGATTTTGAGTCTTAATAAATGACCTTCAATGCAAATAAAAAATTGAACCAAAGTTAAAATACGCTTAGTGCACAAATGGCAAACCCACTTTGACACACCAACCCTTAGAACTTAGAAAGGTCCAATTTTGAATGTGGATTATAAATGAAGGATTTAAATAAATTGGGAAAAAGTTCTAGACTAAGTTGGGAAACATGAATACACCAAAGTGGATGTCATGACACAAAGCTTTTGATAATAAATTGAACAAAGAAAAGATGAATTTTCCATTTAGACAGTGTAATGCCTCCCTTGCCCAAGAAAATTGAGGACAATGTGTTTTGGTTAAGTTCATTGAGTTAACAAGCAATTTTAGACATAAATCAAGACCAAGTAAGCTAATAACAAAAAACAAAATGTCTTAAGTCTAAACTGACAAGGTATGGCAAAGTGGGGGTCTACTAAACTATCAAATTTTGAACATTCTAGGGGAATCAATTGCACAATGGCTTTCACACCCAATAATGCAAAAGAAAATAATGGATTTTGGGTCTGTATCACTTGAATTTTGCATAAAGGTCTAGTCCTTTATGCAACCACTACATCATGTTGTTTGCTTAGTGTAGTATGATGTCCAAAGTTCCACTACATCCCATGTGCAACTCTAAATAGAGTCAAATGAAGTCAATGCCAGGAGATGAAACCCTGGGTCAAAGCTTCCCTAAATAACTTATGGGAGGTGATGAAGTAGCCTTTTTAAGCAAAGTTGCATAAAAATAAAGAAATCATGAAAATAGAAATACTTTAGGGTCATTTTCAAGATCACCCAAACTTTAGCGAGTTTTTAGGGAGTGCTTTAGGTGACATTCTTTTTAAGCCTTGGGCTAGGCTATTTGCAATAGGAATGGTGATTTTGATTCCAAAGGTTCCCTATAGGGGAAAATCAAAGAGAATACACACAAAATTCCTCTTTTTTCCAAAAAATATTAATATAATCAACTATTGCAAATAAGAATTAACAAGTGTGTTCAATTTTAAACCCAAATAAAATGTTTGGTGGTGTTCATTTGACCCCTTGGTCTTAGTTGTAACTTTGAAAACTAATGAAAAAAACACTTTTTTAAGCACCTTAGATGTTACTTTAAGTACCAAAATAATGTTCCTAATTCATTTTAAATCATGCAAAATATTTTTTAAAACATGATTTATCAAACTTGAAATCCACTAGTTACCTGTCTACCCTTAAGGCATCACCCCAAAAGCAAATATGTTAGATTAGAATCATTTTAAATGGATTTTCCAAATTTTATAAAAAAAATATGAAAATTGAAGATAAACTAATGCCAAATTATGAAAATTTAGGAGTAAATATGTGTTTTTTAAAAAATCATCCAAAATGGAGTCCGTATGACCCCAAACCAAGCATTTTAAAATAGCTCTCGGGTTTGTGTTTTTAAGAAAAAACAATGATCGACATCGGTTATATAACACTGATGTTGGAAATTTCCAATTGACATCTAAACAATGTTAGTTTTCCTAACTAATATTGATTGAGATAAGTAATTGATGTCAATATTTCCTATCGATGTCGATTACTGTGTAAACCCATGGCAAAAAAAATGGTAAAATAAAGTTAGAAAACCAATTTTCAAGAGTTTTAAAATCTCAAATAAGTTTTTTTAAGGTTTCAAAATGATCTACTTTAGGTGTGACATGAATCTTTTCCCATCGGGCATGCCAAGATGTAGAGAGGATTACAAATCAAGTTAGTCAAGCATTACTCCATAAACAATGAAACATGCATAAAGAACGAACTAACCAAGCATATGTATTCCTATGGGAATTATAAAGGATATAAAAAAATAAATGAAATAAAAAAACACCATATTACCTTGCCAAATGTATTCACCATGCCCATGTGGCTCAAAAACATGTTCTCCCTTGATCAAGCATCCTTGTCTTTGTCAACAATGGTGGTAAGCTCCTCCAATGCCTCAAGAACACTCCATAAAACCTAGGCTCTTGATGTGGAATCAGTAAACTAGCCTATCAATGAAGCTTTATATAAATAATTTAGCATTATAAATTTTAAATGTTTAAGCTTTGAATATATTTGAGCATAATAACCTTGCACTAAAATAGCTTAGAAATTATGTTCATGGCCTCTATATTTATATATTTTTGAGATTGGTCAGGATCAACCATGACCATCCATCTCAAGATTGAGATTTATGGTTGAGGATAATCCTAATATTTAGAATTAAATCCATAATTATCTTCATCATGACCTTGGAAGAAGGGGAATTGAAGAGGCATGGGAGGCATTAACTAGGCATGGGTGACCCATAATCCTGATATTTGTGGCATTTATGGCATAGGGATGTCTTCCCAAGAAATGATGTCACTAGATGATGCAAATAATAAGAATCAATTTTCAAAAAGAAATATTCAACAACTCTCATTGAAAATCCACTTAAGATATTGATTTATATTAATTAACCTTAAGCAAGGTTAATCAACATTTGTACAATTATTTAAAAATTTCTCTTTAACTAATCAAAATGGTCAAAAAGTCATATTATTGGGTTGTAATTTTACTCGAGAAGAATTAGAAGGTGAGGCTAGATGCGTTAGAACCATATTACCATTTATAATGTTACCAACATCAAATAACAAAGGTACATGATGTGTATTAAATAATTAGAAGAAAAGAGTGATTCAGAGCACTAAATGGTGAAATGGTCATTTCAATTTGAAATGATCTGATCAAAATTAGGTGGCCCATAAAATGCATTACCCTATTTAGGGATACTTTGACCTAAAATGGTACTTGTAAATGACAAGTTCAAGCTATTTAGTAAATTTTATGGATTTTGACCTAAAATGTGCATTTGAGTGTAATTTGAGTAAGATTGATAATTTGAATACAAATGGTGTTAGGAATTGGATGTCTACAGTAGGGGCCCCTTTCTAATTTGAAGCTAGAGTAGGGCTCAAAATAATGGGATGAGTTTGGCTAGAAATAGGATTCCCATTTAGGAGTGAATCAAGAGATAAAGAGGGGTAATTGAAACCAAAAGAGGGAAGAGGGATCAGGTTGGGGGGTGATGAGGTGATAATGAGGCTGAATGATTAATTGGGCTTTGTTTAGGAGGGGTCATAGAGAGAGTCAGTTGGGAGGTTGAAGCATGGGAGGGAGTAAGGGAAGTATATGTTTAATGAAATCCTTCAAGAAGTGACTACAAGTATTGTAATCAAAACAAATCATATTGGAGTTTTCATACTTGATTATTTGAGACCAAACCCCATATTTTAATTTTAGTTTAATGTTATATAGAAGAGGTTTGTTTTCTAGAATAAATACCTAAAATTTATATGCAATCATCTTTTTCCTAGTAGAAGTGACTAGATTGATCTTGAATAGTTGTCTTATCACCCTTGCAATACCAAGGTCCTTTTTTGAGGACCCTAAATCAATCCTCTTGGTTAGTAAAGTTGACCAAGAAGAATTCCCTTAGTAAATCAACTACCTCAAGTTGACCCTTTGACTTCCACTAATTTTGACCCACTTCCTGGGGGAAACAATGCTAGGTCTAAATCCATTTACCTTGGATAGAAGGGAGTTTTCTAGTTTACTATCTACCTATTTGAATGGAGTGTCAGGAATATCAAACCAAGTGTCATTATTTTTAGTTGATGGGATCAGATGTACATTCAATACGTCTAATCCCATCAATAATTTTCCTAAAATCCAATCCACCTAGGATAGAGTTATAATTTCTAAATAGAACTTATTGGATGGGTTCCTTTCAATACTCAAAAATTTATTTCTTGTGACTTTTCCCTAGGATGTATTTGTTGATTTAGTAAATGCAACACCTTTATGATGACAATATGGGACCTCCTTGTTGCCTTTGTTGCTCGTGACTTTTCTTAGAGACATATCAGTCAACTTGGGACCCACAACATCTTTATAAAGTCTTTTGGTAGCCACTTTAGTACCATTTTATTTCATTTGAATATTATCATTGATCTCATTAGGCATGTTCTAGTTTGCTTGCATAACATCAAATTCAAAATCCAGTGTCTTCAACTTTTTTTCCACTCATAGCCTTTTCCTCACTCTATATGGATTATAATGGAATAATAATATTGTACTATATAAATTTTAACTTTATAAATACTATTTCATATATATAATTATGAATACTATTTCATGACATTAAATAGAACCCCAAAAAAATATTTCATGATAAATTTGTAATGATATTGGACACACACACACACACACACACACACACACACACACACACACACACACACACACACACACACACACACACACACACACACACACACACACACACACACACACACACACACACACCAATTTAATATTTAAATGAATTTATAATAATAATTAACATAGTATGTTGAATTTATTCTATCTATTTGTAAAGTATTACCACATAAATAAATGATCATTTTCATTCTTGAAGGTCTATTCAATCATGATCCACCATAATAATACACAAACCTTGGTAGAAACATTATTTATTCTAAGAATACCACTAATTGGTAAAATTCCTCCATAACCCTTTCTCCTCTACCTATCACTAACATTTATTTATATTCATATTTAGTGTTTCCCTCACTTACTATAATATAATTTTTTCAACCTCTTATATTATTATGAATTTTATTTGTTTAGTTTCCTATGTCTAATCCCATTATTTTGATGCTAAAACTCATAATATTTCTCCTAGTTTCTCTAATTTGTTCCCATAAACTATCCTATCAACTAGTGTTCTTAAAAATGTGATTGTGAATTTAATCAATCTCAACAATTTTGAGAAATATATTCCTAAGCCTTATTATCGAAATCAAAGACAAAATTTTTAATTTGAATGAAGGAGAAGAGAGAATGTAGACATGGTTATTGTTGAGGAACTTGAAATAGAAACCAAATATGAGAAAAAAAATATAAATTTATTCACAAGGAGTAAAAGGAATAGAGGGAATGAAGAAATTATAATTACACAAATACAAGTTTTATAAAATTTGGCCAAATTAAACAAATCCAATAACTCTTTCCATGATTAATCCCTTTAACAATGTGATTGTTGGCATAGTTACACAAGACTATGAGTAATGCAAGAAAAAAATAAATTTATAAGAAAAGTTGAGATAAATCAGGGGAAGCTTGGAGACTTAATTGTTGTGAAAAGTGTTAAATGGAAATCATTTTCCAAATCATATCTTACCCTAGTTGAATTTTTCTCCATTTTTAAAAATTTTCAAGATTATTTGTCCCAAGTCAGGTCAATATATAAAATATTTAAAACAAACAAAAATAGTTATCAAAACTTAGGAAAATGATCAAGATTATTTATGCATCTAAGAGCCGAATCACTTTAGTGGGATTCAAAAAATTTAAATCAGATATTATTCTTAGTTATATAACTCATTTTCTAAAGGTCTCAAATTGAATAAAATAAGATCTAAATAAATTATTAAGACACTCAAGTCCTTTGTGATTAAAACCTAGGAGTTGGTTTCTTTGTTTATGATCCTTGATTTATAGTAAAAAATGGAAAGTTGATAACTTGATAAATATTCAAGGGCATGGTTAAAAATATGATAAATACTATAAAATTTGAATTCACCACTTGTTAGCTGATATAATATTATGAGATATAGGGTTACATAATTTCTCTGGATAAAAATATGGAAAGTGCACATGTTTTATTTGGATAAATGAACATTCTCACATATAAATATGGCCTTTTGTGAAGTATAAAAAAGACTTGAAAAGCATCAGTTGGTAGAAATAGATTATATTGAGGAGTGTTTCCATAAATTTACCAGCTGGTAATTTATCATAAAAATGTTTCTATGAATTCATTTCCTAGAAATCAATAGCTTAAGTAACCAAGTGTCATTTAGAACAAGTGAAGATGTGTAAGGATTAAAATACTTTGGTTATAAAAGACATCATCATCATCATCATCATCATCATCATCATCATCATCATCATCATCATCATCATCATCATCATCATCATTATTATTATAAATAAAAAGATTAAAATGTATGGAGGGCCTATCAACTAAACATTTCTTAGATTTTTTATTTTATGTTAAGCTAATTTCAATTAGTGAAATCTCTATGGGATTTTCTTTCCTTATTCATGTTCCTATGAAGACATTGTTTGAATAAAGCAGATAGAAGGATACTATAAATTTCCTTAAATGCTATACATTTTGAATTTGGTATACATCACTTTTGTTAAAGTTTATTTTGATGTCTGATTTATCTTTTTACTTTCAAAATAAATCTTCAAGCATTAATTTCTTAGTGAACATAAGAAGTTTGAAATTTATTAATATAAAAAGTAATGATAAAAATTTTATTTTAATTTTTCTTGGCAACTCTAACTCATTCACACATATTAGGAGAAGCCCTGAAAACCTATAGTGTTTTATATTAAACCCTTTAATATCCTATAATCATGCAAAAACATATACCAATAGATATGGCATTTATACAAGATTTGATTTGAGTTTTAAATAATGAGTGTTTGGTTTTTTATGTTGGTGTTTAGCCTAATTAAAGTAAATTAATTAAATTTGAGCTATTTAAATCTATTTAGATTACATAATATACATAATTTAAATGTAAAATACAAAAACTAAAATGAGATAAATATTAAATTTGTAAGAAACAAATGAATGTAGCTTAGATTAGATGTATATTGAGTATATAGGCCATTTTTTGATCTACAAGTAATAAGAGTGATCTCTAAATGTATCACATCCAAAATAAAGGTTTTATGATGTACATAGGAATGATATCACTAGAGTGAAAAATAATTTAGTGCAACCTTATCTACTGATTGTGGCCATGTATGAGTTGATTGTGCATTCAATTTCTCAGTAAGAGTACTTACACATGTCTATGAGGGTTTATTGGTTGGGTGTGTGTCAATTTGTCATAAAGAAGACCTATAAATGTGAAACCCTACTTCCTATACAAAAACCAAATAGATATCACTTGTAAAGGGGAGAAAAATTAAGGGGAATATTAGAGTTATCCTTATAAAACCTCTCATAATCTTAGTGTTTAATATATATCCAAAAAGGGCCTCAAGCAGATGGATTTCTCCATCCTAAAGTGAGTGTGTGAATCTTAATGCTTTCTAAATGAATGTTGATAGTAATTTGACTTGAATTCTTGGAAATGGATGCCCTTGACCTACAATAAAATAATTTATAACTTGCCCTATGACTTTTAGAATAAAATAGAAATGAAATTGGAAATCTTAGTATTATTTTATTAAATTGTAGTGCTTTTAATATTTCCAAATATCAAGTGTAATATTGAGTGGCCTTGACATGATTTAATAGTGCCTCATTTGAAATATTTACTTAACCCTGACCTATTAATAACATGAGAGAGTCATTATCATATATCTCAAATTCAAGAAAATATTATTGTAACATCGAGGATATGGCCACACTCATGGATAGGGCCACAATGCAATCCTATATAACTGTAGAGTAAAAAACTCTACATTTTTCATTTTTCAAGTTTCAGTTGTGCGCTCCATGTTTTGTCCCTACACATTTTGGTTCGAGGCAGTGAGGTCTTGACACAGAATGCGAGCGTGGTTTTTTTCATTTTGTCCCAAATTTGTCTAAGTCTTAGAGTTGTGCAAAAGTTGCCAAGTGTCAGCAGTCAAGTCATATTATAGTTTCTCTAAGTTGCACAGAACATGCCACGTGTCCCATCATAACTCATTAGATCGTGACAAGTGTCAGAGTCCACGTTCCAAGATTCTTATGAGTTTCAAAAGTTAAGTTTCAATAAGCATCTCTTAGAGTCCCATGGAGGGTGCCAAGTGGCAACTGTGGAAGGTTTCATTGTGTTTTTCCAAGAGCAATGAAAGATGCCACGTATCCCTAGCTGAAGAAAGTAGAAGTTGCCACGTGTCAACATCTAAAATATCTTCATTTTATTTCATTGAGAAATAAAGACTGTGGTGGGTCTCGGGTCTTGTTTCTAAAGTCCACAGAAGCTACCAAGTGTTACCATCTGTATGAGTCTAAAATGAGTCCTGAATGTTTCTACAGTGTAGCAAAAGCTCAGCAAAACATGCCACATGTCCCTAGCTAGAGATATGTGGAAAGCAACACCTGTACCTATTCCCTTTTTAAAGTTCTTCAGGTGAGAAGTGTTGTGGGTCCCATTTATTGTTAATTGTTAAAGTATCGAAGCATCAGACTATGACAAATGTCCAAAATAGAGCACTCCTGAGCAAAGACATATAAAAAATATAAGTTATGTAGAAAGTGTCATGTGTTTTCTTTAAGTGACGTGGAAGCTACCAAGTGTCACTTTCTAATGTTGCCTAAATAATGAGACAATTTTCAAGTAAAATTGGATACTACCAAGTATCCTCACTTGTTTCATAATGGGAAGCATCATGTGCATCTATTTCAACCAATGAACTAGCAGGGAGACAAAAAGTTTCAGATCCAAAGGATATTTTCTGTTAAACTCTTCTAGTTTCAGTTAGAGTTCAGCAGACTGTTGGATTGGCAACATATAGGCAATCTAGAGCTAATCTGATTCTATAAATATGGATGTAGATATCGCCATAGAGATCATCATCAGAAGATAGATAGAATTTTCTATGAGAATTGTTATCAAGAAGTTTTAGACTTTCTTGTTGTGGCCAGTAATGTCATTTGCCTTTGTTTTATTTTCTTGAGTTAGAAGGTTTGTATAATTGTGCATGTCTTTGTGCCTTTTATGTGACTAGAAGATTAATAAGAAGACTAAATTTTGTGCCTTTGTTGATATTTTTTATGTTACTACAAAATCATCTAAGTTATGAGCCTTTTATTCTAATGGTTTTTCATCTTTTACATTGATCATGCATTGACTGCTCTATAATGTAATTGAATCCTAAAGATAGTCTTACTATGTTCATAATTAAGGGTTGAATTAAATTTAGGCACATTTCCATAGTTATATTTTCTTTCATTGCACTTGTGTTTCTATTTATTTTCTATCCTTTTCACCAAAATACTTCTGAGATAAAGAAGAACCAGCTTATTTAAAATATGGAGGTCATTTCAAGTCACAAGTCCCACAAACTTGAGACTTCTCATTGTTGGTGTTAGAAATAGCACAATTTTAATCATCAATAATTTTTGGCATGCCCAGTCGGACACTATTTTGAAGTTTCTTTCAAGACCGTATGAACCAGAGAGCTACAAGGAGTCAGAGTTGTGGACCAGTAACAAGATCTCAATCTACTATAAATCTAGGTATTCCTTTTCAAACATTGATAGCTAGTCCAAGAAGAAGGGTCAATCAGTTTATACCAATACCAAGAGCAAATATGGGAGCACCTATAGCCCTAAGGAATTATGTAAGTTAGAGCACTGGTAGACCTTTGATTCTCCCAATACCACCAGCCACTTGGGATCCTATTCCAGTAAATGCCTTGAAAGTTATGCCCAAATTTAGTGGGCAAGATTTCAAAACACCTGAAGAGCATTTATAGGATGTATCTGATGTCTATGCTATACATGTGATCACACATTAGAATGTGGCACTAAGATTGTTAGCTACTTCTTTTAAGGGAAAGGCTCTAGAATGGTATAGATATTTGACCCCAAATACAATATCTACATGGGATTAGATTGGAGATATTTTTTTTGAAAGATTTGAAGAAAAAGGTGATAAATCTTCTTTGTTGCAATAATTAATTACTATCAAAAGGGCACCACAAGAAGCAATAACTGACTTCAATTCATGATTTCAAAAGACTTGGGAAAGAATTCTTGCTACAGCAAGACCATTACTAGGTATGGCTATGGTATTTTATCTTAAAGCTTTAAATTCGTATATATTAGTAATGATACAGTCACTTGGAGGTTAGACTCTGTGAGAAGCCTATGACTATGTAGTTAGAGCTAAAAATAATTTAATAGATGCTAGAAAGTTTCCCCAAGGCCTCCCATGCCCATGTTTCTAGAGATTACCTTACCATTGCCTCAAGAAGCCCCTAATCCCATAACTCTACCTGTGTTTATGTATAAATATCCTCAATAACTTGCTAAAGAACTTGTCCCTGCCCAGTCATTTGAGATGGATGATATCAAGAATATCTTAAGGACATTCTCTAATGAGTTAATTAACATAAAGAGACAACAAAATCCTTATCCTAGACCCCAATATCAAGGATACCAAGGAAATATATTTCCACCACAACCAAACCAGTATCAGGGTTCTCAAAGGCAAAGTAACCCTCAGCTAGCAAACTAATTAGTTGCAGTCCCTACACCCTCTCAAACTATTCCCCCTAATAAAAATAGGGAGATTGTTCCAGGACAAAATAATTATGTAGATGGCACCAATGCTTGGTGTTTCCCTTGTAATAATGCTCATATGCCCAGAGATTATCGCATGGGTAATCTACAATAAAAGGTAGTAGAGCAAAGAAGGATGGATGGACAATTTTCAAGTACTTCTAACATTCAAGCCCACCAATCCTTCAATATGCAAAATTTAGTTCTGATGGCTCAGATGCAAGGGATGTATTTACAACAATAAGAAGAATAGCCCCTGAACATGCTTTGTTTTCATAGGTTGAGGATGAAGATTTAGTATTCTTGAATGAAGCTTCTACTTCCAAGAAACCAGTGGTACAATCAGACTACTATACCATATCAAAGAGAAGAATTATGGAATAGCTTGGAGTTGCAAATAATGAAGCTATGGATAATCCTCCATTTCAAGGTCATCAAAGTATAGCTATTATAAATGAAGTGCCTCAGCCAATGTAGAACCAAGTGATTCTTGAACAAGTTCAAGGAAAAGTAATGTACCCTTATTTTCCAAGAACTAAAGCATTAGGACAAATTAATGTGGTAGATTAGCTGAAGAGGACTCCAACACAAGTGTCAATATGGGACATATTAGCTATTCCTAAACAAAAGACATTATTACAAGAATATCTACAAGACCAAGCATCACCTAAATATACTGGTATAAAAGGACCTACTGAAAAAGAAAAGTTTAAAGATATAGTTCCTCCATAGATAACAACCCTTTTGAATAGTGTATCAGAGATAAGTAAGTCCAAACTTGAGCCCTTCTATTTGACTTTGATGGTTGGAAATAAACTGTTGCATAATGCAATGATAGACTCATGGGCTAGTACTATAGTAATACTTAAGTAAATAGTGGATGCTTTAAAAATAAGGTATGAGCCACTTATTAAAGGAGTTATGCACCTAGATGGAAAATTAGTGCAAACAATAGGGACAATTAAACAACTCCCATTGCAATTATATACTTTCCCCAATATAATTGTCAATCAAGATGTAGTAGTCATAGATATACCCCCTGTATTTGGCTTATGTTTATCCAGAGACTTTACGGCCAAGATAGGAGGATATATGTCACTTGACTGGTCTCACCTCATCCTAAAAACCAAATATGGTTCAAAGATGAAAATATTATCTGAGCCACTATCTAAGGATCACATCACCATTGAACTGACCCCAAAAATAGATGTATCTCATGCTATGCTAAATAAATAAGAAAGGGTCTTTGTTGAAGAGTTAGGTGACTAGGCTGAATATGACCAAGAAGAGGAAAATAACCATTTGTTGACAATGATGCAAAGTGACCCATATGGAAATTATGACTCTACTAGTCTAGGCACTTATGCCATTTTTGATGAAGATCATGAAATCCCAAATGTTTTAAGGGAAGAAATGCCAACTACTAAAGAATTTGAAAAAGATTTAGAAATCTGGACCCTAAATTTTGATGGGGCTAGAAGTAAAAATGGTGCTGGAGCAAGAATTTGTATTGTTACTCCAAATGGTGAGAAAATTTTGAGGGCTATCTATTTCCAATTTACCTATACCAATAATGATGTTGAGTATGAATCCTTAGTACATGGGCTCATGTTAGCCAAGAAAAAGGAAGTAAAGAATCTAATAGTAAAAGGAGATTCAGAGCTAGTAGTGAAACAAATCAGAGAAAAGGCAATAGCAAAAAATGTAAGGATGAGATCCTATAGACATAGAATTTGGGACTTAATAGAAGATTTTGAAGCTTTTAATATTCAAGTAGTTATTAGCACTCAAAATTTTGAAGTTGATAAGATGGCACAGATTGGTTCACAATTTGATCCAGTAACTAACCTATTAGTTAACAATGAGTCAGTAAAAGTTATAGTAAGGCCAACTATCCCAAACAACGATGAAAATTGGCAAGTCTTTGAAAATGATTCTCAAGTATGTTCATTTTTGCAACAGTTAGGGGAATTTTCTAATCAATTGCAACCAAAAATTGAAGAGGCATATGGAAACCAAGTTATACAATTAAAGACAAATAAGCTTCCCAAAGGCTTGATCACTTTAGAAAACCTATTCGATTCAGAAGATGTAAGCTTAGAGAAGAAAAGGTTTCAAGTAAATAAAGTAGATTATTCTAAGATAGAAGTGAGTGAAGGGAGAAAACTAAAGATTGGAAATTCTAAAACCCAAGAGGAAAGGGAAAGGCTAATTGACTTATGTAAAAAATATGATAGAGTAATATCCTGGAGCTATGAAGACCTTTATGGATATAATAGAGACATCATTCAGCACACAATAGAACTAACTAAAGGATCTAAGCCAATCAGATAGAAATAGAGGCCAGTGAATCCAAGGATTGAACCTCTAATGGTGGATGAGTTGCAAAAAAATTTAGATTCTAAAATATTTTTTCCAATCAAACACTCAACCTGGGTATCCAATCTAGTACCATTTAGGAAAAAGAATGGTGACATAAGACTCAGTGTGGATTTTAGAGACCTGCATAGAGCATCTCTAAAAGATCACTACCCCTTGCCCTCTATGGAACAAATTATATGAAATGTGGCTAGATCAAAGAGATTTTCCTTGCTAGATGGTTTCTCTGGATACAATTAGATTTGTTTAGCTAATGAAGACCAATACAAGACTGCTTTTACTACCAAATGGGGAACATTTGCATATGATAAGATGCCATTTGGCCTATCAAATACTGGAGCTACTTTTTAAAGAGCTATGGATGTAGCATTTGGGGAACTTATAAATAAAATCATCCTAATTTATCTTGATGACCTCACTATTTTTTCCAAGAATGTTTTTGATCATTTTGATCATCTAGAATCTATTTTTTTTAAATGTCAAGAATTTGGAATATCCCTGAATCCTAAGAAGTGTATCTTTGTTGTACCTCAAGGCAAACTATTGGGACATATAGTATCTAACGAAGGAGTTTCTATAGATCTAGAGATATTTTTAGATATAATGAACTTACCCCTTCCAATAAATAAGAAAGTAGTTCAATCTTTTTTAGGGAAGATTAATTTTGTCAATCGGTTTATATCCAAATTTGTAGGCCTAGTAAGACCAGTGACACTCTTGCTGAAAAAAGTCATGGTTTTCAAGTGGACTACAGAAGGAAGGCAAGCCTTTGAAGATGTCAAGAAAACTATCTCAACAACTCCAGTACTTAAAAACCTATATTTTTCTAAGCCTTTTGTAATGTATGTCTATAGAGGAGAGCTCAGTATTGTTGTTGTCTTAACATAGAAAGATGTTAGACAGGAGGAAGAGCACCCAATAGCTTTTTTCTCAAGGACTCTTAAGGAGTACGAAACTAGATACAACTTTGTGGAAAAACAAGCATATGTTATGGTAAAAGCCCTCGAGAAATTCATGCATATGGTATCAGGAAGTAAAATTTTGATACTTGTGGCTCACCCAAGTGTCAGAAAATACATTATGGAGGGTGAAACTACCAAAAAAAGAGCAAAATGGATAACAAATATCCTTAAATATGATGTAGAGGTCAAACCCACTAAGTTAGTTAGAGGTAGGGGATTGTGCCAATACATGACTCAAGAGCTTATAAAGATGACACTTGAGGAAACAGATTCAGAAATAGAAAGGGAAAGTGTATTAAGAATACAAGAAATTGATCAAAACTCCTGGGTCACAAATAGGATTCATTTCATGAAACATGGATTTACCCAAGAGAACTCCCTCAAAACAAGAGGAGATATTATAGGATGCAAGGAGTCCATTTTTTTTTAATTGAACAAGTTCTTTTTAGAAGAAATACTGATGGTAAACTCTTAAGGTGCATAGAGAAAGATGAGGCTAAGAAAATACTTCATGAAATGCACCATGGAGTCTCAGTTGGACCTTTTTTACAAAAACTACACCTATAAAGATAAGCAAGGCAGGTTATTTCTGGCCCACTTTATTTACAGACTATTATCAATTGGTTAAAAAGTGTTAATCTTGTCAATATTATGTGGGGATGAAAAGGAATGCAGCAATGCCCCTTAGTCTTATAATTGTTGATGAACCCTTTGCTTAATGGGGTCTTGACTTCATTGGAATGATAAATCTAGTGTCGAGTATGGGTCATAAAAAGATTCTCACTGCCACAGATTATTTCACCAGATGGACTGAGGCAGTGCCACTCAAAGAAGCAACAAAAAATGTGATCCTAGACTTTCAAGGGAGTATCACTACTCACTTTGGGGATCCTCACACCATAATTTTAGATAATGCTAAATCATTTTTAGGGTCCAAGGTATCTAACTTTCCATTAAAGTATGGAATTTATCTAAAAACTTCCTCTAATTATTACCCTCAGGGTAATGGTTTGGTAGAATCAACCAACAAGAACCTAATTAGACTCATCAAGAGAATAGGGGCTGATCATCACAAAGAGTGGCATAAATTGCTTAATATAACACTATGGGCTGATAGAATTACACCTAAGTAGGTGACAAAAATGTCCCCATATAAATTGGTTTATGGTAAGCCTGGTGTAATGCCCATAAGCTTGGAGATTCCTACTCTCCAATTGTTAAAACAAATTGAAATTGAGGAAGATGGCCCCATATAGGTCAGACTTGTTGAACTCTTAGAAGTACAAGAAAAGAGGGATGCAACACATGATTCATTAATAAAGCATCAAAAAATAATTAAAGACTGCTTCGATAAAAGGACTTCAAATCCCCATTTTGAAGTAGGTTCAATTGTTTTGAAATGGAATGCAAGAGCTACCAAGCTGGGTCAACACACTAAATTTGAAGCATTGTGGATTGGCCCCTATAAAATTCATGCATGTAAATAGAAAAATTTGTTTGAGCTAGAAACAATGGAAGGTGAACCTAAAGAGATTCCTATGAATGGGATCTACTTGAAACATTTTAGTTAAGTTGTGTCTCTAATGTATTATAATTAGATAGTTTTGCTTTCATTTTTTCTCTATTTTCCCCATTTTCTTTCTTTCTCACTTTTTTTTTTAAATAAGTGTTCTATGAACACGTGACCACAGCTTAGAGTCTTTTTCAAAAAAATTTGAAACTCTTACATTCATTTAAATCTCTCTCAAATCTTTAAATTCCCAAAGGTACCTTGCGCAACCACTTTCATGACGTGTCTAACTCGCTGTCCCATAAAGATTTAGTAAGATTTGATAATGGTTATCCAATTTTAATGCCATTCTTGAGACTTGATGGGTCATTAAATACACCATAACAAGCGTTAAAGCCTAACCATGTCTTAAACATTCTTGTGACTACTAAAAAATCCCTGTTATCTATAAATTTTTAGTTCATAGTGAAACTTGCTTAGTAAGAGTGCCTTCCCTATTGCAAATCTTCATACCTATTACCACAGTTCACTATTTCCAAGAATAGATATAGATATGGAGGGAGCACAGTCTTCTCAACAAAGGTCTGGGATTTACGAATCCATTGATAAGTTTCTTATGAGTAAATCATATGCTTCAACCTCTGCACAACCCTTAAAGACATATCCACGAACTAGAGTCCTAAAGGTTGGTTATGTAATGACCCAGCAAAGGTGAAAGATTTTGCAAATGGAATCATGGACCCAATTCTTCAAAAGCCCAGCAAAACTCTAAGATAAGGGGTACATCAAAGGTGTATTCAAAGGGCCAAAGCTAGACAATATGAAACATTCACAATGAGGATATGGACTTCACAACTGGCATAATTCATTATCCCAGGTGTACATATGTGCCCTGACTTGGTTGAAATATGCTCCGAATTGTTTCATGTGCCTTCAAATACCATACAATAGGGTCCATTCATTATGCAAATTACACCAAAGGCTATCAGAGACATGTTGGCCCTGTATCATGACAAGACAACCATGTTTCCCACCATTGCCAAAATGCAAAAAATATGGTCAAATGTAAATAATTAATTGAGGTTTCTGAAATCAAAACTACAATTAGGTGATGATGATACTACTGTGTTGACACTACCAACAGCAAGCACACAATTTGCACAAGCCAGTCAAGAGGCACTTTCCATGATGGCTTTCATTTTTGGAATGAAAGATGATATAACTCTCTATGAAGAGCAAATGGCCATTCTATTTAGATTGAAAATTGTTGACAAGTCTCAGGAATATTGGCTAGATTTCTCTGAGTACATTGCATATTCAATGGTTGAACAACTCACCCAGTTCAAATCTAAAGGGATTTTCAGGTATTCCTCTTATCTATTTCACCTTATCTTGTATCAAAACTCTGGCATATTTTCCCAATACATGCATCTAAATATGTATGATCCAAGCTTTGGTCTACATAAGACCATCCCTGTGTCTGCATAGACACATATCTTGTCCAAAACCAGTGACCCATATGAATTTTGGGAACTTTGCATTGCCCCTACTTTTTGTCATTTAATCCCAAAGTTGGTTGTAAATAGATTGACTCCAGGTGTTTCAAGCCTTATGACTAATTGCACTATTCTTTGTGATTACTTTTTTGGATCCCATCATACTATTATTAGAGTCCATGGTTTTAGTGGAGAACCAGTGTTGCTACCTAAGATTTTGACCCTTAGGGTAGCATTCTTAGAAATCACTAGGCAAGTGTTTATGGTGGATAATGAATACAGCACTGGGAAGAAAAAGAAGAAAATGTATGATGTTCCATGGGTAACAAACAACATGGCCCTAGAGGTTAGAGATGTTGAGATCGTGTTGCTGAGAAAGCTAGCGTTCTTGGGTTTCTCTCTAATTGGAGATAAATGGAGATTTGACCCGAATGGTTTCATAACTTCATGGGTCAAGAATAATAAGGTTGTTGCTAAAATTGTGCATGAGAGTTGTCTTTTTTGGGAAAATAGAAGAAATCCTAGGGAAGATATTCCTAATTTTTATATAGAATTCATGGATTTGCCCCTTCAAGAGAATAGGCCATGGGAAAATTTTTATGCTAAGCAATGGTATTTTGATCCTAAAATCAGAATGACTGTTGGTTTAAGAAGATCATTAAAGAACAAAGACTAGGACTTTGAGAAAATAGAAGCCTATTGGAAATATAGGCAAGAGATTTGTGAGACAACCCACTCTTTTAGAAATGTGGATTTAGATGAGAAATGGGAGGAACTCTAGGATGAATGTCATATATCTCCTATCTCTAGCCCTAATACAAGTAATTTGTAGATGCAGGGTGGAGAGTTAGAAGTTAGAGCAGAATCTAATCATAAATTGCAATCACCAAGACAAACCTCAGCTACAATCACTGTAATTGTTGGACCCCAATCTCTCAATACTATTAAAAAATAGAAGAGTGTGGTATCCTCACCACCAAAATCTTCTCCATTAGTGCCAGCCCTTGCGGTTCCCAGTTTTTTACAATCACCATGAGCAGCAGTGGTAAATGTTAAAGAGAAGGAAGCATAGCCAGAAGAAGAAACCCCAAGGAAACATAAGAGGCTGAGGTTTCAACTTGATTCATAGTTGAGGGTAGAACCCTCACAACACCAACTATAGAGTACTTTGGTCACTCCTCAGGTAAGTATTATTTCTCCTTCTTCTTCTCAATCTCTCTCTTCTCCTATATGGGTGACGATTCCATTAGGCCAAATAATATCCCCTACCACCTCTACTATGCCCATTTTTCATTTTTCTCCATCTATCCATACTCAGGCCACATCATTGCCTCATTTTCCCCCCTTTATCCCAAAGAAAGTACCTTCTTAGATTTCCCCTAGCCAACATTTAGCTATTCCATATGACTTGCCACAAGGTTATCCTTTTGTGGGTGGACACATTGCATCTCATTCTACCTTCCAAACTCAAGCAGATGCTGCTAAGAAGGCAAGGGAAGCCTGAATAGAGAAAAAGAAGATCAAAGATAATAAATCCTTGGCTACACCACATATGAGGTCACATTTTGACCCAATCCAGTAGCAACTCATAGTGACCCATTTGTCACCTAATATTGTCAAGCCCAATGAGTAGATGCAGCTCAAAGATTATACAATGAATGCAATGGCAATAGATATGTCACTTTTCCAGCCACAAGATAAGGTTGAGCTATTAAATGAATCCACTTCTATAGTAGTTAATGATTATTTGAAAATATCAAAGAAGCTACAAAAGATGGAGGTTGATCTAGCCCCAGAGAGGGCAAACTATAGCATTTTGACTATAAAAATAAGTAACAAGTAAAATGAAATAGAGAGTCTCAACAAACAGTTGCAAGATACTATTTCTTTTTAGACTCATCAAGCTATTCAGGCCCAAAATTATTCTTTAAAAGTAGGGCTAATGCAGGTGAAAGATGTAATGACAGCCTTAAGGTAGAAAAAGGTAACATTATAGGAAAAATGTGTGGAAAGCATGCTACAAGTCTCTCAACTTCAATAGAAGCTGTTGAATGAGCAGAATAATATCGCTGCTATACAGACCCAAATTCAAGTTGAGTGATAAATGATAGAACAATTAACACTTGAATTGGCTAATAGGCCAAAGAATGTAGGGGTTTTGAATCTGGTTAAGGAGCTTTATGTATCAATATGGAAAAGAATCTCTAAGAATATTATTCATCTCAGACCTCCTCTGACCTTTCTGCTAAATGCACAAAAATTGTTCAAAAAGGTGGAGACTTTAGTTGAAGACACTTTGTCTACTATCTCTTTGAGAGTGTTTGACTCTCAAGTGCTGCTACAAAAGTTATATGATGCAATTGATGGAACATTATCAGTAGTAGGGATTAGTGACAGAATGATCACTACTAAACGAGTAAATGAAGTTCTCAAGTGCAACTCTGTAGTAATCAATTATAGAGAGCTTCTAGATGTGGTGAAAGAAGGAATCAATGACATGAAACAACACATTGAAGATCTGGTGCAATTGGGTTTTCCCTCCCCTTTTCCTGATAACTGCACTGTGTTGATGGTGGATGAAATTAAACCCTTATTAGCTAGGCAAAATGATCAGTTAGTCTTTCAGGGTTTAAGAGATGATTCATCAGTGCCTAAAGTAGAAGATGTCTTGATTCCTGTGTCCCAGCTTGAATTTAAATTGAAGGCTATAGTTCATATTTTACAAAAAAAATTCACACAAGGATATCATCAACCTTGATTTAGCCTTCAATGAATCACTAAATAAGTAGGGATTATCTGATGATGAATGGTTTGTTTTTCAGATAGCCTTACTAAAGTTGTGATTTTTGCCACATTTGATCATGTGGGAGATTGTGAATTATTTTTTGAGTAGGCTCAAAATTATTTAGGTTCATCAAGAACTGTAGAGTAAAAAACTCTAGATTTTTCATTTTTCAAGTTTTAGTTGTGCGCTCCAAGTTTTGTCCTTGTACATTTTAGTTCGAGGCAGTGAGGTTTTGACATAGAATGCAGGTGTAATTTTTTTCATTTTTCCCCAAATTTGTCTAAGTCTTAGAGTCATGTGGAAGCTACCAAGTGTCAACAACCAGGTCATATTATAGTTTCTCTAAGTTGCATGGAACATGCCATGTGTCCCATCATAACTCAATGGAGTGCAACAAGTGTCAGCATCTGTGTTCCAAGATTCTTACAAGTTTCAAAATTTAAGTTTCAATAAGCTTCTCTTAGAGTCTCATGTAGGGTACCAAGTGGCAACTGCGGAAGGTTTCATTATGTTTCTCTAAGAGAAATGGAAGATGCCATGTATCCCTACCTGAAGAAAGCAGAAGCTACCATGTGTCAACATCTAAAACATATTCATTTTGTTTCATTAATAAATAAAGACTATGGTGGGTCCTAGGTATTTTTTATAAATTCTATGGAAGCTACCAAGTGTCACCATCTGTATGATTCTAAAATGGGTCTTGAACATTTCTACAGTGTAGCAAAAGCTCAGTGAAACATGACACATGTCCCTAGCTAGAGATACGTGAAAAGTGACACCTGTCCCTATTCCCCTTTTAAAGTTGCTCAGGTGAGAAGTGTTGTGGGTCCCATTTCCTATAAATTGTTAAAGTCTCAAAGTAGCGGACTGTGACATATGTCTAAAATGGATCACTCCTAAGCAAAGACAAAAAATATAAGTTACGTGGAAAGTGTTGTGTGTTTTCTTTAAGTGCCATGAAAGTTGCCAAGTGTCACTTTCTGATGTTGCCTAAATAATGAGATGGTTTTCAAGTAAAAGTGGATACTACCAAGTGTCCTCTCCCGTTTCACAATGGGAAGCGTCTTATGCATCTATTTCAGCCAATGAACTAGCAGGGAGATGAAACATTTTAGATCTAAAGGATATTTTTTGTTAAACACTTCCAGTTTTAGTTAGAGTTTAATAGACCATTGGATTGGGAATGTGTGGGCAATCTAGAGCTAATCTGATGCTTTAAATATGGGTGCAGAGATTTCCAAAGAGATCATCATCAGAAGATAGAGAGAATTTTCTATGAGAATTGTTATCAAGAAGTTTTAGACTTTCTTGTTGTGGCAAGTAATGTCATTTGCCTTTGTTTTATTTTCTTGAGTTATAAAGTTTGTATAACTTTGCATGTCTCTATTCCTTTTATGTGATTGGAAGATTAATAAGAATACTAAATTATGTGCCTTTATTGATATTTTCTGTGTTACTACAAAATCGTCTAAGTTGTGAGCCTTTGATTCTAATGGTTTTTCATCTTTTACATTGATCATGCATTGATTGCTCTTTAATGTAATTAAATACTAAAGATAGTCTCACTGTGTTCATAATTAAGGGTTGAATTAAATTTAGGCACATCACCATAGTTAGATTTTCTTTCATTGCACTTGTGTTTCTATTTATGTTCTATCCTTTTTCCCCAAAATACTTCTGAGATAAAGAAGAACCAGGTTCTTTAAAATCTGGAGGTCATTTCAGGTTGCAAGTCCCACAACCCTGAGACTTTCCATTGTTGGTGTTATAAAAAATGCAATTTTAATCATCATCAATAACCTAATGCATTATTTTCCCAAAAGGGAAGATATGGTTAGAATTAGGCTAACATGAGTTTATAAGTATAATGGGGGTGAATAGGATTGTTTGAATTATATTCTAATCATTTTTAAGATAATGAGTATAATAGTGAAGGCTCTCATAGAGATTCAAGTTAATAGAATGGAGAATAGGTAGAGTAAGGTACAAATGTCAAGAGTAAATAGTATCAAGAACTTATTGATTTAATTTTAGTGCCTACATTTGGGTCAGTCTCATGAGATCTATAAGTTCACGCATAAATTAGTATTTAGGGTATTTGAATTTATTTTTCCTAATAACATTTTATTTCATGGTATAACTACTAAACAATCACACTATAATTACTAGAGTAGGAAAAATGGTATCCTTGACCTATAAAAATGTGAGATTATTGAGTAAAATACAAGCACACATTTAAATCAAACTTTTATCAAAATATTATTCTTGTTGGTTGATTATTTTGTCTATCAGCGTACTGGTAAACAAAATAGGTCTTATTAGCCAAAGCAAGAAGATTAGTCATCCTAATGTGTAAGTTTATAACATCAGAAGGGGACTTCTCTCTCCTCTCATCAAGGGGAGGTTCCCTGTGGATATGCTATGTATATATATGAATAGAAAATAGTACTCAAGGGTAGGACCAAACATCTATCTCTCTTTCTTCAGAGATGATGTATACAAAACAAAGGAAGAACTCAAGAGAATGACAGACAGCACTCCTCTTCTTTCAGAATAACTGTTCAACCAGCCACGAGAATACTCTTGGAAATAAAAGTAGAATATGACTAAAGTATGGTAACCAACAAATCAAGATGTAGCACAAAGTTTGCACAATAAATACTCAAGAGTAATATATGAAGAATAATGAAAGCTCAAAGTCTTTCTAAAATTCTTTACACAACGATGAAAATACAAACACACTGAAGGCAGCTATGGGGGCGCAAAGTCTCTCCACAATTGATTCTCTAGGACACCTTCTTGACAAGTTAACTAATTTTGATTATTAAATCAATGAAACAAATGAGATATCACAGCACAAAGTTTGAAAAAGTCTCTTATTTTCATTAACAAAATATGATAAATAGACTGAGCACAAAGTCTCAATGATGCCTCTCAATTTCGGTAGAGTTTTGTTCCGATTATCAAAAAGAAGATCCTTATTACAATCAAGAAAATTCCCTTATATATTCTCTTCAAAAGGTCTTGGGAACAAATAATACATCAATTTGCATTGAAATCTGTTAAGGAGATGCGCTAGAACTTAGGGGCACTTTTCCCTTTTGATTTTATCAATGCCAGGAAATAAGTCGCGTTTATTGAAAGTTTGTACTTCCAATGTTCCACCTGGTAATTTAATCTTATCTTCATCATTCCTCCTTCTTTGGCCAATTGAATTAGGTCCTAGATTTAAATTTCTATTCTGTTTCTTCCCCGCTTTCTACTGGTCTTGGCCTTGAAAATTGTGAATGTAATCTGTGTTGTATGTTCAAAAGATCAATGGCTATTTTACTGTCCCTAAAATTGATGTCTACCTGCCCATCACTGTGTTTTCAATGGCTAGTTGACTATGTTGAATTTGACGTGTTCGGGCACGTCATCCCTTGGTCTTCTTTTATCTTCCACTTGTCGCTTTCTCAGAATGCACTTTACCCTTTCGGGCCTTGAGAAATGATCCTTCGAAGTATTTTGTTTGTCAGCCCTTCGATGTCCTTCATTGACCCTTTGCAAATTTCTCTCAGGCTTTTTCTCAGGCCATTCCTTTGAACAAGTTAAAGGATGCTTTGGTCGGTGAAGTGTCCTCCACAAGGACACTTGTCCTATAGAAAAGTTTTCTTTTGGATTGAACCATCCCTTTGAAGCTAGTCGATGAACCTTTGTTGAACCGGTTCAAAGGTTCAATGAAGCGCGCCAAGCCTTTGAACCAAAGCCAATGAAAGCATTGAACCACTTGATTGAACCTGCCTTTGAACTATTTGAAGTTGAACAAAAAGATGAACCAAAAGTTGAACCTGCTGCTGATTGTTTGCTGATGAAAATCCCTACAGAAGTCATGAAGCTCGTTGAACTTGGACATTGAACCATTAAACCCGTTGAACCTCTGAACCCAATTAGTTCAATGTTTCAATGGTTCAAGTCATTTTGATTTGATCAAATTTTTGGAAGATGATGAACCTATTGAAGTGACTAAACTTTGAACCAATCCTAAAAAATGAACAAATGTTGAAAATCAATTCTTTTAATTGAAAACTATTTGCAAAAGTCTATAGGTTTTCTGAGAAGTTCTAAAAATGAGAAATTTGAATATCTAAGACAAAAATTTTAAATGGAAGACATTATTTTGGTTTGGAGAACCAAAATAATTCAAATGTTGTTACAAAAATAGATATTATTTTTAGGAGACAACAGCTGGCTCCAGTTGGGGAACTTCTGTCAATTGCAAAATGAATTAGAAGGAGTAGAATTCAGAATCTCCAATGTCTTCAAGTGTACCATTAGGCTTCAGAGTCATGCTTTCCAAAAATTAAAGGCAACAAGGATGAAAACAAACAAAACAAAACAAAAATTAAAACTGTACAAATATACATATATACAGAGGCAATGATTTGACACTTCAAGAATTGAAGTGTTTCAGATGCTGCCCATTATGGGGTAGAGAAAAGAGTGTGCCGTCTTGGTATTTCAACAAAAAAATAATTTCCCCCATGTGCTAATGAATTGTGAATGGACCTCTCCAAAGAGATTCAAACTTTCCATGCATCCCTTTTGGCTCTCTTCTTTTGTCCCACAACAGGACTTTATCCCCAATCTAAAAATCATGATTTCTAACTTTCTGATCAAAAAGTTTCTTTATAAGATTTTGATGAACAACAATTCTATCTACCACCATGGTTCTTTGTTCTTCTAGCTGAGTTAGGTACATGATTCTTTTGTCCAGAGAACTCTCATATGTTTGATCTTCAATAGCCTTTGCCAATTTCAAGGCTGGTAATTCTAAAGTGATTGGTATCTCTACATTAATACCATAGAGAAGTTGAAAAGGAGACATACCAATTTCCCTTTTTGGCATGATCTTGTCAGCCCATAAAGCATCTACCAATTCTTTGTGCCATGTCCTTTGATTATCATCTGCAAGTTTCTTGATAATAGTTACCAAATTTTTATTACTGGACTCAGCTTGTCCATTCCCTTGCAAAAAATAATTAGAAGAATGAGAAAGCGTAATTCCATAATCAAAACAAAATTGCATGATATCTTGAGAGGTAAAACAAGCTGCATTATCAGTAACAATTTTAAGTGGGACTCCAAATCTGGAAACGATGTTCTCTTTCAAGAAATTGCATACAACTTCTGAGGTAGCATGCTTTATCGAGATTGCTTCTACCCACTTAGTGAAATATTCAGTTGCTGTAAGGACATAATCATGTCCAACACTTGATGATGGATTTATTGTCCCAATAAAATTGAGTCCCCACTGCTAAAAAGGTTCTTCTATGATTACTGGCTTAAGAGGCAGAGCAACCAGCTTGGATCTTCTAACAAATTGCTGGCAAAGTTCACATTTCATTACCCATTTATGTGCATCTTGAAAAAGAGTCAACCAATAATATCTAGCTCTTAGAATTTTATGAGCAGTCACTGGAGAAAAAAAATATCCTCCACAAGCTAGATCATGGAAAGATTTTAAGAGTTGGGTCTGTTGTTCTTTGTCTACACAGCGCATAAATACTCCATCTATGTTTCTTTTGTACAAGCCGTTATCTCAAAGAACAAAATTGGCAGCTTTCAATCTGATAGTTCTCCTTTCTTTCTATGACAAATGAGTAGGACATTCTCCATAAGTCAAAAAATAGGCAATATCTAAATACCATTCATTAGTAGTAGAAACAAATAGAACTGTTGGCATATTATCTACTTCAGCTTCTTCAAGTTGTGTATCTTCTGGCTATTGTCAGCCATCAATTGACAAAGACCTTTACCTCTGACCAGCTTTGTTGGCTTGATATCCAAATCGAATTCTTAGATTTTTGCAATCCAATTACCTATCTTTGTACCAAACTCTTGTTGAGTTAATATAGCCTTGATTATACTTTTAGGAACTAAGGTAGTAATATGTGAATTCAGAATATAGAAGCGAAAGTGTTTGACTACTTTTACCAAGGCATATGTGTGCTTCTCTATATTCGAATACTTCATTTCATGAGTTTTCAGAGGACAGCTCATGAAAGAAATAGGGGATTCCATACCTTCTTTGTCTTGTTGGACAAGAATTGCTGAAAGAGTATGCTCAGATGCATAGCTATATATAATAAAATCTCTGTGGTAATCTGGGCAGACCAAGGTGGGGGCGTGAGCAATATCGACTTTGATATCTTGAAATGCTGCTTTACCTTCTTTGGTATAGCTGAATGTATCCTTTCCTTTCATCATATCTACAATGTGTCTTGTCTTTTTAGCAAATTTAGGGATAAATCTTCGTAAGAAATTTACTTTTCTAAAGAAAGAGTGGATAGCTTTCTTACTTGCAGGCAAATTCAGCTATTGAATAGACTTGACTCTATCTGAGTCAGTCTTTATGCCTTCTTTGGACACAATGTGTCCAAGGAGTTTCCCTTCTGTCACTCCAAAAATAGACTTTTTAGGATTCAAAGAAATACCATTTTCCTGGCAGTGCTCCAACACTCACTGCAAATGGCGCACATGATCAGATCTATGCTTTGAAAAGACAGTTAAATCATCAAGATATACAACTATGAATTTGCCAATTTCATCTTTGAAAGCCATGTCCATAGCTCTCTGGAATGTAGCGCCATCATTTATTAATCCAAATGGAATTCTTTTGTATGCAAAAGTACCCCAAGGCATGGTGAATGTAGTCTTGTATTGATTAGCTTTAGCAACCTTAGCTTGATTATAGCCTAAAAAGCCATCTAGCATTGATAACATTTCTGATCCTGTTACTGTTTGGAACACTTGGTCCACGATTGGCAAAAGATAATTGTCTTTCAAAGAAGACTAATTTAGATTCCAAAAATCAACACAAATGCAGATTTCACCATTTTTCTTCCTTACAGGAACTATATTTGCAATCCATGTAGAATGATGGATTGGAAAAATAATTCTAGCATTTAACATTTTCTAAATCTCAAACATAATTGTACCTGAAATCTTCAGATTATATTGTCTAGATTTTTGCTTATAAGGCATTGAATCAACCTTGAGAGGAATATGATGACTGATCTCATCAGGACTGAGAGACTTCAGATCTTCATATGAATATGCCAAGAGATCAATCTATTGATGAAGCAAAGAAGTAAATTTGTATTTTTCTTCAGGTGTACAACACTTACCAATGTTAACCATTCTTGGATTTTCTTCATTGGTCAGATTCACTTGGTCAAATCCCTGAGATAAATTTGAATCTGTTTGCTATTCTTTGACGAATCTATCATGCTTGTCAAACAGCTTTTCAAGAGAAACCAGGCCTTTAGGAATTTTATTTCCTTTCGGCTGTATAACCTCTTTATTTATATCTGAACCTGATTTAGGAATTATTTCAGACTTCTAAGATTCGCTGCCTTCAAAATATAGCTATTCAAAATTGTCTTTTCTTTCCAAAAAGGAAATGATCTGATTATCATCATTGAAAATTTGCCAATGATTAATATTATCAGGAACACTCGGCCTATAGATCAACTCAATGGTGTATTTAGCTTCTTTAAAATTAGAATGTGGAACTAAAAGAGTTCCTAAAATAGCAAGTGCATCAGCTCTATCATTAGATTCTCTTGGAATGGATGAAATATTGAAAGCATCAAAACTTTCAATTTGATCCCAAACAAGATTTTGGTAATGGCGCAGCCTTTCATTCTTAGCCTAATATGAATTTCTCACTTGGCAGACCACTAATGTGGTGTCCCCTTTAGCATGAAGACACTTGATGCCTCTTCCTTGAGCAGCTTTCATGCCCAGCAATAGCGATTCATATTCAACTATACTATTTGTGTTGCTGAACTATAACTTATAGGATGATGGAAACATATCTCCTTGAGGAGATATCAAAACAATTTTGGCTCCAAAACTAGAAGAAGAACAACTACCATCAAATTCGAAAGTCCAAATCTCATCAAATGCTAACTTTACTTTAGACTTTCCCTCATCAGAGATGGAGGGTTTTTCTTCATGATCTATATACAAAAAGTAATTACCCATACCTATAGATTTAAAAAGGATTTGAGCTTCTGGAGCTGACGTCTTGGTGACTATATACTTTGCTTCCTTTTCAAGAAGTAATCTCTTCATCATGCCTTGTACAAGAATCCTTGCCTCAGATAGATCCATGTTCAGCTCTCCTCCCACGTCCTTATAGAAATTCCATCCAAGTAAAATACCATAAGATGCTGGGACTTTAGCCACTAATACAGTCATTTTAATCCTTTTGTCTGAAAAGGTTGCAAAAGCAAATTGAGCATCTTTGATCTTCCCCAACAATGGCACTTATTTGTTCTCTATGGAGAAACATCTGCCAAACATCTTAGTCAATGTGAGGCCAAGAGATTCAGTGACTTTGGTAGGCATTACATTATCAGAGGCACCTAAATCTATTATATAATTACTCAGCTTGTGGCCATTGATTAACAAGAAAACATAGAAGGGTTCTATTTTTCTAGAAGCAGCTGGAGGAGTAATAATTAGATTATTTGGACTAGGCATATTTATTTGGGAATCAGAAGTCACTTTTTTGGCCTTTTTCACTATAGGGATGGTCTTATTTTTAACATATTGGACCAACTTATCCAGTTGATCTGGATTGGACTGCAAGTACTCAAATTTAGACATTTGTATTTTTGTCTTTTTTACATGGTCAATTATATCAAATGGCTGAAATGAACTAGGCACAGAGATAGGTATTTTAGCTTTCTAAGTTTTAGAAGGAGCGAAAGGTATATTGGTTTGCGAATTAGAAGTAAAAGGAGAAGGCACAGTAGATGTATTTACCTTTTAAATTACTAGATCTTTTGGTTGAAAGGGCAGAACTGATCCACGCTTGGTAATTGTGACTGCTGGCTGTGATTGCTCTTCTATCCTTCCTTTATCAGCCTACTAGACTGATTGGTTCTTAGATCTAGTAAACACTGCATATGATCCATTTGAAGCTTCTCCTTTGCTTTCGAGTTCATCCTGATAATTTAGGAAACCAATGTGGGAGTCGCTAGCTGATTCTTCTTTATTGTCTTCAATGATATCAACATCATTTTATTGATATAATTCAGGCTGATAAGAAAAATCTTATTCTATCTCAAGATATCCCATTGCTAAATTAGTTGGAGGAGCTTCCAAGGCAAGTTTTCCTTATGGAAGAGGAAGATGATTTTGTTGTCCTTGGTTTTTGGCAACATTGCCCTGATATGACTGATTTGGGAATGCTCTTCTGTATGTAGGAGCAGAAGACATTCCTTGAGCCATTTGCTTTTTGAGGGTAAGGAGCTCATTTGCTAATTTCTACACCATTTGATCTATGGTGTTTGTAGATGCAAATTTAGATGATAATGAAGCTCTATTTCTATTGGGATCTCTTTTTGTTTTCCTTGCTAATAATAGATCATCTTCTACTTTAGTGGCCAAAAGTTGAGCTGCCTTGAGATCTATTTGGTTAGCACGTCTCAAGAGGAAACTGACTTTTGGTAGCTGAGAATTAATGAAAAAGCATTTGAGATTCTTAGCTGTAGGTCTAGAAATCATAGGAATTCTATTTCTCAACTTGTCAAACTTAGCTATGAAGTCTCTCATAGGCTCATGTGGCTCTTTTTTCATTTGTGTAAGTTGACCCAGAAGTGTATGTGCATCTTCTACAAGTTTGAATCTAGCTTCAAACTTATCTTTCAAAGTAGTCCAATCAGTCACAGATCGAGCTGTTAAATGATAAAACCAATCTACAGTAGGACCTTGTAATGTTTCAACAAAAAGCCTGGCTGCTACATCTTCAAACTCTACCCCAATTACTCCACAAGCTATACTGAATGCTGTAATATGTTCATCAAGATAAACTTTCCCATCACCATGGAATTTTAGAAAATTCTTCCTAGAACTGCATGGAAGTTCATGTCGAGGAGGAGTAAGATTGAGAGGGCCAAAATAATTACCCCAGGGGCCTTGAACTGCCATTATAGGGACTCTATTAATAGCAAGAAAAGAAGCTCTGCCTTGTGTTGGTGACCCGATAAGGTCAGGAGGAAGACTCCTAGATCATTGGAGGAAAGGTGGTGGAGGAATTAGATCAAAATTACTCTACTGCACCAACTCAAACATAGGGTCAAAAATACCCTTAGTTCTCTAGCTTCTTGTGTAGAGTGGAGTTGCCAGATTTAAAACAAAAGAAAGGAAAAGGACTGGTCCTACTTCAACCTAGAGCTTGAGGCTTCAAATTGCTTGTCTTTCCCAGCGGATCTGATTTGTAGACCAGATGATGTAATGGATATGGAGGATGGATGGAGATAATAAGGCTATAATGATAGTAGGTAAGACCCAAATGGGAGTCGCCAAACTCTATAATGGATAAGGGTAGGGACTGCTTGTTTAAGTTTCCCCAGCAGAGTCTCCAAAAATTGTTGGTTGATTATTTTGTCTATCAGTGTAGTGGTAAATAAAATAGGTCTTGTTAGCCAAATCAAGAAGATTAGTCATCCTAATGTGTAAGTTTATAATATTAGGAGACTTCTCTCTCCTCTCATCAAGGGGAGGTTCCCTGTGGATATGCTATGTATATATATGAATAGAAAATAGTACTCAAGGGTAGGACCAGACATCCATCTCTCTTTTTTCAGAGATGATGTATACAAAACAAAGGAAGAACTCAAGAGAATGATAGACAACACTCCTCTTCTTTTAGAAGAACTGTTAAACCAGCCACAAGAATACTCCTAGAAATAAAAGTAGAATATGACTAAAGTATTGTAACCATCAAATCAAGACGTAGCACAAAGTCTGCGCAAGAAATACTCAAGAGTAATATACAAAGAATAATGAAAGCTCAAAGTCTTTCCAAAATTATTTACACAACAATGAAAATAAAAACACACTGAAGGCAGGTATGGGGGCGCAAAGTCTCTCCACAGTTGATTCTCCAGGACACCTTCTTGACAAGTTAACTAATTTTGCTTATTAAATCAATGAAACAAATAAGATATCATAGCACAAAGTCTGAAAAAGTCTCTTGTTTTCATTAACAAAATATGATAAATAGACTAAGCACAAAGTCTTAATGATGCCTCTCAATTTCGGCAGAGTTTCGTTTCGATTATCAAAAAGAAGATCCTTATTACAATCAAGAAAAGTCCCTTATATATTCTCTTCAAAAGGACTTGGGAACAAATAATACATCAATTTTCATTGAAATCTATTAAGGAGATGCATTAGAACCTAGGGGCACTTTTCCCTTTTGATTTTATTAATGCCAGGAAATAAGTCGTGTTTATTGAAAGTTTGTACTTCTAATGTTCTACCCGACAATTTAATCTTATCTTCATCATTCATCCTTCTTCGGCCAATTGAATCGGGTTCTAGATTTAAATTGCTATTCTATTTCTTCCCCTCTTTCTATTGGTCTTGGCCTTGAAAATTGTGAATGTATTCTGTGTTGTCTGTTCAAAAGATCAACGGCTATTTTACTATCCCTGAAATTGACATCTTCCTGCTCATCACTATGTTTTCAATTGCTAGTTGACTGTGCTGAATTTGACGTGTTTGGGCATGTCATCCCTTGGTCTTCTTTTATCTTCCACTTGTCACTTTCCCAGAATGTACTTCACCCTTTCGGGCCCTAAGAAATGATCCTTCGAAGTCTTTTATTTGTCAGCCCTTCGGTGTCCTTCATTGGCCCTTTGCAAATTTCTCTCAGGCTTTTTCTCAGGCCATTCCTTTGAACAAGTCAAAGGATTCTTTGGTCGGTGAAGTGTCCTCTGCAAGGACACTTGTCTTATAGAAAATTTTTCTTTTACATTGAACCATCCCTTTAAAGCTAGTCGATGAACCTTTGTTGAACCGATTGAAAGGTTCAATGAAGCACGCCAAGCCTTTGAACCAAAGCCAATGAAAGCGTTGAACCGCTTGATTGAACTTGCCTTTGAACTATTTGAAGTTGAACCAAAAGTTGAACCTGTTGTTGATTGTTTGCTGATGAAAATCCCTGTAGAAGTCATGAACCTCGTTGAACTTGGACGTTGAACCATTGAACCCATTGAACCTTTGAACCTAATTAGTTCAATGGTTCAATGGTTCAAGTCATTTTGATTTGATCAAATGTTTGGAAGCCGATGATCCTGTTGAAGTGACTGAACTTTGAACCAATCCCAAAAAATGAACAAATGTTGAAAATCAATTCTTTTGACTGAAAACCATCTGCAAAAGTCTATAGGTTTTCTAAGAAGTTCTGAAAATGAGAAATCTGAATATCTAAGACAAAATTTTTAAATGTAAGACATTATTTTGGTTTGGAGAACCAAAATAATTCAAATGTTGTTCCAAAAATAGCTGTTATTTTTAGGAGACAACAATTCTTAAGAAATCATGAAAGGAAATGTAATTTATTTTGAAAGATGTGTCATGTCAAATATAGTACTAAATATGTATTAATTATCATTCTTTAAAATAAATTAGACGTATTCAATAAAATTCACTTGTAAGTTTTAAAGCTAAATTCAATAATCCCTACTTGTATTATTCTAATGTGTACCTAAGCTGATATTTTTTAATAAAACATAGATATCATCATAATTTTTTGAGGATGTGTTCACCTTCATAGTCATGTTCACAAAACATGAAGGTATTGAAAAGGATATTTATTTAATTATCCTTTATTTTTTGATATTTCAGGGACATCTAAGAATGAACTTCTCTATTCATACCTATACGTAGATCGATTAGTCAAAATGTATAGACTTAAAATTTTATTCAAGAGAAAGTTGTGTAAAACCTAATAAGCATGCACACAATATTTAGAAACAATCTTGAACAAATATTTTGAATATAGGTTTATATAATAAATCCTTTCTATTTGGATTATGTTTTGCAATATATGAAAAAAAATGTTTAATTGAAAGGAAATATGAAATATTAAAAGAGAATGATTCTGAAGTGGACATGTTGTGTTTGAACCTACTCATGTATTTTTAATAAAACTTCTTGATCCATCACATGATACTACATAAAATTTGTGAGTCCATAGTTGTGCTTTACTACAATTCACTATAATTAACTTTTATTACAAAGTTATGCAATGGGATTTTTTCACAATTGATTTTTTATTGCACTCTATGTTGTATTTTTTTAAGTTTGAATCAAGACTAAGCTTAATTAAAGATCCTAAAATGAGGGAATGTATACCCTTCAATTGTTGTAACATGTTCACATATTTATATCAACTATGTCTTTCTTCCTATTTTTTCTTGCATCAAATCAAATTGCAATATGCGACATCATATATTTGGTTCATAGACATGGACCTTATAGGATGGTTTAATTTCTTTCAATTACCTAAGTATATTCCTCCTATTTATAAAAAATTTGTAGAGTTAACATACCATTAGGATTATAAAATTTTACATTCTATTTCATGACTTCCAAAAAAATCATCTACTTTCACAATATTTTCCATTTGATAGCCTTGCATTATTTACATCAAATATGTTTCTTACTATGCCTATAATATATATCTATAAATAATTCATCTATGGATATTCCACAACATATTACATGACCACGTAATAATCCACACAGGTAAGCAAGTAGATGATGTAGATATAGTTGGGTCCATGTCATGTTTTTTTCTATTTAAGTAACGGTATGTAATGTTAGTTTATACCTAGACATTACATTAAATGATCAACAATTGTAAGAGGATTGGGCCTACAAATCCAAAGGTAAAGGAAATTTTAAATTCACAACACTATAGTTTCATTGAGCATAACTAGAAAGAGCATTTGGCATGGACTTTCATGTTGGATGTTCACCCCTATATGCTACCCATAAAACTCTATGTTAACTCTCCCTTAGTTCCTTTCTCTTTATTATTATTGTTTCCTTAATCAGATTTTTTTTTGATTAACAATTATTTTTGAACAAATTGTGATTGTTAAGGCCCCATCAACATAGTCACGATGAATCTTAATAATCAAGCAAAAGTGAATATCAATTTTCATTATTTTAAAATTCATGCTACTTCATGAGATATCTAGAACCTCCCCTTCCTAACTTCCCCTTAACCTTTACAATATTAGTTTCCATTATCTTCTTTGTCACCATAGCTATATAAATAGTTTCAGACATTTTTTTTGTTTTTTTAAAACCCACCATTGAGATTCTACATATCCTATATATATTATTATGATTTCATCTAAGGATGAGAAAATGACATTATAAATGGTATATTAATTAGTTCCCACTAGGTAAGTTCTCTCACCCTTTGTTAATAGGGTTTTAATGTTACACCCTTTTGGAATATGTGATATTGATGAGAAGGGCATATTGGTTTAGTTTTCATAATACATTTGGGTTTTTGTTATGTTAACTATATTGTTTGAGGCTTGAAGTAATTAATGATTAGTCAGGGCATAATCATTGTCTACATTGTTGAACATCCAACCCTTGAGCATAATATCAGTTTGGGATTGTTTTATGTTTACAATATTATTTAATGCTTGAAGGAATTTATTATTAATTAAATCATAATCATTTATTCAATGAATAATCATTTTCTACATTTTTGAATATCCAACCCTTGAGCATAATCTCGGTTTGTGTTTGTTTTACGTTTATTGTATTATTCACTACTTGAATGAACTAATGACTAATTAGGGCATAATCATTCATTCAAAGAATAAAAATTATATATATTGTTAAATATCAAATCCTTTAGCATAATATCAATTTGCGTTTGTTTTATGTTGACTATATTATTTCCTGCTTGAAGGAATTAATGATTACCTAGGGACAAATAATTTATTCAATGCATAATCATTGTGTGTATTATTTAATATCCATACATTGAGCATAATATTTGTTTGGGATGGTTTTATGTTTACTATATTATTAATTCCTTGAAATAATTAATGATTAATTAGGGCATGATCATTCATTCAAAGCATAATCATTATCTACATTGTTAAATATCCAACCCTTGAGCATAATATTGATTTGGGTTTATTTTATGTTGATTATAATGTTGCATGCTTTAAGGAATTAATGATTAATTAGGGATATCCATTCAATTCATAATCATTATATGAATTATTAAATATTTATCCCTTGAATTTAATATATGTTTAGGTTTGTTTTATGTTCACTATATTATTTCCTACTTGAAGGAATTAATGATTACTTAGGGTGTAATCATTCATTCTATGCATAGTCATTCTCTGAATTGAAGGAATGAATTATTACTTAGGGGATAATCATTCATTCAACATAATTATTATTTTGCATTGAATTAATCAATGATTAGTTAGGGCATAATAATTTATTCAATGCATGGTTTATGGATTAGTTTGTGTAATTAGGATATACTACATATAATTTAGTGAATAAATATGAATTAAATGCATAATAATTGTTGGATATGCTACATATAAATGAATTTAAACTTTATAACTGTGCATTCTATCTAATACCTATTCACACAAAACTTAAAATCTATCCCCAAAACATTAATTGGTTCAAGCAGTCAATAATAAAGTCAATGGATGATTTTAGTATAGACTACCATGCTAGACATTAATCCCCAACTAGTCACATCAATTTTTCCATCACTTTGACCCTAGTACATTTGGCCTATTTGCTACCATTTCCATTATACATTGTTTGAATTAACCATAGGTTTTTACCTTAACTATGATTGTTAAAACATTATATGTCCCCAATAATGTAGTCATGCGGAATGTTAATAATCAAGAAAAAGGAAATTTTCATTTTCATTATTTTCAATTATCACACCCCTTCATGATCTCAGGGTTGTCACCATGAATGGATAATAGTCAATGGGTTTTCATGATAATTCTATTATAAAATTGATATAGTTATGAATAAATATGAACACAATAAGTGTTTTTTCAATTAAAAAAAAAACACTTATACTGGGTACTAAGTTAAGAGAAACATAGTACCATGTTATCCAACACCTATATTTATTATATCCATTAGAAACATGAAATTAATCATTATAAATATCTTAAAAGAATTTAAAAATAGGCATACCATAAGGGTTTTAATCAATCAACAACACAGTCAATAGTTTTCCATGACCTTTCTATTATTAACTTGATTGAGTTGTAAAGAAAAATGAACACAATAAGTATTTTTTGAGCCTAGAAGAAATAGTTATACATGCCCATCCTTCACATTAAAAAAATTATCAATGAATAAAAAAGGATTATTATGGTTAATTATTGAAGTAATTAAGTATTAGTTAGGTCATAGCTTGTTTTATGTTTACTGTATTGTTGGTTGGTTGAAGGAATTAAGATTATTTAGGGAATAATCCTTCATTCAACGCATAATTTATTGAATAGTTTTTTTATAATTAGGATATGGTAGATATAATTCATTGAATACATAATTCATTTGGTGTCAATTAATAATTGAAAAAAAACTCACACTCTTATACTCTACCTCCCAGAATAGGGCACTAATACATAGGGAGTTATAATAGAGCATGATACTAGTATAGTAAAGTATACAATAAATAGGTAATTAGTACATAGTAATTATATTCATTCATTCAAGAATAAAATTAATATAATGTTTCAATAAAATTTTCATGTAATTATAACTAAAAATATTCATATTTCAAGTGTACATACATAGTTATTGAGTAGAGTAAGGGTCAAAATGTCAAACATTCAAATTAAAATTTTAAAAATATACATATGTATATGTACATTGCTACCTATATAAATAGATCAATAATGGTATATAAAGATTAATTATACATAATCATGAGGAAGGTAATGGCATATTTAAAATACAATATAAAAAATATACACATGGTAAGGGAAAACTCACAACCTTTACAATCTTTGTAATGGTATACACATATCTATTATTGGCATCATTTTGACCTCTATGAGTTTAAGTTTGTTCCATGTTTAATTTTTTATAAGTGTATATGGGTTATGATATATTACCTATCTCATTGAATTTATAAATCATGAGTTGAAACCCATTTCTAATCACCTTATAGAAATTAAGGTTTATTAGCAAAAATTAAGGTATTTAGGGATGTTAAGGTTTCTATTGTAGCTAATGTGGGTCCTTTAAAAGCTTATTTATTGCATGGTTGTTATAATATGTGAAAAAGTGTCCATATGAGATATTTTAGGGTCTTGGTAAAATGAAACGTCCACTCCATGTGGTCATCTAGTTTAACTAGCCTTCTCTACACTTGAAAACTACTTCTTAAGAATTCTAAAGTCATTTCAAAGATGAGTATGAAGTATGGTATGTATATGTGATAATTATAAAGAATTTAAATATGTTTTCTAATGTTTCTAATGTCAAATAAAGTCATAGGTTAGTTAGACATTATAGGTTCAACACTCAAGGAAGGAGAAATCAAACTAAAAGGGGTATCTATGATTACTTGTAAACTCATATTCAAGAGCGAACATATGATAAGTAACTCCTTACCCTCCTTAGGTATTTTCAATCTTTAGATAGCTTTCATAGGTCCAAAAATGGAAAGATATTCAACATCAACTTCATTGGGTCCCTTGGCAACATTGCAAGGGTCATGTCTAAATGCTTGTTCTATAATAATATAGAGAAATGGATCTTGAGAACTTCACCAAGTATGGGACCCCCAATGGGATTTAAATTTAAGGCATTGGTGTTTTGGTCAGGATATTGTTATTTATGAATAATTACCAAGAAATTTAATTTCTTAGAGAAGGCTCTAAACCCCATCACCTTGATTTTTTGGTAGTCTTATTGCAAATATGAACCCATTGTTTCAGAATAAATGCTTTAGGAGCTTGAAAAGAGTTTTATAGGTATTATAATTCCATAATATCAACTCATATAGTGTATACAAATGTAGGAGACCCCAATTTTTAATCATGATTACAAATTTATCTCATGGGGTGGTAGTTTTCAATGTGACCAGTGAGCATTTTTAGACCCTTTATGGTCTTATAACATGAACAAACCTCGCAAATAACCCCTATAGGGTTTAAATAAGGTCTTATGATGATAAGTTTCCTAATGAATTAGTGTTCAAAAGGAGAGTGCACTTACAACTTGCCCTTTTGAGACACCTTTGAATGATATATGTAGGAGATGGGCTAAACACACTGTTAAACATTGTAGATCTTCAAGTGCATAAATTGTAATCAAAACACTCATGGTTGTAAGCTCAGTTTTGAGGTTTCAAGAAGGATCTCATAAATTGTAGCCCATGTAGAAGTTCTAATATTTGAATATATAATGGGTAAGAATATACAAAATCCATAATGAGAATATATGATTCTCAAGGTGTTAGGACAAGACTATCACATATATTCAAGGACCACAACATAAGGTACATTTACCTAGTTACAAACCACTAGCCTAGATTATTATAAAAAAAAATTCATGGTCACCTAAAATCCATATAGGTAACATGTATACTCATTATTTTGTCTCAGACCTTGCTCAATCCATTGGCAAAGAGCAATCTTGAGACCAAGAGGTTTATTTGAATACAAAACAAAAAATAATCATGTAAAACCACATGGAGGGAACTTAAGGTGATATATAAACATATATAGGGTCTCAATACACTTTTAAGCTGCACAAAACCTTAGTTTTCAATCTAGATGCCCTTGACAGCTAGTAAGAAGGTGACAAGCCTTAAACCCCAAGTCCCATAACTAGTGCACCAAATGCATAAAATGGGGTAATAATCATTACCAAAGCATTTATAATCATGATTAATAGTTTTTTTAGGTTTTTAATCTCTCCCAGAAATGGGAATGAGTTTGGAGGCACAAAACCCAAATTAGACCTCTCTTGAGTTCAAAAAAGTTAAGTCTACCACCTAAGGAGTAGTTTTACACGTTCACACCATCTCTCACACTTTACATGGGAAGACGAGATATTTTTAAGAGGTGTGGGGGATTTATTAAATAATTTTATACAAGTGGAATGATTCCAATTGGTGTATGGTGATTTATGAATGATTGTTAAGACCCCAAATAGGTCTTAAACCCTACTAAAACCCTTGGGTGAATGTGATATGAGAGATTTAATTTATAATGGATAAAAATGAATTTTATAGGCTCTAAAAACACTTTAAACTTGTTAAAAAATATCTCATGCTCCTCACCATTAAATTGTATGTTGATGTCACCTATACAGACACACTAAATGCCCTCCTTTTTACTAGTTTTGAGGAGATTGAGGGGTATAGACATGGATGAATGATTTAATATCTTTGTAAGAGGTACCATGGGATATTTTATAACTTATGAAGTTAAAAAATAATTTCATCTACTAATTATACTATTCCTATAGGTCTACACAAAAAATATAGTTTGAGGTATATTAGGAATGAGAGACCTAACTACCTAGTTTAGAAAGAACAACAAAATTTTGATGCCTTGAAGGCTTTGTATATATAATGAAGTACTTGTTTGGTTTTATAACATGATATTAGGCCTTTTTATATGTATCCTATCAATTTTCATGAGTATTCAAATAAATGAACATGTGCAACTAGGCCTAGATGCCAACTAGTACAAGATAACTAATGTTGAAATGACTCCTTTAGAATTATGGAAAGCATTGCAAGGTGTCAATTGGAGACTTTAAATACATAAATATGTGGTAATATAATATTTAAATCTCATATTGGTTAGTTAATATATCCATATAAATATTCAAATTATCTCTCCATTACCTAGGAAAATAGATTGTACCACATGAGTTAAGCTAACTCCCTCTTCCAAGAAAGATTATTTCAAGGGTAGAAAATGATGCATACACCTTGGTGATTTGTTAGATAAATTTTTAATAAGGCTTATGAACTCCTCAAAGACTAGATCTTTCTAACTTGAAGGCAGTTTTTTAAATATTTGGAGATAAAGTAACACATGTTCAAAACTTTAGATGCTTCTTCCTAAATCTTATGAAGCAAATAAACCTTTTCTCTATTCTTGTAACCCTAAAATATTACATTATTTGCATGATCTATCTCTCTCTCTCTCTCTCTCTCTCTCTCTCTCTCTCTCTCTCTCTCTCTCTCTCTCTCTCTCTCTCTCTCTCTCTCACACACACACACACACACACACACACACACGCGCGCGCGCGCGCGCACACACACACACACACACATGCATACGCACACGCGCACGCACACACACACACACACACACACACACACACACACACACACACACACACACACACACACACACACACACACACATTGGTGTTATAAATATGCCTAGTTCTGACATTATAAGGTATCCAAAAGAAAGGTAGGTGAAGCCCTAATATTTTTACTACTCATATTTTGCCTTAAGATAATTAATTCAAAAAAATTTAGGCTCTTCAAGTTTATATTTTAGTGTGTTGAATATTACATTATTTGTGTGGTATTTCTCTCTCTCTCTCTCTCTCTCTCTCTCTCTCTCTCTCTCTCTCTCTCTCTCTCTCTCTCTCTCTCTCTCTCTCTCACACACACACACACACACACACACACACACACACACACACACACACACACACACACACACACACACACACACATTGGTGTTATAAATATGCCTAGTTCTGACATTATAAGGTATCCACAAGAAAGGTAGGTGAAGCCCTAATATTTTTATTACTCATATTTTGCCTTAAGATAATTAATTAAAAAAAAATTAGGCTCTTCAAGTTTATATTTTAGTGTGTTGAATGATTTTTTGATAAATGCTAGTGAGAAAATTGCTTGTCCTTGCATCTTTTCCTACTTGTGTACACTTGGGTAAGGATACATTGTATTCTTACAATTCACTTGGAGTACATTTAAGTTTGTTATTTTAGTTAAGTATTTTTTAGTTTCATTATTTTTTTATCCATCCTTTTAATCTCTCACCTTATCTTCTATACTTACATAGTCTCTAGGTTGATAAACTTATATTACAAGCTTCCTCTTGAAGCATAGACCATATTATAGTTTTCTTTATTTTAAGTGTAAGTGTAGGATAGTATTGGATAAAATATTCTAGTGTATCACATATTTATTCTATTTTTATTGCAATTAGATAGTTTCTTACCCCTTTTCATACACCAAATAATTAGTAAAAGGATAATTAGGACAAATCTAGGGAGTTAACCCTATCAACTAGAGGTTTACCCCCACTATAGATAACCCATAGGTTTATGGGAAATCCCATTATTTTAATAAATTGGAGGAGGCTTGAACTATCTCTCCAAGGGTGTAAAATTAATTGACAATAGTTCTGGAATACCTGGTGGGATATTTTTCCCAAGCACTTCTTGTCAAGGTGAATGTTGGTTTTGACAATATTATAATTGCACAAGTGTTTCCTACTTAGCATTTGGTGACTCCAATGAAGTTATAACATATGGTTGTAAACCAATATATATTTTTTATTCTTTATTTTCACTACTAGATCAATTATTAGTATAGGTAATCATTTTGTAAACCCACTCCCTCATCCTAAGCATCTTCTTGAAGTTTAGTACCTTGAGCCTTTCTTGACACTTGAAAATATTGAGGAAGAGCTTAAAGAGTAGGAATATTCTAAAATTAAAGATGATCAAATGAGTGAAAAATATATTAAAGGTAACATGGATAGACAACATGATTTCCTACATTTCAATTCTTAAAATCCCATAAACCTTGTTACCTATGATGATATCCCTCCCAATACCACCAAAAGTGTACCTAATTTTAATGGGGAAGGTCCTATCACCCAAAGCAAACACATTAAAGACATATCTAACTTCTATAATTTCCATAATATCATAAAAATAAATATAGAAATTAGATTGATTATCATGTCCCTTAGGGGGAAATCATTTTATTGGTATATAACCTTACTAGGAGGATGAATTACTACGTGGGATAAATTTGGGGAGTTGTTGACTAAAATATTTGAGGATAAGAGTAATCATACATCATTGATCTATCAGTTGAATGTCATCCTAAGAGTGCCTAAGGAATCCATGCATGATATAAATGAAAGGTTACAAATGACATGGAATAGGATTCCAAATCCCATGAGACCCCCTGACAATTTTGTTTTCCCAACCTACCTCAGATCTATTGGGACTAATATAGTTGTCATGTTATAATCCATGATAGGGTATACCTTTCTTGATGCCTATGATGTGACTATTAGAGCTGAGAGTAGTTTGATCCAAGTTGATAAACTCCCTCCAAAGGTCTCAATGCTTATATTAAATAACATTTATACTAACCCTCCAAGCCTTGCTCCATTTACAAATCCAAATAGAAAGTATAAATTTGATCCAAAGAAATCAAATGATGAAATTTATTAGCAAGCAAAATATAAGGCCCTAGAAGCTTCAATTAGGTAATCAAATCAACATATTGGAGCTTACAAAAACTCCTAATATTACCATCCATAAGTAAACATATTTCCACCTCAACATAATGGTCAAGGAAGGGGACAAGGTAAACCTAATTTTAATAGGTCACCTAATGCCTATTGTTCCCAAAATCAGCTATGCTCATTTTTGGAAACAACCCCTACGAAACTTGTCTATTTCATGTTTTTCACTCTAAGTTCATCTTTCAAGACAAGTTTTTCTTGATCTCGTGTTTGGTCAAAATTTGGCATCCTTGAAAAGTTTGTAATGTTCCCTTATTATGATTCCTCAAAAAATGTGAAAATTATTATGATATTTAATGTGATCAAGACATCAAATTTTTAATAAATTTAAAGGAGTTAGAGTGCTTTCTTAGTTTGCATGCAATGGTGGCATTTTTTGCTGCCACTACATGTAGTTTTAAGTTTTGATGTAAAGGTGGTGATTTTCGCCACCCTTGAATTTTTCTTGTCCATTTCCATGCAAAGGCATAAATTTTCACCACCCTTACTTTTTTCATGTGAGAGCAGTGAATTCACCACCCCTAGGCAATTTTTGCCACCCCTGCATGATCTTAGTTTTCATGCATGGAATTTATGGCCACATGCACTGAGTGGTTGGGGTTGATTTTCAACCTTTTAACCCCCTTTTTTAGTTCATTTGATTCATTTTTATTTGTCTTCTCCTCCTCCCTACATCCAGTCAATTGTGTGAATGAGTGGAATCATGATTTCTTTGGATTCAAGCGTGATATTGTGATTTGTCAGGTAGGGTTTTGCTTTCTTCTTTTTGTTTTCTATTTTTTCATTTATTTTTTTATTTTTCTCTCTTTTAGGGTTTTGGTTTCTCTTTTTATTTCTTGTTTATTTTTTAGCTTGTATTTTTCTTCCCCCTCATCCCTTTCTTCCCTGAGGAGGTGATCTAGGCAAACCCTGCCCCCCATCTGTTGGCCATTTTTAGTGATGTAATGGTGGAAAAAATCACCACCTTTACACAATTTTCCTCATCTCATGTAAAGGTGGTGATTTTTTCCACCATTAAACATTCCCTTCACCTTTGTGTGAGGGCAGAAAAAGTTGCCACCATCACACAATTCCATTATATCCTCCCATGTAAGGGTGACAATTTTTGCCACCCACACACAAAGTTTCTATCGACATGTAAGGGCAGCAAAATTTTTTACCCTTACACATCATTCCCCCTTATGTATAGGAAGAAAAAATTGCTGCCCATGCATGACTTTTGCATGCAATGGTATCAATTTTTTCCACCTATGCAAAAAAAAATTAACATGCAAGGGCAGCAATTTTTATCACCCCTACATGCTTTCCCTCTAATTTTCCTAATTCTAGAAAATTTGATTTTTCTCACTCTTTTGAGCCCACTTCCCTTTAAACATTCTAACCTGCTCATGCCTTATCCCTTTCAAGTGCATTCCCATGGTTGTGATCATCAATGTGTAATTTTTCCAGATTGCCAATATTTTCCCTAATTGCACGATCATGATTCTTGTTACAATTTCTCTTTAGGATCCTTCTTCATCAGCATACTGTTGACAAAGGCTCATCCAAATGACTGAGGTTTCCCCAAATAAATTGAAGATGAAGTACAAGTATCAAGGTGTTTCCCAATACCTCAGTCACTTCTAATGTCGATGACATTAGGGATACAAAGATCAGGCACGTGGATATCATTGAGTTCATAGAAAGAACCAAATCAAGCAACCCTAGCAATGAAATGAAGAATATAATTGAGAGTAATATCCCTCTAGTATCTTCTTTTCCTATAGCCGATCACCACATAGAGTTTGTTATCCAGTGCGCTTAGTTCTACAAGGATACCAGGGCTGTGTTAGATGCTGATGGTAACGTGGTGATCAGACTAGACCCTGAGTTCATCGATAAAGTATTCATGTGTCCTCTCACTAATAATTTGTTGAATCTTGACTTCATTAAAGCACAAAAGGAATATGATAAAGATCCTAAAAGAGTGAAGAAAGTGATCAATAATAGATGGCTCAAGATTCCAAGGGCAAACTTGTCAAGATGGCCATAGAGATTTCCATGGAGTGATTTCATTGAAGAAGTTGGTGACCTGATCATGCTCCTCAGTAGGGTAAGAGGTTTACCATCTTCCTCTCAGTTTCATGAATGGATGTACCCCTTTGTTAAGATAATTCTCCAAGGAAAACAAGTCATTTTCTAAGGAGAACAAATTATCAATGATCTTCATGAGAAATTGATGAAGGTATCTAATACCACCAAATTCTATATAATGTCATACTAAGTGTATATTATGGTGTCAATGAGAACCTTCCCAGGTTTAACATTGGAAGGAGATAGAAAAATAACCCTGGTGTATCAATATTATCCTTAGTTGACATTGAAGGGTTCCATCCATCATTTTAAAAGGTTAAATGATGCTTTCTTCATGGTATTTTTGTGTCTCTTTGATCCCCAATTGTAACATAAAAGAGTGTCAGATGAAGCTTGGACAATTGTGAATGACTTCAGATGTATGTTCTTATAGTTCCCTACTTTTTCTTATCTGTAGGTTGAATTTTTCCAAGGTTATCCCTATATTCTTCTAGGATTCCCCTCAGAAAAATTGGTCTTGATGGAGCTATGAAGGCAAATTATTTTCATGCATAATAAGCAAATGTAACTTAAGAAACCTAGTTTTAGGTTCCTGATTGAAATTGGCAGATTCTTGGTATTGACCACTATAAAAGCTAGAGCAATGGAGACTGAAATGCAACTCGTAACTATGAAGCATTTCAAAAGGAGGAAATTTTTTGACTATAGAGGTGTGAAAGATATAATTTGGAGGAAGACCCAGTTCCATGAGTCGATGATCAAAGATATTTGGGTTGATTTGAGGATAGCTGAGGACATAAAAAAGATAGACTATAATAGATTGTCCCTTGAGCAAATAGAGTATCTGGAGCTCACTGATATCCCTACAAATATAGTGGATGATGAAGATTTGATAAATAATAGATACCATATTGAACAAGTTGACAATGCCCCTCTTCCCCTGATCTAATGGTCTCAGAAGGAGTTAACTTCCTTGAGAATGAGATTCGAACCAATATTGGCAAACACTAATGATTGGTTAGAAAATAAGGGAATCACTTTGAAAGAGTTCATTACAAGGTCAGAAGCCAAATTTTAAGAATAAACAAAGAGCATGGTAGAAAATAGGATGAAGAATGAAAGTGATGTCCCTACTTCTGATAGGCCACATAAGCCTAGGATCATCTTTGTGACAAAGAAGTCACAAGTTGTAGAGAAGGAACCAAGAATGATAGACATGGAAGTTAAGAAGTAGAGCATCAAAAAACTAGTAGTGGAATAGATGGAAACTGATGATAGGCCTATAGGTCAATAGGAAAAGGAAACTCTATCTCTATAAGAAAGTGTATAATTAGACGTAGGAATTTCTTCTTCCTTGCCTAACTCACCTAATGCAACTCCTTCACCTATCTCTCCAATCAATATTCCCTCTTCTAGAGCTACCTCTCCTTCCAAAATTATTTTTGGTGACCCTCAAAAGACTTCTAGAGATGTTCTTCATTCCTCAAGATCAATCCCTAGTTTGTCATCTCCATCTTTTGATATCAGAGATAGTTCTTCCCTCGACCATTCAGTAGCAAGTGTAGATTTAACTGATACTACACCCATTATTTCCACCACTAGTGTAGGTGCTACCCTAGTGATGCCAACTATAGGGATCGATGCTAATGCAAGTGATTCTACCCTCCCACCTTGGTTGTCAGCTTACACACCCAAAAGGAAGAAATAGGCCATCTCTCTAGATGACTTTGATTTCACTAAAATGGTGTCAGCCAAAGTCAAGACTCCCAAAAATATGAAAATTCTTTCAAAGATGATTAAAGATAAGGGGCACAAATTTTTGGAAGTTGCTAGAAATCCATAAGATGAAACTCTTGAAATTTTTGATATGAGTGATTACTATGTCTCCCAAATTGAATTGGGGAAGGTAACTCATGAAAGTGCTAAGAGTGACTTGCAATCAATGATGGACATTATGGTTCAAAAATTTGATAGGGAAAGAGAAATGAAGGACCATTATAAATTAATGGCGGAATAATTGACCGTGGTGATAAGGAGGATTAATTTCACTCCAGAAATTGTAACTCTAGAGGCTATCTCCATCGACGACCCCATGATTTAGAAGGTAGAAAAGACCTATCTCAAGGGAAAAGTGCTTGAGGATTACTTAGGCAAGATGCGTACACAAGGGATTTCCTTACTTATAGAGTTGTCTGAGAAAATGAGTAAGATGAAGAAAATGAGAACAAAACTAGATGATCTTATCAATATCATTTCTCAAGATGTTGAAAGCATAGATAAATATCTTGACAAATGGATGGATATGAAGAAGGTGAAACTAAGCACTCTAGTATCAATTAGTGTCATTGCTGATAAAGACTCGTATATTGAAACTAAAGAAGAATTTATGTATAAGAGTAGGGTGCTTAAGGAATTAATCAGTGACATCAAATCTTCTAAAGACCTCAGTGAACAAAGTGATATCAGTCTATTGCATAAGTTCGAGGAGTTGCGTTACAAACTTACCACACAAGACAACCAGTTCATTTTAGTAGAAGAAATGATTTAGGAATTTGAAGGTATTTTTTGAAAAGAATTTGAGGAGAAAACATTTTTAGTGGCCTCTATGGATAATGTCTTGGATAATCAGTTAACTCTAGATAATCTAAAAACTAGGTTAACTAGTCATGTGAAATTAGTCACAATAGTGAGAGATGCCATAGTTAGGGCCTAGGCGAACTTCAAGCATATTGTTGCTCCAGACAGTATCAGGATACAAGTGGCTATCACCATGTACGATGCTCATATAATGAAATATGGAGCTATAAATTGAATCAAATTTTCATTGGTTTAATTTCCTTTTTCTAAATGCACTTTTGTAACCACTTTGGACATTTGCACATGTATTTTTGTCATGTGTAATTTCATGTAAAAGGATGGAAAGTCCAAAGTCAACAAAGACTTCCATCTTTGACTTGGAAAAGATATTTAGGTCTTTTCTCAATTTTCAAGGCTTTTCCCTATAAATAAAGGGAGCTTCTTTTGTAAATGTATCTATTTTTTGGTGAATCAATCTTTTGGTAATTGAAAATAAAAAAAGCTCTACCCAAATTGATATGCTTCTTGAGACTTTGAGCTCAGATTGTAAATCATATTTTCTTGAATGAATGAGAAAGCAGGTTACTTTTTATACTTTGCATTGGAATAACTTGTGTTATTTAGGAGATTGTTCTTATGTCAATTTCCTAATAATATCTTATCTATTTGATTAAACAAGAAAAGTGTGTTAGAATTATCTGAAGATGTTCTAAAGTTAATTATAAAGACTTTGTGCTACTATAATTACCTTTAGTTTGTGTTTTTCATGTTTTAGTGCGAAGGGTATTAGAAAGGCTTTGAACTACTTTTATCCTTTGTGATCTTACGCTCTATTTTATTTTTAGATGGAGACTTTGAGCTTCACTTCATTCTACTATTACGTACACTACAAATCAGTAAGGGAAGCAACGAAGGACTTTGTGTTTTCATGGGTTTCTCATGGATCCAATTACTATCTAGGAAGTTTTTCAACTTACTGAACATCATTTTTGAAAGAAGAGAAATTCTTTTAGTCATCATCCAAGATTTCTCCTTTGTCTTGTAAAAATCATCTCTGAAAAGAGAGAGGTAGATGGTGTGATCTCACCCCTGAGTCTATTTTCATTTTATATTAAATATATAGTAGTTTATAGGGAACCTCCCCTTGATGAGAGGAGAGATTTATCTCATTATGATATAGTAAACCTACACTTTCTGCCATATAAATCTCCTTTTGTTGTGGTTGATATACTCATTTTGTCGTCAGTTAGTTGATGACAAAATATTCACCCAACTTTTTTGTGACTCCACTAGGGAAATGAATGTGCACTTTGAAGCTTCAAGTTTCAAATTGAAGCAGTTCTAGTCCTTTTTCATTTTTTTTATTTTAGCAGATCCACCATACATGTGAGGCCAAAGAGCTCAAGGTATTGTTGATCCTATATTTGATTTAGTGTAGCAAAATAATTTTGAGATTTCTCCTCCACCATCTCACCTCCAGCATACCAAGAGTTTTCCTCCTACCAATGTCAGATCTCCAATACTAAATGAAGCTTCTTGTCTTAGTGCTAGTAGATCTTTGTCTATACTTACCCAACCAAGATTTGTTATCCCTCCCTTTAATCATCACATCATGGCATTCTAAGGTCTTTGGAGTAACTCTTTTGGTCCTCTCAATCTAGCCCCACCTTTACATGAACTACCTCATAGTTTGAGAAAGAATTTCCTCAAATTATATGGGGATGGGAAGGTTCATCTTGATGAGCATATTTCTACCTTCTAAATAAAATGTGGTGTGAGAGGTGTGGAATACAAAGATATAGTGGTAAGACTATTTGTAGAAACTTTGCAAGGCACTGTTGCAGACTGGTTTTATCACCTTCAACCTTAAACTATAACTAACTAGAATACACTCAAGGCCAAGTTTGAGGCCAAGTTCAAACCTATTGAAGATGCACATGCCTTATTAGATTAGATTACACAAATGAAGAAGGAACCTAATGAGCCTATGTGAGACTTCATTGCTAAATTTAATAAGCTGAGGAACCAAATTCCTACAATCGCTTAGCTAACACCAGAGAACCTCAAGTGCTTTTTCATCAAATCTTAGCTTCCTAAAGTAGGTTTTCTATTGAGGCGGGCCAGTCCTATATATATTTCTATAGCCAAAAATTTATATATTGAGATTTAATATGATCTTATCTTGGCAGGTAAGATCAAAAAAATTAATAAAAATAAATTTTCCTTATCTGCTGAAAGTTCTTCCATGAGCACCACAAATCCTAGGGTGTAAAAGTTGACAAATGAATTGCTAGCCATGAAAAGACAAATGGCCCAAGGTATGTCTGCTCCTTGTTATCAGGATATGCCAAGGAGGAATTTCCAGAACCAACCATATCAAGGCAATGCTGCTAGAAATCAAGGGCAACCAAATCATCTGCCTCCATCAGAGGGAAAACTTACCATTGAAGCAACACTAGATAACTCAGTAGTTGGTTACCTTGAAGCTGAATATGATTTATCACTCCAATCTGAGTTAGACCAAGAAGATGATGTTAATCTCTTCACAAAAGGAGAAGAAGAATTAGTTGGTGACTCCAACATTGATTTCCTAAATTATCAGGATGAAGCTAAAAGTAAGGGAGAAGTGTTTGATGAATCATACACTATTTTTACCAGGTCCCAAAATTAGTCAACTCAACAAATTGATAAAGGAAAGGTGGGTGAAGAACCTCAGCCAGTAGTCTCAATTGCTAAATGTGGAACTTCCTTGCCCTTCTAATCAAAGGACCTAGTAACCAATAAGAAAGTAAGTACCTCAAACCATCTTGTACCTTCTACTTCTATTTCTCAGATCAGTGCCACACCCAATAAATATCAAGATTATGGACTTCTTTCCTATGTTTTTAGTTCATTTCAATTATTTGATATAATTTATCATGCCAAAAAGAATAAGATTCAAATGACTGAAATTGAGTACTTGAGAGCTAATCTTGAACAGTTTGATAGACTGGCTGAATATGTTAAAAATAAAACCATCCCTATAGGACAAGATTTTCCAAAGGCGTCTCATGATTCCTTGAAGAACAAATCCACCCAAAATAACCTCATCACTACTCCTCTTGTCACCCCCAAGAAAATAGAACCTTTCTATGTTCCCCTTTTGATAAATAGTTATAAGTTAAGCAACTGTATAATAGACTCTGGAGCCTATGACAACGTTATGCCCACCAAGGTAACAGATTCTCTTAGTCTTACCTTGACTAAGACCTTTGGGAGATGTTTCTCCATGGAGAACAAGCAAGTCCCACTCCTGGGTCAAATCAAATATGACCAATTTTCATTTGTAGCTTTTCCAGAGAAGAGGATCAAAATGACAGTCTTGGTAGCCGATGTTCCAGCCTCTTATGGCATTCTGCTCAGGCATAATTTTTGCAAGGATGTAGGTGGAGCATTGAATATGGACATGTCTAAAGCAAGGATACCTGTTAAAGGCATCATGAAAAAAGTGCTTCCTATGAAAGAGTCAAAATATATAGTCACCCAAACATAAGGTCTCAAAGCTCAAATTTTATTTGAATCATCAAGAATGGGTAATTATTTCCTGACTACTGAAGATGTTTTTAGCTCATGAGATAAAATCTATTTTAGTGACAATTCAAAAAAAATAGATAAAGTTAGAAGAATTTTTAGATCAAAGTTCAGACAACAAAGGATCTTTCTAGAATAACGAAGAGAAATTTTTGAAAAGATCAAATTCTAATGATGTCTAAATTTTAGAATTTGATGGCAGTTGCTCTTCTATTAGTTCTGGTGTTAGAATTGTTTTAATATCCCCTTAAGGAGAAATTTTTCCTTATTCATATATGTTTTAGTTCAATAATACTAACAACACCACTGAGTATGAGTCTTTGCTTCTCAGATTGAAAGCATCTCATGCTAAAGGTATTAAGATTCTTCATGCTCAGGGAGATGTTGAACTGGTGGTTTACAAGGTAAGGAACCTATACCAAACCAAAAATTAAATATTGCAACATTATCGCAATCTAGTATGGGATTGTATTGAAAGCTCTGATGCTTTCAATATTTTTTTTGTGCTGAGAGAATTCAATGATTGTACAGATTCATTAGCAGTCTCTACGACCCTCATGGTTCCCCATAAGGATTTCAAAGGGGACAAGTACACTATTGGGCTGGTCTTTTGACCAAGTGTACCTAATAATGCTAGTCATTGGTAGGTGTTTAACAATGACAACCAAATCATTGCTTTTTTGGAAAAGATGGATAGCTTTGAGGAGCTTTATTTTGAAGGTAGTGAATCTCCACCATGGGAATTAGTTCCCAAAATAATTTCCAAAATTGGTGAAGAGTTCCTTCAACCAAGGGGAATAAAATTCCAAAAGGATTGGTTTCTCTTGAGAGGTTGTTTTATAAGCATGATAGGTATCTTAAGTAGTGACAAATGGATTCAAATTCCTCCAAGGAATTTGATCAGGTAAATTTGAGTACAATAGAAAATCCCAAAATGGTCAACATTGGAAAGTGTTGCACTTTTGATGAAAAGCTCAGATTTATTACTCTTCTTTGCCATTACATTGATGTTTTGACATATTCTTACGATGATTTGAAGTCTCTCAGGCCTAAATAAATTTAGCATGAAATTCCTCTAAAATTTGGGTCATCACCTTACAAGTAGAAACAAAGGCAATACAACCCAAAATATTAGGTACTATCCTTTTTTAGATCCAACAAATGCGGAATGCAAGAATTATTTTTCCAATCCATCATTCCACCTAGATTGCTAACATAGTTTCCATGAGAAAAAAGAATGAAGAAATTCATATCTATGTTGATTTCAGAAACTTAAATGAATCTTCTTTAAAAGATAACTACCTTCTACCCATCATGGATCAAGTGTTATAAATAGTGATTGGTTCATAAATGTTATCAATGTTAGATGGTTTTTTTGGGTACAATAAAGTAGAAGTCAATGAAGCAAATCAACATAAAACTACTTTCACTACACCTTAGGGCACTTTTGCATATCATCGAATGCCTTTCAGTTTGATAAATGCTGGTGCTACCTTCCAAAGAGAAATGGATCTTGCCTTCAAAGATGAAATGGGGAATTTTATTGTGGTATATCTTGATGAGTTGACCATTTTTTCCAAACATCATCATGATCATGTGCATCATCTACAACAAGTACTAGAACACTGTCAACAAAATGGTATTTCTCTTAATCTCAAGAAGTCAATTTTTGGGGTTACAGAGGGTAAACTTATTGGTCACACTATATCCTGAGAAGGTATAAAAATTGATTCAAAAAGAGTCAAATCTATCCAAAATCTTACTCTTCCTGCTAGTAAGACTGTTGTTCATTCTTTCTTTAGAAAGGTAAATTTTCTACAGAGATTCATTCTAAAATTTACATAGAAGAATTGCCACATTGTCAACATGATGAAGAGTAAAGCCACTTTCCATTGGATTGAGGAAGGAAAGTCAGCATTTGAAGATATCAAGAAAGTGATTACCCATGCACCAATCTTGGTTTGTCCAGATTATACCAAAGACTTCATAATATATAGCTATGCTTTTGAGCATACACTTTCAGCTATTTTGGTTCAGCAAAATGAAGAAGGTGTGGAATATCCTATATCATTTATGAGTTGTCCTCTCAAAGCTCATAAATTAAATTATTCAAATATGGAGAAGCATGCTTTTTCCATGGTTATGGTAGTAAAGCTTTCAGATTTTATATTCTAAATTCACATACTATTGTTCTGGTGCCTGATACAACAGTGAAGTCCATTCTAACTCAATAGGAGTTTGGTACTAAAAGGGGTAATTAGATTGCCAAAATTCAAGAGTTTGATCTTGATATCAAACCTACCAAACTTGTGCATAGAAAAGGGCTCTGCCAATTGATCACTAATAACATACCCAAGGAAATAGAACATAAAGAAATAGAGGTCGAAGACGTGCCTACAGTTCTCTTCATCGCTACTACTGATGAGTGGTATTTTGATATCACTCATTTTCTTACCTATGGTGAGTGTCCCACCCATCTATCTTACAAAGAAAAAAGGAATGTTAAGTTAAAGGCTACTAACTATGTCTTGTGGGATAATGGTTTGTACAAGAGAAGCCTTGATGAGGTATTTCTTCATTACATTGATAAGGTGCAACAAAGTAAACTTTTGGAGTCCTTCCATAATTTAGCTTGTGGAGGACATTTTTCTGCACTAGTGATGGCTCACAAAATTCTACGAGCGAGATACTATTGGCCTACACTATTTCAAGATGCATACAAATGGGTACGTAGGTGTGGATTATGTCAATAGTTCATCAAGAAACCTAAATTGGCTATGTTGCCTCTCAAGCTAGTGGTGATTGAATAACCTTTTAGACAATGGGGTACTGATGTCATTGGCACATTAAACCCATCTTCAAGTGCCAGACATGACTATGTTCTCACTGTCACTGACTATTTTACCAAATGGGTGGAAGCCATTCCAACTAAGCATGCTACTTCAGAAGTGGTATGTAGTTTTCTTAAAGATAATATCATCTCCCAATTTAGGGTCCTAGCTAAGATTATAATAGATGATGCTGCTTGTTTCTCTTCTTGTGAGGTTACTAATTTTTGCTACAATTATGGGATTATTCTTTCCCACTCCTCTGACTACTATCTATAAGGAAATGGTCAAGCAAAATCAAGCAATAAGAATCTGGTTACCATTATCCAAAAATTGGTAGATAATAATCAAAGAACTTGGCATAAAGCATTGTTTGATGCTTTGTGGGTAGATAAGATTACACCCAAGAGGGCAATAGGCATGTCACCATTTCAAATTCTATATGGTTTGAATGTGGAGATACCAATCACCCTAAAACTACCAGCACTAAGGTTGGAAAAGGTGATCAAAGATTTAACCTTCAAAAATTCCATTGATAAAAATATCATGTGCTTAATCAAACTAGATGAGTAGCGAACCATGGTAGTGGCCCAGATTACTGCACATCAAAATCAGGTAAAGAAACTCTTTGACAAAGGAGCAAGGATTCATGATTTTAAAATTGGAGATCAAGTCTTCTTATGGGACAAGAGGAGAGATCTAAAAGAAATGCAAAAAAAAATTGATTCTTTGTGGAGAGGTCCATTTATCATTCATTAGGTCTATGGTGAAAATAGCTTCTTACTAGGATATCTAGATGGGACACTATTCTCACTGCCTCACAGTGGGCAACATCTGAAGCATTTCAATCCTTGAAGTATTAGATGAGTTCACTTGTACATTTGTATACTCTTATGTTTATTTATTTTTGTTTGGTTTTTCATGTCTTTTTCTTTTTAGCTCGACTCTGTGGCCTAATGGCAAGGATGAAGGCACTTAGAGACTGGTTTCTACTCCCATTGATCATTTCAAGAGTCAATAAATGGAAGTTCCCCAACAGGAGCCAGCTATTGTTCCCAAAATTAGCTATGCTCATTTATGGAAACAACCCCTATGAAACTTGTTTATTTCTTATTTTTCACTCTAAGTTCATATTTCGAGACAATTTTTTCTTGATCTCGTGTTTGGTCAAAATCTGGCATCCTTGAAAAGTTTTTAATGTTCCCTCATTATGATTCTTCAAAAAATGTGAAAATCATTATGATTTTTGATGTGATCAGAATGTCAATTTTTTGATAAATTTCAAGGAGTTAAAGTTCTTTCTTAGTTTACATGCAATGGTGGCATTTTTTGTCACCACTACATGTAGTTTTCAGTTTTAATGCAAAGGCAGTGATTTTCACAGCCCTTTCATCTTTTCATGCAAGAGTAGAAAAAATCACCACCCTTGTATTTTTATTGTCCATTTCCATGCAAAGGTGGTGATTTTTGCTGCCCTTGCATTTTTCATGCAAGAGAAATGAAATTCACCACCCCTACATCCTATTTTAACCTTTTTTTAACATGCAAGGGTGGCAATTTTTGCCACCCCTACATGATCTCAATTTTCATGTGTGGCATTTATGGCCACACGTGCTGAGTGGTTGGGGTTGATTTTTAACCTTTTAACCCCCTTTTTTAGCTCATTTGATTCATTTAATTTGTCTTCTCCTCCTCCCTGCATCTAGTTGATTGTGCGAACAAGAGGAATCATGATTTCTTTAGATTCAAGCGTGATATTATGATTTACCAGGTAGGGTTTTGCTTTCTTCTTTTGATTTTCTAGTTTTTCATTTCTTTTTTTGTTTTTCTCTCTCTTAGGGTTTTGGTTTCTCCTTTTATTTCTTATTTAATTTTTATCTTATGTTTTTCTTCCCTCTCCTCCCTTTCTTGCCTGAAGAGGTGATCTAGGCGAACCCCGCCCTCCATCTGTTGGTCATTTTTAGTGATGTAATGGTAGTGTAAATCACCACCTTTACACAATTTGCCTCATACCATGTAAAGGTGGTGATTTTTGCCACCATTATATATTCCATTCACCTTTGTGTGAGGGTGGAAAAAATTACTGCCATCACACAATTCTATTATATCATCCCATGTAGGGGCACATTTTTTGCTACCCACACATGAAGTTCCGATCAACATGCAAGGGTGGTAAAATTTTCCACCTTTACACATCATTCCCCCTTATGCATAAGTATCAAGAATTACCACCCATGCACAACTTGTGCATGCAATGGTAGAAATTTTTTCCACCTATGTAGAAATTTTTTAACATGCAAGGGAGGCAATTTTTGCCACCCCTGCATGTTTTCCCTCTAATTTTCTTGATTCTAAGAAATTTAATTTTTCTTGCTCTTCTAAGCCCACTTCCCTTTAAATGTTCTGACCTACTCACACCTTATCCCTTTCAAGCACATTCCCATGGTCATGATCATCAACGTGTAATTTTCCTAGATTACCAATATTTCCCCTAATTGTGTGATCATGATTCTTGTTGCATTTTTTCTTTAGGATCCTTCTTCATTAGCATACTTTTGACAAAGGCTCATCTAGATGATTGAGGTTTCTCCAAAGAAATCAAAGATGATGAAGTACAAGTATCAAGTTATTTTCCCAATCACCTTGATCACTTATAATGTTGATGACATCAAGGATATAGAGATTGGGCACGTGGATATGGCTAGTTCATAAAAAGAACCAAATCAAGCAAACCTAACAATGAAATGAAGAAGATAATTGAGATTAATATCTATCTAGTATCTTCTTTTCCTATAGCAGATCACCACATTGATTTCATTCTGTAGTGCACTCAATTTTACAACAAGGATACCAAGGTTGTGTTAGATGCCGATGGTAACGTGGTGATTAGAATAGACCTTGAGTTCATTGACAAAGTATTCATGTGTCCTACTATTGATGTGTTGAAGCTTGACTTTGTTGAAGCACAAAAGGAATATGATAAAGATCCTGAAAGAGTGAAGAAAGTGATCAATAATATATGGCTCAAGATTCCAAGGGCAAACTTGTTAAGATGGCCATGGAGCTTTCCACAGAGTGATTTTATTGAAGAAGTTGGTGACCTAATCACGTTCCTTAGCAGGGTAAGAGGTTTACCCTCTTCCTCTTAGTTTCATGAATAGATGTACCCCTTTGTTAAGATAATTCTTCACAAAAAACAAGTCATTTTTTGGGGAGAACAAATCAGCAATGCTCTGCATGAGCAATTGATGAAGGTATCTACTACCTCTAAATTCTATATGATGTCATACTTAGTGTATATTACAGCATCAATGAAAACCTTCCTAGGTTTAACATCGAAAGGAGATAGGAAAATGACCTCAGTGTATCAATATTATCCTCAGTTGACATTGAAGGGTTCCATCCATCATTTTAGAATTGTAAATGATGCTTTCTTTGTGGTATTTTTTTTGTCTCTTTGATCCCCAATTGGAACATAAAAGAGTGTCAAATGAAGCCTGGACAGTTGTGAATGACTTCGGATGTATGTTCTTACAGTTCCTTATTTTTTCTTATCTAAAGGTTGGATTTTTCCAAGGTTATCCCTATATGCTTCCAAGATTCACCTTAGACAAATTGGTCTTGATGGAGCTATGTAGGAAAATTATTGTCATGCATAATAAGTAGATGGAACTCAAGAAACCTAGTTTCAGGGTCCTGATTGAAATTGGTAGATTCTCAATATTGACCACTACAGAAGCTAGAGAAATGGAGACTAAAATGCAACTCATAACCATGAAGCATTTCAAAAGGAGGCCAAATTTTGACTATAGAGGTTTGAAAGATATAATCTAGAGGAAGACCTAGTTCCATGAGACAATGATCGAAGATATTTGGATTGATTTGAGGACAGCTAAAGACATTAGAAACATGGATTATAGTAGATTGTCCCTTGAGAAAATAGAGTATTTGGGGCTCACTGATATCCCTACAAATCTAGTGGATGATGGATATTTGATAAATAATAGATACCATGCTAAACAAATCAGTAATGCCCCTCTTCCCCTGATCTAATGGTCTCAAAAGGAGTTGACTTCCTTGAGAATGAGATTTGAACCAATATTGGCAAACACCAATGATTGGTTAGAAAATAAGGGAATCACTTTGAAAGAGTTCATTACAAGGTCAAAAGAAAATTTTCAAGAAGAAATAAGGAGGGCAGAAAATAAAATGAAGAATAAAAGTGATATCCCTACTTCTAATAGGCCACATAAGCCTAAGATCATCTTTGTGACAAAGAAGTCACAAGTTGTAGAGAAGGAACCAGGAATGCCAAACATGGAAGTTGAGAAGCAGAGCATCAAAAAACTAGGAGTGGAATATATGGAAATTGATGATAGGCCTATAGGTCAACAGGAAAAGGAAACTCTATCTCCACAAGTAAGTGTACAACTAGATGTAGGAATTTCTTCTTCCCCACCTAACTCACCTGATGTAACTCCACCTATCTCTCCAATCAGTGTTCCCTCTTTTGGAGCTACCTCTCCTTCCAAAATTATTTTTGGCGACCCTCAAGGTGATTTTAGAGATGTTCTTCATTCCTTAGGATCAATCCCTAGTTTGTCATATCCATCTTTTGATATCAGAGATAGTTCTACTCTCAACCATTCAATAGCAGGCGTAGCTTTAACTGATACTACACCCATTATTTCCACCACTAGTGTAGGTGTTTCCCTAGTGATGTCAACTATAGGGATTGATGTTAATGTAAGTGCTTCTACCCTCCCACCTTGGTTGTCAGCTTACATGCCCAAAAGGAATAAATATGCCATCTCTCCAGATGACTTTGATTTCACTAAAATGGTGTTAGCCAAAATCAAGACTCCCAAAAAGCTAAAATTTCTTTAAAAAATGATTAAAGATAAGGGGTACAATTTTTTTTAAGTTTCTAGACCTCCATAGGATGTAACTCTTGAAAATTTTGATATGAGTGATTACTCTATTTCTTGAATTGAATTAGGGAAGGTATCTCACGAAAGCGCTAAGAGTGACTTGCAATTAGTGATGGACATTATGGTTCAAAAATTTGATAGTGAAAGAGAAATGAAGGAACATTATAAATCAATGGTGGAACAATTGTCCATGGTGATAAGGAGGATTACTTTCACTCCAAAAATTGTAACTCTAGAGGCTATCTCCATCAATGACCCCATGATTCAGAAGGCAAAAAAGACCCATCGCAAAGGAAAAGTTTTTGAGGATTACTTAGGCAAGATGCATACACAAGGGATTTCCTTACTTATGGAGTTGTCTGAGAAAATGATTAAGATGAAGAAAATGAGAACAAAACTAGATGATCTTATCAATATCATTTCTTAGGATGTTGAAATCATAGATAAATATCTTGACAAATGGATGGATATGAAGAAGCTAAAAATAAGCACTCTAGTATCAATTGGCATCATTGTTGATAGAGAATCATATATTAAAACTAAATAATCATTGATGTATAGGAGTTAGGTGCTTAAGGAATTAATCAGTGACCTCAAATATTCTAGAGACCTCAGTGAACAAAGTGATATCAGTCTATTGCATAAGTTGGAGGACCTACCTTGCAAACTTACCACATAAGACAACCAGTTAATTTCAGTAGAAGAAATGATTCAATAATTTGAAGGTATGTTTCAAAAAGAATTCGAGGAGAAAACATTTTCAGTGGCCTCTGTGGACAATGTCCTGGATAATCAGTTAACTCTAGATAATCTAAAAACCAGGTTAACTAGTCATGCAAAATCAGTCACAGTAGTGAGAGACGCCATAGTCAGGGCCAAGGTGATCTTCAAGAATACTATTGCTCCAGATAGTATTTGGATACAAGTAGCTATCACCATGTACGATGCTCATATAAGGAAATATGGAGCTACAAATTGAATCAAATTTTTATTGGTTTAATTTCCTTTTTTTAAATGCACTTTTGTAACCGCTTTGAACATTTGCACTTGTAATTTTGTCATGTGTAATTTCATGTAAAAAGATGGAAATTATAAATTCAACAAAGACTTCCATCTTTGACTTGGAAAATATATTTAGGTCTTTTCTCAATTTTGAATGCTTTTCCCTATAAATAAAGGGATCCTCTTTTGTAAATGTATCTTTTTTTTGGTGAATCAATCTTTTGGTAATTGAAAAGCAAAAAAGCTCTACCCAAATTGAGATGCTTTCTGAGACTTTGAGCTCAGATTTTAAATCATATTTTCTTGAATGAATGATAAAGCAATTTAATTTTCAGATTTTGCATTGGAATAACTTGTGTTTTTTAGGAGATTATTCTTATGTCAATTTCCTAATAATATCTCATCTATTTGATTAAACAAGCAAAGTGTGTTGGAATTATCAAAAGATGTTCTGAATTTAATTATAAATACTTTGTGCTACTATAATTACCTTTAGTTTGTGTTTTTCATGTTTTAGTGCGAAGGGTATTAGAAAGGCTTTGAACTACTTTTATCCTTTGTGATCTTATGCTTTGTTGTCATTTTAGATGGAGACTTTGAGCTTCACTTCATTCTACTATTACGTACACTAAAAATAAATAAGGGAAGAAATGAAAGACTTTGTGCTTTCATGGGTTTCTCATAGATGGTGTGATCTCACCCCTGAGTCTATTTTTAGTTTATATTAAATATATAGTAGTTTATAGCGAACCTCCCCTTGATGAGAGGAGAGATTTATCTCATTATGCTATGGTAAACCTGCACTTTTTGCCATATAAATCTCCTTGTGATGTGGTTGATATACCCATTTTTCCATTAGTTAGTTGATGACAAAATATTCACCCAACAATGCCTACAATCCAAATTATGCTCCCGCCTCAAGAATCATGTTTCCACTCCATAGTAGCATAGTTCAAGGAGAAGAATGACCAAATTATTGGGGAACACCTCAAGTTCATTACATGAATGATAATGAGGGTGAATTTTAATCCTTGATGGATAAATGAGGGACTAATCCCTACTTTAAATTATAATATCATAGATCCATGCAAGTAAAACCAAGTGGAGAGTGTAGTAACTCAAGAGTGAGATTTATAAACTACCAAATGGAAGATAGATTTGTCTTAAATTAGAGCACCTTATTTTCAACCAACAAAAATTCAAATATGATAGATTTGGGAGATTATAAATATTTGTATATACCTCCAAACAACTCCCCTTCAAAGCAATAAGGTATGGATGCAAATATGGTAACCTCTACAAGTCTTACACCTCTTCAAAATCAGAACTTGGCAAAGGTGGTCAAACCTTCATTGCCTCAATATCAAGGTACCATATTACATCCAAGGATGAAATAAAAGTATAGTGTCTCCCATTTGAATATTATTTATTCCTTGAATAACACAAAAACAATCATATCACTTTTGGAAATACTACATATGCCTGGTCAAAAGGAGTTACTCCAAGAGCAGTTATCCCAACTTATTATTCCCCCCAACCAACAAAGCATATTGGTGTAGCCCTTAAAAATTCACCTAATAATATTTTTGAACCTTCCACCAGTTCTTAAAAATCCCCCAACTTTTTATCTTACCCTCATTTTGGAAGATAAGCTAGTCCATAATTATATTATGGATAGTGGGGCAAATACTTCAGTCATGCCTAAACTAGTTGTAAAAAAGTTAGGATTTTAGTATGAGACTTATATAAAATGAGTTTTGAATATTTATGTAACATCAACCAAGGATTTATGGATCATCAAATGCTTTAAAGTGTTATTTCATGATTTCCCTAGTTTTCTAATTCTACAAGACATAGTGGTGGTGGATCTACCTACACACTTTGCCATTTTCCTATAAAGTAACTTCACTACCAAGATAGGAAGGTATGTTGTTTTTTATTGGTATTTATTATATTTTATAATGAGGTATGATTATAAATTGACAATAAGAACATATCCATTATCCACATTGAACCACATGTGGAAACTAGTTCCAATCTAAATTGAATTATCAATGAGCAAGAGGATCATGCCATAGATGATGGAGTGCCTTAACCTATTAAATTTATTTTTTATCTCTTTTTATATGAATAAAGTGTTTATAAATATGATTATTATCCCTATCCTTTCATGGAAGAGATTGATTCTGGGGTGTATTGCCTACATGAGGAAAGAACACTTATGTATTCACTTACCAAGGAAGAGAATGAGAGTGAAGGAATGTGGGAGATGTTCTTTGATGGTTCAATGAGAAATATTGGTGAAATATCTAGTGTTATGTTAGTTTATACATCTAAAAATTGGTAATACTCCTCATATAGATTCCATTTCGATTGTACCTGAATTGTGTTTGAGTATGAAGGCCTTGTTCATGGTCTTCAATGGCAAAAGAGGAAGGGAATACAATTTTTGCAAGTGTATAGTGATAATGACATGATTGTACATAAAATAATGAATATGAGTGCCACAAAAAACCATTTACTTAAGTATTATAATCATAGGGTATGGGATTTAATTGAATACTTTAGTGCATTCAACATACAACCAATCCCAAAAGAACAAAACAAGGATGTTGATAGGTTGGATGAAATAGGCGCACAGTTTGACACACCTATTGAAATTAATAAAGGAGGAAATAAGTCACATATCAAGGTAATTGTGAGGCCTTCCATTCCTTATAATTTATTATTTGGGTAAGTATTTGATAGTGACTAGTAAATTATATAATTCTTTCAATAGGAGGTTGAGTTCTCTTCAAGAAATCGGAAGAAGCTCCATGATCAATATGAAGATTAAATTGTACAGATGAAAACAAAAAATATACCTAAAGGATTTGTCACTATAGAGATCATATCAAATTAGGATGACCAAAATATTAAAGATAAGGTGGGCATGTCCACAAAGGAGGATAACTATGAAAGGGTCTTAATCTTCAAGGACAATCTCCTTAAACTAGGCAAGGTATGTTGTCTATTTTAAAAACAAGAATTCATTGAGTTGTATAGATAATTCCAATATATATTTTCTTGGGATCATAGGGATCTAAATGGGTTTGATTTTAGTCTATCCCACCATACTATTAAATTAGAGATTGGATCCAAACTAGTTAGGTAAAGTAAAGGCCTATTAACCCCAAAAGTTGAGAAACTTATGAAAATGGAACTCACCAATCTAATTGAGTCTAAGATAATTTTACCTATAAAACACTCAACTTAGGTATTTAATATTATTCCCATTAGAGATAAGAGTGGGGAAATCATAATTTATATGGACTTTAGGAACTTTAATAGGGTTTCACTCAAAGATCATTATCCCTTACCCCCTATGTAGCATACCTTGTATGTTGTTTTAGGCTCCTAATGCTTCTCACTCCTAGATGGGTATTTTGGTTACCATCAAATTTTGGAAAATGAGGATGATCAGGTCAAGCTAGCCTTTACTAATAAATGGGTAACCTTTGCTTATAATAATAATGCCCTTTAGTTTGTCAAATGTTGGTGCCACTTTTCACAAGGTAATGGACATGGATTTTAAAGGCCTAATCAATGAAATATTTATAGTGTACCTTGATGATATAACTATGTTCTCAAAGGTTACAAATTACCACATGAAACATCTTAGGTAGGTGTTTGAGAGATGTAGACAATATGGGGTGTCCATTAACTTAGGTAAGTGCATTTTTTCTATCCATTAAGGTAAGCTTTTAAGACATTATTTCCAAGGATGGCCTAGCCATTGACCATAAGAGGGTAGAGGATATTATAGGCCTATCATTTCCCTTACACAAGAAAGGACTCCAAAGATTCTTGGTTAAGATAAACTTTGTGAGAATATTCATACCTATTTTTGCATCTTTGGTGAAGCCTATCACATCCATGCTCAATAAGAATCAAGCTTTTACTTGGAATAATGAAGGTAAAAATGGTTTTTAATCCATTAAACATGTAATTTCTATATCTCCCACTCTTGTAAATTTTTATTTTACTAAGGACTTCATGTTATATACATTTGATAACCTTAACACTATCTTAGATATGCTTATGCAAAAGAATGATGAGAGTGTTGAAAATTTATTGCATTCTTTACTTAAGGTTTGGAGGATTATGAAGCCAAAGACACATTTGTAGAGAAATAATTCATTGGTGTAATATGTTTGAATAAGTTTAGTTACATGGTTTCAAATAACGAAATTCATCTCATAGTCTCTCATCCTAGCACCAAAGAGATCCTCTTGAGTAAAAACCATAATGAAAAGAGGGTAGGGTGGACTATAAAGGTCATGGAGTATGATGTTGACATCAAGGTGACCAAGTTGGTAAGAGGTAAGTTTTTATGTGAGTACTTGGATTCATATCTCCATGAACTAAAAGTTGATGTTTTTGCTAATCAAGACTACCCTCAACTAGTTGATCTTTCACCCCTAGAAAGTTAGACATAAGACATCATCAGATTCTTACAAAATGGTGAGTGTCTTAATGTCCTACATAGGTCAAAAATAAGGTATTTTAGACTTAAAAAGTATTCCTTATTTTCTTTTGGATGGTGTGATTTTTATAAGAGATATAAATGGTGTATTTTTTAGATGTATTTACAATGATTAGTTTGGTGTATTTCTTGAAAATTTACATAATGAATAAGTAGGGGGTCATTTCTCCCCAAGGACCATAGCTATAAAGATAATGAGTGAAAGATACTACTGGCCTAGCCTCTTCAAATATTGTTATGCTTGGGTAAGAAGGTTTTGTCAATGTTTTTTTATTTTTAGGTAAACAAAAACTTGAAACTCTCCCATTGAGACCCATTCAAGTGGATCAACACTTCATGCAATGGGGCCTTTATTTCATTGGCATGATCAATCCTCCATAAATTATTGGCCACAAGTGGATCCTTATAGCAACTGATTGCTTTAAAATATGGTTTGAGGTAGTTGCATTGAAGTATGCCAATAATAGTTCCATTTTAGAGTTATATGAAGGTATTGCTATGGGTTTGGTACTCCCTCTACCATCATTTTAGATAATGCACTTAATTTCATGGGTGTTAAGATAATTGATTAGGTAAAAAAAATTGGTATATATCTGAGTAAATTAACCAACTATTACCCTAAAGGTAATGGGTTGGTTGACTCTACTAATAAGAACTTAATAATAATAATCAAGACAACTTTGGAGAGTAACCAAAGAGCTTGGCATACTAAGTTGAAGATAGCTCCATGGGATGATAGGTTCATATGTAAAAGGTCCATTGGTAGATAACATGGTGTTATTGTTTATGAAAGGGAAGCTACATTATCCATATACTAAGAACTACCTTCCTTAGAACTAGCACATCAAATGGAATTGATTGAAAACACTCCAATGGAGGTGAGGTTGACAGATTTTAAGGATTTATAAGAGACTAGAGACAATGCTCACAAAGCCATGGATAATCATTGGGTGATAATGAATAAGTCATTTGGAAATAAAACAACTCAAAGAGTATTCAAAGAGGGTGATATAGTATTAAAGTGGGATGAGAATAGCGTAGAGCCTGGGAAACACACCAAGTTTGACACTTTGTGGAGTGGGACATATATCATCATCAAATGCAAGAAAAATAATTCCTTCCAATTGGAAAGAATGGATAGGGAGGATTTATATATCCTTGTAAATGGGATCCATTTTAATCCCTAATACTAATGATATGAAGTTTATTCATGTACATAAGTAGGTTTGTGGTGTGTGTTGAAATAAGTGCTTATGCACATTTGATTTTTGTTCCTTCTTATTTGGTGTGTTTCCCATATATTTTGGATGGTTGATATCTTGGTGTGGTAGTGTGTGTTTAGATTACATTTTAAATTTATATAGTTTATTTTTAAGGCTTCTCTACCATCACTCCATCGACCAATGGTTGAAGAAAGGCTATTGGTCTCACAGCCTAGTAGGTAGGCTATCCCAAAAAACCACCAAAAATGTTATCAAATTGTGACATCATTTTGACCTATATGAGTTCAATTTTTTTCCATGTTTCTTTTTCCTAGAATTTTATATGGGTTCACATAGCTTACCCATGCCCTTGCATTGATAAATCGTGATTTCAAACCCATTTCTAATCACCTTAGAGAAATTAAAGTTTCTTAGCAAAAATTAAGGTATTTGGAGATGTTAAAGTTTCTATTATAGCTAATGGGGGTATTTTAAAAAATTATTTCTTGATTGGTTGTTACAATAGGTGAATAAGAATGCATATGAGGTCTTTTAGGGTCTTGGTCAAATGAAATTTCCACTCCATGAGGTCATCTAGTTTTACTAGCCTTCTCTACACTTGAAAATTGCTTCTTAATGATTCTAAAGTCATTTCCAAGGCGAGTATGAAGTATGGTATGCAAAAATGATACTTGTAAAGAATGTAAATATGTTCTCTAACATTCCTAATGTTAGATCAATTTAGTGATTAGTTATACCTTATAGGTTCAATACTCAGGTAAAGAGAAATTGAGCTAAAATGGGATTTTTGATCACTTGTATGGTTATCTTCAAGAGTGAACATATGAGAAGTAAATCCTTACCCTCCTCAGTCCTTTTCAAATTTTAGAGAATTTTCACATGTCTAAAAATGGCAAGATATTCAAGTTCTACTTCATCAGGTCCTTTGGAAGCCTTGTAAGGGTCATTTCTAAATTCTTGTTCCATATAGAATATAGAGAGATAGATCTTGAGATCTTCACCAGGTATGGAATCCCTAACGGAGATTAATGTCACTAGTATTTTGGTCAGTCTCTTACTCTTTATGAATAAATGATAAGAAAGTAAAGTGATTGAATAAGGCTCTAAACCCCATCACCTTTATTTATTGGTAATCTTATTGAAAACATGAACATTTTATTGAGAATAAATATTTTAGGATCTTGAAAATATTTTGAGAGGTCTTCTAGTGCCATCGTATGAACTCATCTAGTGCATAAAAATGTAGCATACCTCTATGTTTATTCATGATTATGGATTTGTCTCACTAGGTGGTAGTCTTCAATGTGACTGGTGAGCATTTCCAGACCCTATATGGTCTTGGAACATGAATAAACCTCCCACATAACCCCTATATGGTTTTAATAAGGTATTATGATGATAGGTTTCCTAATGAATTAGTGGTTAAAGGGAGAGTACACCTATATCTAGACCTTTTGAGACACCTACAAATGATACATGTAGGAGATGGGATAAAGATAATGCTAAAAATTATATATATTAAAGTGCATAGATTATAATTATGTTCCTAAAAACCATTCAATAAAACATGGGTGTTGATTCCATGGAGTAAGTTTCATCATTTGAATAAGCAAAACACTTAGAGTTGTAAGCTCAGTTCAGAGGTTTCAAGAAGGATATCATAAATTACAAGCCATATAAAAGTTTTGAGATTTGAATATAGAAAGGGTAAAAATATCCCAAATCCATAATTATCATCTAAAATTCTCAAGGTGTTAGGATAAAACTATCACATAGATTCAAGGACCCCATCATAAGGTATAATTATCTAGTCGCAGACCATTGGCCTATATTATCCAATCAGGAGAGAGATTCATGTCTTGAGGCCTTCATAGGCATGATTAAACTTTTTGAATGGATATAGAAGATGGTTATTATTTGACCAAAATATTCATGGTCACCTCAAACCCATACAGGTAACAAGTATACTCATTACTTTGCCTCAGACCTTGATCACTACAATATCAAGGGGAAGTCTTAATACCAAGGGGTATGTTTGAATACAAAACACAAAGTGTTCATGTCAAACTACATGGAGGTACCTTGATGAAATATATAAACATATATAGGCTCTAAATAAACTTTAAATTTGTATAAAACCTTAGTTTTCAATCTAGATGATCTTGAGGGCTATTAAAGAGGTGACAACCCTTAAACCCCAAATCCCATTACTAGTGCACCAAATGCATATAGTGGGTTAATATTCATTAAATAATAATTTATAATAATGATGAATATTTTTTTGGTGGTGTATGAATCTCTCCCAAGAATGGGATTGAGTTTTTAGGCCTAAAACCCAAACTAGACCTCTCTCAAGTTAAAGAAAGATAAGTCTACAATCTAAGGAGCAGTTTCACACTTTCACACCATCTCTCACACTTTTAATGGGATGATTATATACTTATAATATATGGGTAAGTAATTAAATAAGTTTATACAATTGGAATGAGGAAAATTGGTGGTTGGTACTTTATGAATGATTGTTAAGAACCCAAACATGTCTTAAACCTACTAAAACCCTTGGGTGAATGCAATATGAGAGATTTGATTTCTAATGGATCAAAATGCATTGTTTTATCTATAAAAACACTTTAAACTTTTAAAAATATCTTTTATTCTCCTCACCATAAAATTGGATGTTGATGTCACCTGAATGAACACATTAAATGCCCTCTCTTTTACTAGTTTTGAGGATATTTAGGGGTATAGACATGGATGAATGATTAACTATCATTGTAGGAGGTATCATGGGATTTTTTATAACTTTTAAATTCACAAAAAAATTTCATATAATCATGAAATTTTTATTATAGGTCTACAATAAAAAATACTTTTTGAGGTGTATTAGGAATGAGAGACGTAACTACCTAGTTTGGAAAGATAGTAGGCTATGATGCGTTGAAGGTCTTATTCATATAACAAAGTGATTTTTTGGTCTAATAACATGATCTTAGGCATGTTTCCATGGATTATTTCATTTTTCATGACCATTAAAAAAAATTAACATGTGTAACTAAGCCTAGTTACCAACTAATACTAGACCACCAATGTTGAAATAACTCCTTGAGAAGTATAACAAGAATTGGAAGGTGTAAATTAGAGCCTTAAAATACTTGAATAAGAGGTAATATTATATTTTAATCTTATATTGGTTAGTTACAATATCCATATAAAGATTCATATGACCTCTCCATTATGTAGGAAAATAGATTGCACCTCATGAGTTAAGCTAACTCCCTTTTCCAAGAAAACATGTTTCAAGGGAAGACAATGATGCATACACCTTGGTGACATGTAACTCTACCATTGTAAATATATATTCATTAACTTTAAAGGAAGACAAATAAGTTTCTTATGAAAGATTAGATCAGTTTGAAATAAGGTTTATGAACTCCTCTAAGACTGGCCCTTTACTGACTTGAAGGCAGTTTACAAAAGACTAAGAGATCAAGTAACAAATGTTCAAAACTTTATATTCTTCCTCCTAATTATTATGAATCCAATAAATATTTTATCTATTATTATAACCTCCCAATATTCCATACTTGGCTTAGTTTCTCTCTCTCTCTCTCTCTCTCTCTCTCTCTCTCTCTCTCTCTCTCTCTCTCTCTCTCTCTCTCTCTCTCTCTCTCTCTCTCTCTCTCTCTCATATTGGTGTTATAAATATGCATACTTTTGGCATTGTAAGGTATCCACAAGAAAGGTAGGTGAAGACATGATATTTTTGTTACTCATATTTTGATTTAATAAATTAATTAAAACTTGTTCAAGATTTTCAATTTTATATTTCAGTGTGTTGAATGAGTTGTTGATAGATGATAGTGAGAAAATTATTTGTCCTAGCATCTTATCCTACTTGTGTACACCTAGGTATGGATACATTGTCTTCTTATAGGTCACTTGGAGTACATTGAAGTATGGTATTATAGATAAGTGTTTTTTAGTTTCATTAGTGTCTTATCATTCCTTTGAATCTCTCACCTTATCTCTTATACTTACATAGTCTCTAGATTGAAATACTTATGTTAGAAGCTTCTTCTTAAAGCATAGACTAGATTGTAGTTTTCCTTATTTTAAGTGTAAGTGTGGGCTATTATTGGATAAAATATTTTGGTTTATCACCATTTTTTATAGTTTTATTTCAATTATATAGTTTCTTACCCCTTTTCATACACAAAATACTTACTCAAAGGACAATCAAGATAAATCTAGGGAGCTAGCCCTATCAACTAAAGGTTTACCCTCACTATAGATAGCCCACAAGTCTAGAGGTAATCCCATTGTTTCAATCAATTGGAGTAGGCTTGAACTACCTCTCCAAGGGTGAAAAATTGAGTGATAACATTTCCAAAAAGGATTTTTTTTTATATAGTCATTACTTCTATAATACCTTTTATTATAGTATTTATAATGCCATGAATCTTTACCTTTCTTTTATCTGTATAATAACTTTCAAATTTTTTATATCATTCTTGTAAATATTATATATAAAGGGATTGAAAATTATATGTTTGTGTTCTAGATTTATATTATAAAGAAACTATAATGTTTGTAATTTTGACCCCCTACTCTATTCACATTATTTTTCATCTTGCTACATATAGGAAAGGAACCAATGAACCAAAACCATTATTTTGTATAATGGTCTATTATTTTTCACCATAAATACTAATTATTATCTTGATCATTTATTATACCCTTCACATAAATACTAAAAAAATCATTCCTACAACATAAATTAAAGGAACCAATGAACCATCTATCTATATAATGGTCTTTCATTATTTAGTATCAATATTAAATATCATGAATCATGAATGGGCCTTAACTAGTTGGTGCATTCACATTTCATAGTTGGGCTAACATATATTAACAACATGTTATGGAAAATAACAACTAGTTTATTGGTTCCTTTATTTTATGTATCAATATGCACAACAATACACCATTATATATAATGTAAAAGGTATTATACATACAAAAAAATGTAGAGAATTATATAGACTATAATAAGATGGATAATAGTATACCATTATACATAATGTAAAGGGTATTTATTATACATACACGTAATAAGTAGGGAATTATAAAGACTACAATAAGATGGAAAATAATAGACCATTATACAAACCTATGGTTCATATCAAATAACTATACACAAGACATATATGTTATCCATAATCTTATGTAAAAAAGGAATACATTTAGCTAAACATTACTCATAAAAATATAACTCTACCCTACCTATTATAAATTACGTAAAGTAGTCAACAATATAGTAAATGGATTTCAATTATCCTTATATTATGAACTTAATTAATTTATCAATAAAAATGAATATAATAAGCATTTTTAAAGACCACAATAAACACTTATACTAAGTACTAAATTAAATGAAACATAACATTGAGAGAAACATAGTATTAAGTTATCCACCATCTATGTCACTCTTTCCATTAGCAAAAATAAATTAAACATTATAAAAATGCATTCATGTCGCCAATTAGGGGAATAGTTATAACCTCCCTCAACATGATTTCATTCACAAAGGATAGATGCACATTTAAGCATAGAATGGGGTAAGATCATAAAATCTTTCCCAAATAAGCATACCATCAAGTTCAAGTAGTCAACAATAATATCAATGGGTTTCCATGATCATTCTATTATTAACTTTATTGACTTATCAACTAAAATTAACACAATAAGTGTTTTTCAAGCTCATTCCCATAATTTGCCTTAATCAGTATTGTTTGCCTTAACCATTATTGTTTACCTTGACATGTTGTTAATGAATGTTATAACAACTATGAGTGTTAAATTTTGGATTATCTCCCCCTTGAAGCATTAGCTATGAATGTAAATGCTCCTACTAGTTAAGGCACTCCTTTCAATACCATATTGAGGGATAAGTTATTTCATGATATCATTTAATTATTATCATATAGGTAATATGTTATTAAACTAATGAAATGAAATAAAAGTTGACCACACTTAGGATAAGGTACAATTAGTTCAATGCCCTATTTCTTATTATTGGTTGTGATATGGTAATGGGGGATGAGATCTTATAGACATCAAAATGAAACATCCCAAGTGGTATGCAAGTAGCTTGGCTAACTTTTAGTTTCTGGGCCAATTAGAGGTCAATGTCTAGCTTGGTGGTCCAAAACAAACATATTAGATAGTTAAATTTAGTGAGAAAGACTGATCTTATAAACAAGTTTGGCCTTATGTTATAAATAAAGTTTTACATATTGTTAAACATGAAATATACTGAGAGGGGGGGTGAATCAATATATTATATACCTTTTACATATTCTGATTTATTTTATTTAACCACTTAATCACACATTCAAGACATGTAATAAAACTAAACTAATAACGTGCACCACACGAGAGAGAGAGAGAGAGAGAGAGAGAGAGAGAGAGAGAGAGAGAGAGAGAGAGAGAGAGAGAGAGAGAGAGCATATTTTTACATGGAAACCCAAAGTGGGAAAAACCATGGAGAACAATCTCAAGTATATGAATGAGCACCAACTCAAATTACAAAATTTTCAAGCACCAACTTGTAGGATCACCAACCTCTTTATTGAGTACCAAGACAAAAACTATTTGTGATCACCAACCCATAGGAGCACCAACCCCTCTTGTGAATAAAACACAACTATCTCTCAATGTTGCTTACTAATTAAATGATAGAACTCTACAATATCTCCTACTTTTCTCTCCTCTTTTCTTATATAAAACAATTAGAAAACCATTCACTCTCTTGCATATTAAAAATGGCTTCTCAAGCCTTTATTTATAGCTTTCCAAATGACCTTTTGCATTCACCCTTTATGACCCTACAATCCTCATTGAAAATGGTGCCAAACTTGCATGACCCTTTGTATCTTTGCATTTGAAAAGTCACATGGTGACCCTTCATAATAAAATGTGTCCTTTCCTCTTTTGTCTTCATCTTGGTGACCTTTTGAATTCCTTAAAGTGACTCTTCATGGAAAAATGCACCATGCCCTCTTTTATATTCACATGGTGACTCTTGGTATTCCTCAAGATGACTCTTCATGAGAAAATGCATCCCATTCCTCTTTTGTCTTTACCCCATGACTCTTTGACTTCTCCATGGGCCCTCTATTGACTTATATGCAATTAAAAATATATTCATTAATATTAAATAAAAATTAACACACATTATCCAAGAAATGAATATTAAAAACATAATTAAAATCAATGGTGCCTTTATCACCAATAATGCTAGACCTTTGACATCAAGGACAATATTTCCAACAATCTCCTCCTTTGTCATTGATGGCAACCTCAAAATAAAACTATCACATCTTGAAACCTAAATATACTACCATTTGAAAAACATACAGTAACTCCCCCTTAATATAGTAACCTATTCCCTATACCTATTTCTACACTTGTTTCTACACCTGTACCTATTCCTGTACCTATTTGTATTATTATCCCCCTTTGATGTCAATGACAAAGGGCTTATCCTGGAGCTAACACTTAGTTCCACCTCAACTAATGATGATCCTCAATGGTAGGAAGTAAAAGAAATTACTCCCAACTTCTCCCACAGATACTCAAATGTGTCTTTTGGTAGTGCCTTTGTGAAAATATCTACAATCTATTCCGTAGTATTGATATATTCCATCTTAACCTATTGATCTACAACCTACTCTCTCAAAAAGTGATATCTAATAGGAATATGTTTTTTTATTGAATGCATCACTAGATTCTTAGAAATATTAATAACACTTGTGTTGTCACAAAAAATAAAAATAGGTTCATCATATTTTACCTTGATATCTTCTAAAGTTGGCTTCATCCAAATCACTTAAGTACAACATAATACCATTGCAATATATTTTTCTTCAGCTATAGAAAGTGATACTAAATTTTTCTTTTTGCTTATCTATGATACCAAGCTATCACAAAGGAAGAAAGCTCTTCTACTTGTACTCTTTCTATCATCCAAGAAACCTACCCAATTTGAATCTGTATAAGCAACCAAAGTGAAATCTCTACATGTGTGATACAACAATCCATAACCTAATGTCCCTTTGATATATCTAAATATTCTCTTCACCAATTAAACATGACTCTCCTTTGGGGTTGCCTAATATCTTGTAACCATGCCTACTACATGCATAATGTCTACCCTTGATGCTATCAAATATAAAAGACTACCAATCATAGATTTATACAAAGATTGATCTATAATGGGTAAATATTCATTCTTTCTCACCTTATTTCCTATACTCATTAGTGTGCCAATTGGTGCATAATCATCAAAACCAAATTTATTCAACATTTCCTTGGCATATTTACTTTCAGATATGAAATTTTCTTTATCTAACTAAAATATTATCAACCCTAAGACAAATGACAATTCTCCAAGCATAGACATCTCAAATTGTTTTTGAAATTATCAAAAAAAAATCATCTTTTCAATGTTTCCTCGAAAAATGATGTCATCAACATATACCACAACAATCAATTGATGCTCACCTTCTATTTTGATATAGAGATTACTATCAGCAAATCCTCTCTTAAAACCTTGATCCTATAGGTACTTATCTAGTCTTTCATACCAAGCTCTGGAACTTCTTTCAATCCATATAGTTCTTTCTTCAATCTACATACATGGCTACTAACATTTGAGAGAATAAATCCCTCAAGCTACTCAATGTAGACCTCTTCTTCTAGATTTCCATTTAGGAATGTAGATTTGACATCCATCTAAAATAATTTGAAATTTATAAACACTACATATGCTAGAAACATTCTAATAGCCTTTAGCCTTACCACTGGTGCAAAAGTTTCTTCAAAATATATTCCCTTGATTTGAGCATATCCTTTACATACTAATCTTGCTTTATTCTTCATCACTTCTCCATTTTCATTTAACTTATTTCTATAAACCCATTTTGTTCCTATCATATTTTGATCTTTTGGTCTAGGCACTAATTCCCATGTATCATTCTTTTCTATCTGATTTAATTTGTCATACATTGCCTTAACACAATGCATATCATGTCTAGCTAAAAAAGTTCTAGGCTGAATTTTGGATAAGAAAGAGAAATTAACTTTATCAAATTCACTTACCATCATTCTTTCGATGTGAATTCCTTCATTTATGTCCCCAATGATGTCAATTTCATTATAATTTCTCTAGACATATTTGGATGGGGTTTTGGTGTTATTTTTTCCCTTCTTCTCATCTTCATCTGATTCTTTAAAATCTTCCTCTTCAATGAGTTTAGGAATGTCTATTTGATCATTGATTCTTTGCATTCCATCTTCTTCTATCCTGACACTTACACTTTAAACTATCTTCATGGTTTTTTTTTTATAACATTTATAAGCTTTAGATTTTCAATAATAACTAATAAATATACCTTCATTTGCTCTAGATTCAAATTTACCATTTTTTTCATCAGTTCTCTTTATAAAGCATCTACTACCAAAAACTCTAAAATAATCAACTATAGCTAGTTTGTCTTTCATAGCTCATAAGGAGTCTTGTCACTATTGAATCTCAATAATTATCTATTCTAAATATGAAATATTGTACCAACTACCTCTCTCCAATATTTATCTAGTATCTTGGATTCATTTATCATTTTCCTCGCCATATCCTAAACTATTTTGTTTCTCCATTCATCTACTCCATTTTATTGTGGAGTTTTTGATACTAAATAATGTCTCTTTATTCCATGGTTTTCAAAAAAATTAATAAATTAATATAACATGAATTATCCTCCTTGATCTAATCTTAGGCACTTAATCTTCAAACTAGTTTCATTCTCAACTAATGCTTTGAAAACATTGAAATGTATGAAAACTTTTGATTTTTTTTTAAAAACATTACCCAAGTCATACATGAAACATCATCAATAAAAAACATGAAATATTTTTCACCTTGAGTAGTTTGAGTTCTCATAAGTCCACACAAATTAGTGCGAACAAGCTCTAACATTTGAGTGGTCAAGTATTCTTTTGTTTTGAACCACCTTCTAGCCTACTTCCCATGCTGACAAGATTCAAAAAGTGTGTTAGATGGCTTTGTAATATTTGAAATATTTATGACTACTTTTTTCTTACTTATTTTTACAATATTGTTAAAATTTATGTGTCTCATTCTCCTGTGCCATAGCCAAATTTCTTCAATCTGACTCAAACAACATCTGAGCTTTGATGTTTGATAACATATATAAATTATTGCCTATTCTCTAAGCATCTGCAACCAACACATCTGAATATTTTCTCCTAATTTTACAACCTTCTACATAAAAATTTAGTGTGTGCCCCTAATCACATATTTGACTTACACTCAAAATATTATTCTTAAGACATTCTACATACAAAACATTTTAGTTTTAGTTCTACCATTATCCAAATTTAGTGTACCTTTTTTGGTAATTTTGGCAGTAGTATTATCTTCAAATTTCACTGTGACACCATTGATCTTCTTCAAGGTTATGAACTTGTTCTTTTATCTTGTCATGTGCCTAAAACATCCACTATCAATGAACCATGGCTTTTCTTCATTTATTTCATGCAAAGCTATCTATACCAACATAAAAAATTTAGGTTATTTCTTCTACCATGAACCTATTTAAACTTTCTTCTTGATAAATGGAGCCTTGAAAATCTAGTCCTTCTTGATTGAATAAAACATGTTTCTATAGTACCGAGCTATGTGTATGAAGTTGTTACACTTGTAACATATTATGGCCTCTTCATTAAAAATTTATAGAGGAACAAAAGAGTTGTGGCTTGTACTTGACTCTACATGAGTTTCATTCTTATTTTTGAAATTATTAGCCCTTTTTGACATTCTATTTTCTTATTACCATATCCATTACAATAAAAATAGTAACCATAAAAATATGACCTATTTGTGTATCTCTAATTTTATTATCTTTGTAGCTTTTTTCCTTCCAGCCTTCTTTATTTGAGATGTCCCTTGTATTCTTAACTTCTTCCCATCTTATTTAATCTTTTGTAAGAGCTTCAACATAGCTCTTTCCTTTTTTGTGTTAACCTTGTTTGTGAAATTAGTGGCCTCTCTTTTATCTTTTTAAAATTTGATACCTATCTTATCTGTCATTGATCTTTGACTTTCAAATATCTTACTCAACATATTAGTGTTATTCTCAAATTTTGAATCATTGGCTACTCTATCATTGATTTATTTATTTGTTTTCTCAAGATTTTCTTTTAAAGAATCAATTTTAAAAATATACCTTTCACATTCTTCACTTAATTTTTGCAACTATGCCATTAGATATTTTTCTTTCTTCTTGGCTTCTTCAAAGTGTGCTTGTAGATCTTTAGTTGTTTCCTTTGAATCCTTTTCATTTCTCTTGATCTGGAGTTTTGATCTTTGATTCTTCTTCTCAAAATATTTTAACTCTTCTAAGGCACAAAGGAGTACTCCTTCTAGATTCACTTTAGCTTCATCTTATTCTTCTTCTTGATCATCTATAATTTTGCTTGTAGAGGCATCTTCATGTATGGCCATGAATATAATATCTTCTTCTTTTGAATGCTGAGCTAGGATCTTTAGAATACATACTCTTATTTTTTAATCCCTTCTTGAATTTTATTTTGAAATTCTTCTTGTATGTAGACTTTACTTCATTTTTACCATTACCCTTATCTAGGCACTTAGTTGTAAAATGTCTAATCTTTCCATAATTAAAATATTGTAAAGGTAATTTTTCTTGATATTTACCTATGCCCTTTTTTGACTTGTGAATGAATAGAGATTCATTATCATCTTCATCATCACTAAAACTGTCACTTGATTCTTTAATCTTAGCCTTCTCTTTCTTTGATGTCTTGAAAGTAACTTCTCTCTTTAAGAGTTTTTCTTGTTCAGTCTACTCTCATATGTTGTAAAAATAACATATAGCTCATCCATATTTAACTTGGATAAATTATTTATCTCTTCAATTTCCAAAACTTTTGCATCATATCTCAATGGTAGAGATCTCAAAACTTTTTGTACCATGACTGATTATTCTAACTTTTCTCCAAGACCTTGAATCTAATTAACTATTTGATCAACCCACAAAAAGTAACTTGCTATATTTTCTTCCTCTTCCAACCTCAAACCCTCAAACTATCTTCTAAAAGTCTGAAGCTTAGCTTGATGAACCTTTCCATCACCTTTGTAAATATTCTCAAGCTTTACCCAAGTTCATGAGCAGATTTACATTACATAACTTTAAGCAATTTCAATTCACATAAACCACATAAAATAGCATTTAAAGAATTAACATTATTTTCACTTGCCTTATTTTTCACCAAATTAGTTACAAGTGTCTATGGCTCTTCATATTCCTCCACCACTACTTGACAAATGTCAAATCCAAGGATCATCAAATAAGTCCTTATTTTTATTCTCTAAAAAGCATAATTTGTCCCATAAAAAAAAGGTGTCTTATTTGTATAAAAACCTTCAAGTGATCTAGCCATCATGCTTTCCCTGATCTACCTTCAAGCTATTAAACTCTTTAACAAATAACTTGCTATGATATCAATTATTAAGCATGGAATGTACTGAGGGGGGGGTGAATCAATATATTATATATCTTTTACTTAATCTAATTTATTTTATTTAACCACTTAATCACACATTCAAGATATGTAATAAAACTGAAATTATAACATGCACCACACAAGAGAGCAAGAGAGAGAGAGAGAGAGAGAGAGAGAGAGAGAGAGAGAGACCAGATTTTTACATGGAAACCCAAAGTGGGAAAAACATAAAGAACAATCTCAAGTATATGAATGAACACCAACTCAAATTATAATTTTTTCAAGAACCAACTTGCAAGAGCACCAACCCCTTTACTGAGCACTAATGCAACAACTATTTGTTACCACCAACCCATAGGAACACCAACCCCTTGCAAATATTTGTGAGCACCAACCCCTCTTGTGTATAAAGTAGAACTATCTCTAAATGTTTGTTACTCAAAAAATTATATAAATCTATAATAACTACTATTTTTCTCTCCTCTTTTTTATATAAAAAGAATTATAAAACCATGCACTCTCTTGCATATTACAAATATCTTCTCAAGCCTTTATTTATAGCTTTCCAAATGAACTTTGGCATTCACCCTTTATGACCCTACAATCCTCATGGAAAATGGTACCAAACTTGCATGACCCTTCATATCCTTATATTTGAAAATTCACATGGTGACCCTTCATAATAAAATGTGTCCTTTCCTCTTTTGTCTTCATCTTGGTGACCTTTTGAATTCCTTAAAGTGACTCTTCATGGAAAAATGCACCATACCCTCTTTTATCTTCACATGGTGACTCTTGGTATTCCTCAAGATGACTCTTCATGAGAAAATGCATCACATTCCTATTTTGTCTTTACCCCATGACTCTTTGACTTCTCCATGGACCCTCTTTTGACTTATATGTAACCAAAAATATATTCATTAATATTAAATAAATATTAACACACATTAGCCAAGATATGAATATTAAAAACATAATTAAATCAACTGGGCCTTTATCACAAATAATGATAGACCTTTGACATCAATGATAATATTTAAAACACATAAGACTTTATTTTTTATTATTTATATAATAAATAAATTAGGTAGATGGAGTGCCAGGAGATAGAGTAACTAAAATGGATGCAGAGGTCAACTATAATCATGGTCATTCATGCTAAACATTTTGGCTAGATAAATTACTAGAACCTCCATTATGATCATAACTAGATGGTATATTTAGCATGGGATATCATGTAAGAAGTTAACCTCCATGTTCTTTCTTGTCACTTTATTTACCAGTACTTCATCTATTTTGTCAACATGTTATCTAGATGAAAACATTATCTTATGTGAAAGGGAATGAGATTTGAAATTATTTAATATTTTTCTTATTTTTTAGTCCATCACTTACACTATCTTGTTATCCCTCACTTGATGGGCCCCATTTATTACATACTTGAATCTGAGATCACATTGAATTTATGAGCTAATTAAATTGAGAATAAAGGATGTAAAGAGTGGGGTCCATCATTGAAGGCATAATGGGCCAAAAGAGTGGATTAAGGGTAGGGTATATAGACTATTTAGTAGGTATGTAGGTCAACTATTAGTGTGACCTATATATTAAAATGCCTCCTCAGGGATGCTCCTATGGTTCATGCCTCTAGAATCAAGTAATGGTGAATGAGCTCATACACAGGTAGAAAGAGAATATTGTAATGGAAAATGAGAAGTGGTATACTCTTCCAATAGGGGAAGGCACATAAGTAACAATTTAACATTCAATGGATATTAGCATTTTATTTTTCAACTAGTGTTTGGCTTGATCATTATCCTTTGCCTTATGATGTTATTATCCTTAGTTGATGTTTTTTCCTTAACATGTTGTTAATGAACATTAGAATACTCATGAGTGTTATAATTTGATCAATTTGATATACCTTACAAACACATTAGGCAAAAATTTAATTACACCAGATGGTTAATTTACTCCTGTCATCAAAGTGATAAAGAGCCAATAAAATGGATGAAGGGGATGGTAGATGGAGTATTCAGTAGGCACATCTAGGTAAATTGTCAGCATGACCTCCACCTACCTACTAGATACTCTAAGATTAGATAGAGTATCTAGCATGCATAAATAGGTCATCTATCAACTTGACCTCCATGTGATTACTAGATACTTTGAGGGTAGATGGAGTATCTAGTAGGCATGTGGAATTCAATGATCAATGTGGCCTCCATGTGGTTACTAAATGTTCTAATGATATATATAGTATCTAGTAGGAATGTATAGGTAAAATATCATCATGACCTCCACACACCTACTGATACTCTGAGGATCCCTCTCCTTTATCCATTCCATTGGCTTGTTAGCCTTGTGATGATGGGACCCACATCTTTCATCCTCAATTATGAGCATAATCACTAAGTATGCTCATCATGACAATCATGGTTAAGGAAAAAAACTATAATTAATTCAAAAAAACAACATCTAAGGCAAATAATATCATATAATACCAATGAACTTGGGGTAAAGTGATCGAGAATTAGATGTGACTAGAAAAGGTTCAATGTTTACCATGAGATTAGAATTGATGATGTAATAAGTGGGGTCCATCAATGTATATAATGGTTTTCCCAAAGGTGGTTATAATCATTGTATCTTGATAGTGGAAAACATGATACAAAGGATGAAAGTGGGATGGTATACAATGATTTGCCAAAAGGTAGTTAGAATCATTAATTTCCCAATTGGGGAAAACAAGTGGGATGGTATACAATGATTTGCCCTTAGATGGTTATAATCATTGGACCCTAATTATGGAAAACATGATTGATGGAAAATGATGGCAAATATGATGATGGTTAATTATTACATAGGATTAATATGAATTAGGCAACCTGCTAGTAGGGATATGCTCATTCAAACTACTAAGGAAATAATTATTTTGTTATTTAATTACTCTGTTTGGGATATGATTTGGATTAGATCAAGAATTGGTATTGGTGCCGATGCCAAGGAGATATTATTACTGCATTATTGGTGAGACTCTTTAAAATGGTTTTTGCTATAGCACATGATGGTAGGAATCATGATAGAAAACCATGAGGACTTGGATGAAATATGCATAAGGATTGATTCCTGATCTAATACTTAATAGAAAATAATGCACCAATGATGAAAACCATGATAATAATGTTAACATTTGAATATGGATGGATTTTATAAAAATGCATGAGGAATCACCCAATCAATACACATAGATTGAATCAAGGCACAACAAGAAATCAAATAAATAGGCACACAAACAAATAAATAAAAAAACATGTATAAAAGAAAAGAAATAAACAAAACAAATAGAAGAAAACAAACAAATAAATAAACAATGGTTAGATAAAATGTTAGTAAAAACAACACAACACAAACAAGATAAAAAACATTTCCCTTAGAATAAAAAAGATAATGAAATAAACATAACAAAATAGGGGAATAAAATAAAAGGAAGGGTGTGGTTGAGATGGCTCTAGATGCACTAGGCATGTGGGTGTTGCCTACATAGTTCCATAGTTGCAATATCTAACAAAAACTTCAGGCCAAATATAGTTCTCCCAAGAAATGGGATAGAATAAAATGATGAGAAATAAAACATGATGGATTTTATAGAGGAATGTATGAATGATATTTTAAAATATTAAGTGCATGGGATAAGGATAAAAAGGATGGGGAAACTAAATGACAAGTGGTTTCTTGTGACTTAGTAAGGGTTCCTAGAATCCTTAAGGCAAAGAAGTGGTCAATGTTTTTGGTTTTTATAAATAGTTTTACACATTTTTTAAAATTTTTTAGGAGTATCTCAACTGATAGAGAATTAAAAGACACTAAATGGTCCAATCTCACAAAATAGTGAGAGTGTTCAAATTGAAAATTGTTCATAAAATGGCAAGAGCATGGCTAAGGGGCGATTGAGCTGACCTCAACAAATATCAAGCATTACCTACATAGTCCTAGGATGGGACTTCAATTCACTTATAGTTTTACCTTATAGTGGAGGAATCTGACTAGTTTAGTATCCAATTTAAATAAAATATGCATAGTTAACATAATGGCACAGGATGACATAGGAATGGAAAGTTGGTAAATCAAGGCATAATAAATAAATATTGTCACTAGTTTTCCCATAAGTAGTTATAAATATAAAATAATGTCATAAGTCAATGATACTAATTTTCCCATAGGTGGTTATAATTAGTAACAATATGTTGATACATTTATTTTCCCAAGGGTGATTATAAATAGACCCACACAAATAAGACATGGTATAGAATGTAACAAGAAATGAAAGATGCAACTGCCAAAACTTATGTCATACTACTCCAAAGATATGATCTCTATCTAGAATACTTTAAATAACTAAAAAAACTAATCTGATTCTTCTTGCTAAAAGTAGAGCCAATGGAATTAACAAAGGTTAAATAGGATATGTAGGGAAGATCAAAACATTTTGATCAATAGAAAAGGTATAGTAGAATGGAATGGCAGAATGGAAAAGTGATAGAATGATATGGTACAAAGAACATTGATAATATGGTATAACTTGAAATGGTACTCATATAACATACACAAGGTTATTGAAGTGAAGTAACACTTGAGTGTATAATTTCCATTAGCTCATCAAGTCCATCCTCGTCTAGTGTGGTGAGCATGTATGCTCTACTTCCATAGTTTGCAACAATGATGAAAGGACCTACCCAATTGGGTTTGAACTTGACTTTATTTTTCTTTTCAACCATGGTATTATTTTAGTTTTATGTAAGAACAAGATCACCAAGCTCAAATTCTCTATGTTTCACGCTTTGACTATAGTGGACACAAAGTTGGTTCTAATATGCTTGTAGTTTGTTAACTGCATCCATGTGTTTTTCATCAAGTAACTCTAGCTCTTGTAGGTGATCTACTTGATAGTTTTCATCATCCAATACATGCTTCAAAGAGATGCAAAATAAAGTGATTCAAAATCAATAAGATGAATGGCTATAGTTCCATAAATAAGTGCATATGGAGAGGCTCCTATTGGAGTGCAATGGTTGGTATGGTATGCCCAGAAGGCATAGAATATTTGAAGGTGCCAATCATGATTGGCATCATTGAAAATATTTTTGAGGATGTTGATAATGGTTTTGTTAGATGCTTCAATGTAGCCATTACCTTAAGGTTAATATGCTATGGAAAAATGTTGTTTGATCTTGTACTCAACACATAGTGATTCGACATCCTTTTCCTTAAATGATCTACCTTTATTAAATATAATGTCAAAGGGGATATCATAGCAATAGATGAGACGGTGGAAGATGAATTTTGAAATTTGTTTTTTAGTCATGCAAGTGAGGGGTATAGCTTCAACCCACTTAGTTAAATATTTCATGGAGGTGAGGATGTGTTTAATCTTCCCAATGAGATCAAGGCCCCATGTAGCAAATGGTCATGGTGTAAGAATTGGCTTCAACATCTTAGCCAGGGCATAAATCATATTGGTATGTTATTGACATTTGTCATATCTTTTGATATATGCAGCTTCATCTTCATCCATTACTGGACTATAGTACCTAGTACAGAATATATGTTTGGAGAGGATGACCCTACTAGTGTGGGATACACATACTCCATGAACTTCCCATAATGATAGTGTAGATTATATTGAAGTTAAATAATGATGCAAATTTCCATCAAAATTTTAGTGGTAAAGGGTTGGTCTGAGTAAGTTATAACATATGAAATTATGGACAAAGGATTTGGATTGTTTTTGGGATATATCTAGTGGCATAACATGGTCATGAAGATAGGCATATAGGTTTTAATACTAAGTAGAGATGGGACTAACAATATCACAAATCATTACGATGGTTAATGGTTCATGAGATAACACTGTTAGATTTTCAATGAGAAATTGATATTCCTTAGTCATATTTTTATGTTGAATGAGATATTTGATGGTATCCATGGCATCTGTTATTTTATTACTGGCCCTTGGTATATGTTCAACTTAGAAATGGGCAATCTATTATTTTAGAGTGTCAAACATGGCCTTATAGGGAACTAACTTATAATCTTTGGTCTAAAATGGTCTATAACATAATTGATGATTAACTAATAATCACCATAAACATTTAGATGTTTTATTTTCCATTATACTACCTATCAAAGTCTTGAGATGAGTGCTTCACAATCATCCATGTTATTTGTACAAGAAAATTTGATTCTGGATGATTTAGGGATTAGATCCCCCTATGGAGTAATAAACAATAGGCCTACTCCTAATCTATGTATTGTGAAAGATCCATAAAAATATATCTTCCAATGATGCTCCTCAAGAGGTGTTTTAATGATGTTCATAATGGATTCATCTAGGAATTGGAATGTTAGATTAGTGGCTTTGTGTTTGCAAGGGGTGCTTCAGTAAGTTGATTAGTAAGAACTTATTCCTTGATGGTTTTTTGGTTGACATATTCTATCTCAAACTCACTGAGAAGCATGATCCATTTAGACATGTAGCCTTATAAGTCTCTTTTAGATAGTAGATACTTGAGAAGATCTACTTTGGAAAAGACCATAGTCTTATTGTTTAGCATGTAATGGTGTAGTTTTTAAGCTACGAAGAACATAACTAAATAGACTTTTTCAATGGGCATATAATTGTACTCATATGCAACCAGTGTATGGATTAGATAGTGCATGGTATGCTCCTTTATATTATCATCATGTTGAGTGAGAATTTCCCTTAGGGGTTTATTTGTAGCTAATAGATATAGAAGGAATGGTTTTTCTAGCATAGGATGCAATAAAATAGGTGGATTTGCTAGATAGTCTTTTAGTTTTTGAAAAGATTTTTGATATTTTCTATCCCAATGAAATTTAACCCCTTTCTTTATCAAGTAACTTCAATGCCTTGAGGAGACATAATGAAGCTAAGGAATTTTATTTAAATAATTCCAAAAACACACTTTTTAGGGTTGAGCCTAAATTTTTACTCACGTAGTCACTCAAATATCCTCTTCAATGTTGTTAGATGATCGACCCTAGTCTTTGATTTTCCAAGTATGCCATTAATGTAGTCTTCGATAATATCATAGATCATATCATGAAATATTATGGTCAAGGATATTTTATATGTGGCCCCTAAATTTTTGAGACCAAATAGCGTAACTTGATAACAGAATATTCCCCATGGAGTGGTGAATCTTGTTTTGTGTTGTTCTTCTGGTGCAATTTGGATCTAGTTGTAATTTGAGAATCCATCCATTAGAAAAAGCATCTCATAACCCATTATCAAGTTGATAATCATGTCAATGCTTTTTAATGGAAATTCATCTTTGGGGTAAGATTTTTTTGTCCTAGATATTAGTATAGATTATACTTCTATATTTTTATTGATTGGTGTACTGTTGAAAATCCATTCAAAATAGTCAATTAGCCTAATACATCTTGATTATAAGATATTTTTCAACTATTTATTTACTAATACAATAATGTGAAGATTTATTTTATAATACAAAAATGTGAAGATGTATTTTACATAATTTTTATTTTATAGGTTTGGCATTGGGATGTACCACAAGGTGGTGTACAACCAAAGTGGGGTCAAAACCTGGCATGTTAGAGTAGGCCCATGCAAATATATCTACAAATTCCCTCAAAAGTGTTTTAAGGACTTCACATTCCTCTTTAGTGAGGGACGTACCTAATTTTATCCATTTTGGTTCATTTGGAGTCTCGATGTTAACCTCTATTGTATCTTCTACTAGCAGGGTTAAACCATCTTCAAGAATAGTAGGCAAAGATTTGAATTGATTTATAATGGAAGATACCTCTATTAGTACTGGATCATTGAGTTCTCCTAGTCATGATGAATTAAAATCCTCCAATGGTACGGATGGACATGTGACAAAGACTATTGGAAACTCATAAATGATGTGATCAAACACCTATTGTTCTTCAAGATTGAATTCAAACTCGTAGATAAGTTCATTATTGTTGGTGTCTTAGATGATTCAATCAAAAGCATATTGTTATTGAAGGATAAACTTAGATCCATGGACAAGTTTGTCATTGGTGGTCTCCTAGTCTATGTTTGAAGAAGGTTAAACAGCCCCTTATAATGGTGCTTAAAATAGGTTTTCACCACTAAAATAGCCTTAATATTTATTATTTCCCTGGTCAAAAATTGCTTCAAAGAGGTTTTCACTTTGGTACCTCAATGTTTTATTTAATTATTTTTGGCTAAGGGTGTTCAACCACTCTCTATAATGGTCTTCAAGATCTAATTTGATTAAGAACCCTTGCTTATGGACTCCCAATTAAATATTTTCCCAAAGGCTTAGAAAATTGTAAAAGGCCTCATCATTATGAAACTCATCAACTAGAAAATTTGATTCTTATTGGCCCCAGTCTATCAATTGGGGATAGTATAATGGTAATGGATTATGATGAATGACTGGTCAAAGGGTATAGATGGCATTAGTTTCAAATAAATTAGTATTTGCTAAGTCGTTGAAATGGCTATGATTAGACTCTATTTCCCTATTGACATTGTCATCACTAGTTGTAGGTGATGGAATGTGAATAAGATACATGGGGTCACCCCTATGTGGTTTAAATCCAAGCCCATAGGTTCTTTTGTACCAAGTCATAGAAATTGGCTCAAGTGTTCCTTTTTGATTTGGACCAAGGCCTCCTCATTTAGAGCCTTGGTTCTCCATGATCTAATTAGGAATAACATACTTTGAATTTTTTTAACAATCATCCAGTTTGTCATTGTAAAACCATGATTCATCTTCTACAAGAGGTTCATATTCTTGGCCAAAGGCTAGTATGAAAGTGACAAGTGTTGGACTATATAGTTTATATTTGCCCTTTATTTACCATTGCATACAAGGTGGTTTGGGTTTTGGTCTTCTAAAGGACTTTGGGTTCTATGAAATCTTGGAAATTTGGAATGTATCATGGGTCAAATATTCTACTAAGCCATTAGCCAATATGGTATAATGATTGGATATTTCAAGAGATGAGAAGTGGGAAAGTTAATCAAGGGTATCAAGGTCAATGTAGTTGGCCTCTAGTGAATCAACAAGTATTTTTTTTCTATTTTCCTTCTTGTCAACAATATTCATGCCAAAATGGGAGTTATAACTTTTGAACTTGGCTTTTAAATGTTTACAATGGTCGTATGGATGAAAATCTCTTAGAATAGTAACCTCCATACCTAAATGGGATCATTTGATACACTGGTGTAATGTCGATGGGATTACATGAATCTTGTGTATCCAAGGTCTACCCAAAATCATGTTATATGATAGATCAACATCTAACATATGGCATAGTGTATCATGGGTCAAGCGCCCAATGATAATTGGCATGTTGATGGTGCCTTATGATTCTTGTTATTCATTGTCATAGGATTTGATGGTGATTGTTTCTACTTAGAGATCTGACATGTACCCAAGAAGCTTAATGAGCTTTAGAGACATAATATTTAGGCCTAATCCATTATCTAAGAGGACATTTTTCACTTTGTGTCATATTATATAAACTTTGATATACGATGGATTATTATGAAGTGGGCCAAGTGATGACATATCACTTTGGTTGAAGGCTAATTATTGGCTTAGAGCTAGATTTCTAACAAAAGCTTGAAATTTGTTAGGATTTATGCCATTAGGTAATTTGGATTGGCCAAGGAGTTCTATCAAGATGTTTTTGTGACTAGTGGATGTATGCAATAAATCCAAAATGGAAATTTATGCTAACATCTATTGAATTTATTCCATAATATCAAACATATTTTCTTGGACAATAGTAAATGGCTTGTTTTGAGGTAGAACAGTTGGGTGGATGATGGGTGAAGTGGAATATGGTTGTGGGTCTAGTGTGGTAATCTTTGATCACCAAGTTGTAATTACACAATTAGGATTAGATATAGGACCATTATTTCTAACAAATGATGGTGGAGGGGGACTAGATAATAAGTCTTGGTTATTGGTAAGCTTATATGTGGTCATAGGCTAATGAAAATTTATCAATTTAAGGTTCAAAAGTAGGGATACCTACTTTATGGTTTGCATGTATGTGGTCTTAGGTCAAGGAAGGATCATTATCATGGTTTGGTTGATTGTGTATGATTATAAATGTTCCTATATTATTGGTAATTTGCCTTGGATTAATGGATATGGTGTTAACGCGACCTCTTATAATATGCACTACAACTATGTTGTAGTCATGTGCAACTACATGGTAGGTCTATTAGTTATTAGAATCATTTTGGCCTTGGTTCTATCCATTATTTTAACATTGTTAGTTCTACTACTAATTTTGTTAGTTATATTAGTTTGGCCTTCATTGTTGACATTATTCTTATTATTGTTGTACTAACCATTATTTTTATTTTTGTTGGTTGTTATGTTGGGGAAAAGGATTTTAATAGATTTTGAGGTTATGATTGGATGTGAAAGCTCCATGATCTAATGTGATCTCTCAATTACATAATATATTTTATATCACATGTTTTATATACACACAATGATGCAATTATGGTCATTGACCCAATGATACTCACAAAATTCCTCTAGGTTGTACCAGTATAGATAGGTACCACCATTAAGATAGTGCTTTAGAATAGGCTAGTCGATCAATTAGTTATTTCAAGCTTGTGAAACATAGATTCAAGGGGCTCTCTAAGGTTAATAAATACATGATGAGTATGCACATTTCTCCTTGGAGAATGGTTTTGTAAAATCATAGGTTGTTGCACTTGTTATGTTTGTTATGCTAGTTTAGGTTGTTGCACTTGTTATGATTGCTACATTTGTTGAAGAAGTTATTGGTTAGGAGAAATTTGGAAATGCATCATTAGCTAAGAAGATGGTGTTTACACCATTTTGACATATTGTAACTTGGTTACTCCATTCACTACAACATTCTTTTTATAATTGAACTACTTGGGTTTGTCATAGTTATTGTCTTGGGTTTATTACAATGCTTATGTTTAGACTTGGTTCTAATTTTGGCCATAATTCTATTTTTGGTTCTAGCCCTTATTTTATGAGGTTAGTTTAATGATCCCTTTGTTAATAAGGTCTATTTCAATCAACAAAACTTTGTCAATAATTTCTTTTAAAGTATGTGCATACAACTCCAACTTTTAAGATATTTTACTATGCAATTTTTTTGTAAACATAGTGGTTAGTTGTTTATCTGGTAGACTATGGGTAAATCAGATTTTAAGGGCTATCCATCACTATAGATATCTTGTGAAGCTTTCACCATCCTTTTATTTTTCTTGTGTTAAGTCCACTAATGAAATATCATGCTTGAGATTGGAAGAGAAGTGTTGAACAAACTTATCTAATAGATCATCAAAATCAAATACTTAATTTTTGGGTAGTTTCAAAAAAAATTCTAATACTTGTCTAGCTAGGGTATTTAGAAATAACAATAAAAGGTATATGTCACTATAAGCCACTAGTTGGCATACAACAAATAATTCCATCAAATGGGCCTTGGGGTCATCTTTCCCCTTGTATTTATCAAACTTTGGTGGTTTTTACCCTAGAGGAAATAATATCTTCAAGTAATCCATGTTGAAATGATAAGAGCACATGTCATCTAAGTTGAATTTTTTAATTTATTTCCCTACATGAATGAGGGTATTTCATCCTTCATTTACTATAGTTCCTATGTAAGGAAACCAATAGGATCATTAGCTTAAGGTAGAGGCTGTGCAGTCACAAGTGGATTACTTGACTTAGGTATAATAGATGCATATGATAGGGAATGTTGGATTGGATAGGGAATGGATAAATAATATGCATGCATGGATTATGGTATGATTATTGAAATTTCACATATTATGGTGTTATATTCTATTTAGGATTGGGTATATAGGCCTAGTTTTGGGAATATTGAGGTTGGGATGGAGGAATATGGTTGTACTATGCTTGTTGAGGTTTAATAGGGACATGTTGATAACTAGTCATAACTTGTTGATTAAGGGAAACTTGTGAAATAAGACCCTATCTTTGAAATTATGGCATGTTTATCATGAAAGTCAATTATTATCGAATATGTACTTATGGAAAATTAAAATCTCTTGGTTACATAAATCCCTATTAGGAAGTGGTTTCATATTAGATATTTGGAATTTGTTATTGACTAATACTTGGATGATGTTGGTTAGACATGATTTGGTTTTGGATCGACATGTTAGCCTATGATTGAAGAGGTATGTTCGATGTTACCTGGCAAGGTAGAACAATTGGTTGCCCCTTATTGAGGCAAAAATATGTTTTGCCTCTATTGCAAGGGTACATTGGATGGTTCTTATTGTTATGGAATATTACACATTAGCTATTAGGGTGGAGTAATATTCATAATAGTTTTTTAAGGCATGGTACTACTCATTGGTTGAATACTTAATCCTTGTGGTTGGGTGCTTGAAGATATAGTTGGTTGAGGATTAGAGATAATAGGTTGAGGTTAGGAGATAGAAGATCCTTCCCCCTATATTTGGAAACCACTTATAGTGTTATCTAAAGGCACATTTTGTTATTGACTAGTTATTTGTAAATTAACACCACTTTGGTTTGGATATGTTATTTGTGTATTGTCTACTATGTTGTGATAACTATTTTATGTAGAAATAGAAGATACTTCCTTGATATCTGGGATATTAAACATGTATCTAATAAAATTTATTGGCACAAATGGGCCTATACCTTAATTTTCTTGGCCTACCAACTAAATTAAGACTCCTATTAAAGGAAGTGACTTAATAAAAGGTACATTTGACATGGTCATATGATTAGAGTTATGCACTAGGTTTGATATGTCTGGTATGTTGTCTAGATTTGAATGAAGTGGTCCTCTATAAGGCCTCTTTATGTGACAAGCATACATTAATATTGATATTTCATTAGTATAATGGTATTGGTTTTGTATAAGAGGATTGTTTATAGTTTTGATTATAATACATGTTGTAAGGCTCTCTTACTATATTTGGAAAATTTTCATGCCCTAATGTTATGACTCTATTAGGTTCATAGGTCGATGGAATTGTAACATAATATGATTGCTATTAGATATTTTTTGTAACTAAAGGTACACTATCTAAATATTAGCCCATTTATTCTTAGTCTTGATCCATGTATGGAGGCATGCTAACCAAATAATCAACCAAAGGATCTCAACTCAGTTCCCTTATTTGAATGTTATAAGGTGGATAAGAATCTATCTCCCAAAAAACACCATCCTCATAAGCATTTTGGACAAAGTGCTCTTGTGTGACAACATTTACACATCTTGGATTATACACTACATTATGTGTACAGTGAGACACGGTTAATGTTGACCATTTTTTGCCCAACAGGCCAAAAATTGGTCCCCTTCTGTCCCTATTGTTCTAGGCCATTTCTTTTTCTTTTTTTTGATTTTGCAAAAGTCTAGGAATTTCTAAAAACTCTGTAGAGCTTGGAATTCTACAGACTCTGCAGGTCCATTTCTATAGACTCTACAAGTGCTTCTTTACCATTTTTTTAGGGATGAAATTTCTATGAACTCTGCAGAGCTTGGGTTTCTATAGACTCTGTAGGTCTAAATATACAGACTCTGTAGATTAGTCTTTTGGTGCATGAAGAATCAGTTCAGAGAGTGCTAGGTTTTTGTAAGGCTTCTTTGGGCTCTTGTCTAAGGAAAAATCATGAAGAAGGTTGGAATATTTGAACCATTAAACTAGTTCAATTCCTAGTTCAATCGCTTGGTTCAATCAACCTTGGTTTAATTCAGCTGGTTCAATCTGCCTTAGTTCAATTTAGTTGGTTCATCGCCTTGTTCAAACAAAAGGTTCAATGCAAGGTTAATCAGTAGGTTCAAACAAATGGTTCATCACTTGGTTTAACGCTCAGTTCAAAGGGCTCAATGCGTAGCATTGAACCATTGAACTAGTTAAATGGATTGGTTCAATGGTTGGTTCTAGTGAAAGGTTCCAAGGCTTAGTTCAATAGAGGCTCAGTGTACAGTGTTGAACCATTGAATCATTGAACCATTTTTGGTTCAATGGCTTGGTTCAATGGCTTGGTTCAAAAGGGCATCCCAAAGCTGAAGGGTAGGTGCCCCTACAGAGGGCATTTCTGAGTCAAAAAGCCCTTGCGGAAGGCAAGGAGCATTTTAAAGGTAGCTGAAGGGTAAGTTTTTAGAATGTTTGTTTGAGGCTGAATTCATTTGTACTTTTTATTTGAAGGAATTTGAGGAAAATCCCAAAGTGAAAAACCTACAAGAAAAGACTAGATGAAATTTGCCAAGGACAGTGATGTCCTAAAAATTGTCAATTTTAAGGAAGATGGACTAGCTATTGGGTATTTAGTTTCAAGGTGACGACTGTGCAAACATCAAATTTAACACAATGAAATAGCCATTTAATTTTGAATTACCGGAGTGCCAACCATGAAAAGAGCCCAAGGAACATAGTGACTTGCTAGAAGATTTCCCCCGAGGGTTGAAAGAGCAAAAGGTGACAAATCAAGAAGAAGACAAGGTGCATAAAGTGACAAAGCAGTTCAAGTGGTAAAGAGGAGGTGAGTTATTGCTAGATGAGTGGTGTGGCCTATTTTCTCTAGTTGACATTTATGAGGGGACAAACAATAGTCTATTTGTAGAAAAGCGGTGCGACCTTGTTTTTTTACATTAATGTGGAATGTCAAAGTCAAAGTAAGAGCTAACAATCAGATGGCTTCCCCTTCCCAAGGCTCAGAGTGAACATGGGCCAGCTTGCAAAAAGAGTGCCAAAATATTTCCTAAAAGATGCCAAGTTCTCTTCCTCTTTCTATATATTGTAAAATTTCTCATTTGAGAAGGATGGATCCTCTTAGCCTTAAGGCAAAACTCTGCCCCAAAAATCTCTTGGGCTTGTAAGGCAGAGCTGGCAGTTTTACCTTGAATCAAAACTTAGAATTTTTACCTCTATTATGGGCTTGCACTTTAAAGTATATGTCTATTTTCTTATTTTGTGTTAAGTCATTGTCTTTCATGCTTTCATAGATTGATCACAACATGTCCAGTGCATTATGAAGTCTCCTTTCTACAGGTCTGCCAGAAATGCCTACAGAAGAATATAGGTGCCTATGAATAGGTTGTCAAAGTGTGTCCTAGAACACCTTTGCTAATTCCTTCCCCCTGTACTTCCACAGACCCCTGGCTAACTATTGCAAAAGAGCTTCCCACTTTAGATGAAGTGTATAGGTGCTTCTTTTTGGTGAAAAGTGTATATTTGGGCTGGGTGGGTCATATTTTTTAGTGTATCACCTTTTCATTTTTAGGATTAGGTTCTATTTTTAGCATCTCTCTCTCTCTCTCTTCATCCCCCCCCCCACTTTTCATTTTATTTGTTAGTAGTAGGAGAAACTAGGGCCTAAATGATACATCAGAGGGAGCTAGCCTTTACCTAGAGACTCTCCCCTCTAGCTTTGCCACTCCCACAGGTAAGAGGGGAGTTTCCATTATTGCATGTGGAAAGGTAGGAGCTCAACCTCCTTGCCCCAGGTGTAATCCACTATATCAACAATTTTTGGCACACCTGATGGGACCAACTAGGACAAGTTGTGTCCATAGATTTGATGGATTTTTGGTGTGTTCTTCAACTAACGAGCCTTTGGAGGATTTTTCATCAACACCAATGGTGACTCTGAGTTGAATCAGGTGGTCAAGCAGTCCTGGTGCCATCAAGAAACCACACTTGGCATAACTTTGGTGGAGCTTAGGTTATTATGTAACCACCTCAAACTCTAGTGTTACTTCCTTCATTGTTAAAAGGGTAACCATTAGAATTGTTTGAGGGGATTCCATAAATATTCTAAGCTTGACCAAAACATATGAAGAAATACAAGGTACATGGTCCTAAGTAATGGATTATACATGCCAAAATGTGCCTTCACTTGAAACAACTCTTCCTATACAGCAGCAAACCTTTCTTAGTCTACCTCAGCACCCCCAGGTCACTGATCCTGATGGCACACTCCTGACTTGGAAGGAAATAGTGGAATCATGGGGTAGGAAAGAGGAGAAGCAAGGTTTTGCTCAAGGCCTTGAAGAAGATAAAGCTGCTCTTGCCCACAATGACTCCTATGATCTCCACAAAAGGCTCTTTCAAGAAGATATAACTAGGAGAATTGTAGAGTTGGAATCTAGAGAGAGATTTCTTAGCTAATGTGTGATGGATGGTTTAGACCCAATGGCACATTCTATGTCTGAACACACCCCATCTACACACTTCCAAGAGAGCTATTAGGCCACACTTGATATAGATGAAGTGTTGACCAAGTGGAAGGAGGAGAATCATTTGATTCTAGCTCAAGGACTACCTCCTCTTCCACATGGTTTTCCTACTTCACCCCTTCTCAAGGAGGAACCTGTTATGTAAGAGGCAAGTGAGGAGCAGAAGATCTAATCTATAGTTTCCCAAGAAGATATCATGAGTGACAAAAAAGAATAAATCATCATTGATGCCCCTTTTTAAGACCTCATCAGCAATGGAGAAGACATAGGTCATGCATACATGTAGATATTCTAGCAATATGAGGAGGAACATAAGCATGGTGAGCTCTCTCCCCCTTTGTTTGATGAAATTCCTTGTTGTTTTGATGAGGAAGACTACTATGCTGAGGAGCCTGAGTTAGAGGAGGATCAGGAAAATATCTTTGAAAATCTAGAGATCCTAATCTTTGAGGAGGAAAAGGAGAGGTCTATCTTCCTTGAGGAAGGCCTTAAAGAAGAAAGCTTTAAATAGAGAGGTGATGTTCTGTGGGATGAACAATCAGTTTGTGTTTCCATTGCAGACATTACAATAGTCACCCTTCTTTAAAAAGACCAAGAGAAAGTAGAGGATGAGTTTGACAGGATCTCTAATGAAGCAGAAGGAAATGGGTCAAACCATGATGCATTATAGAGGGACTGTGCATACCAAGAGGCTTATGGTGATGAACCAGCAGCCATTAATTTCTTGAGATGCACTAGCATGAAGGACTAACATTCAACAAGATTCCAAGAACAAATAGAGTATGTATATGTTGGAAGCATGTTCAAATCTGATCCACTCAGATACAAGCCAAACTAGGTGATAGGCAAGAGGAGTAGGTCACCAAATCTCCTTTTCATTCAGCCACTTGTCTGGCACCATAAGTTTCCTTATCAAGGAGGGGACTTAAAAAAATTTCCCTTTGATCCAGGAGGGAGGCAAATATTCTTGGTTAGCTGTATATAGTAGTTTGCTTTCAGTTCTTTTCCTATTTTCCCTAAGTGCAGTTTGCACAAGTAGTGTTTTTAGTCTTGTGTGTGCTTTCCCGTATGTCTAGGGTAAAAATCTTCCTACTTGATTCTTGGATCTTTTAAGGTTGTTTTTAACCTTTCTTCAAAGTTACATCTGACTCCATGCCCAATGGACTACAAGGCAACTGGTCTCTAAGCATAGCAGGCACGCTTCCCCTGGGAGTCACCAATTTGTTGACCATTTTTTGCCCAATGGCCCAAAAATCGGTCCCCTTCTATCCCTGCTATTCTAGGCCATTTCTTTTTTTTTTTGATTTTGTACAAGTCCAGGAATTTCTACAGAGTCTATAGAGCTTGGACTTCTACAGACTCTGCAGGTCTATTTCTATGGACTTTGTAGGTGCTTATTTACCATTTTTGTAGGGATGAAATTTATATGGACTCTACAGAGCTTGGGTTTCTACGGACTCTATAGGTTTAAATCTATAGACTCTATAGATTAGTCTTTTGGTGTATGAAGAATTAGTTCAAAGAGTGTTGGGTTTTTGCAAGGCTTCTTCGAGCTCTTGTCTGAGGAAAAATCATAAAGAAGGTTGGCATCCTTAAACCATTGAACCAGTTCAATGCCTTGGTTCAATGCCTGGTTCAATCACTTGGTTTAATCAATTGGTTTAATTAGCCTTAGTTTAATTGGCCTTGTTTAATTCAGCTGGTTCAATCAGCCTTGGTTCAATTTAGTTGGTTCATCACCTAGTTCAAACAAAAGGTTCAATGCAAGGTTAATCAGTAGGTTCAAACAAATGGTTCATCACTTGGTTTAACACTCAGTTCAAAGAGCTCAGCACGTAGCATTGAACCATTGAACTAGTTCAATAGATTGGTTCAACAGTTGGTTCAAGCAAAAGGTTTAAAGGCTTGGTTCAATAGAGGCTCAGCGTGCAGTGTTGAACCATTGAACTATTAAACCATTTTTGGTTCAATGGGTTGGTTCAACAGCTTGGTTCAAAAGGGCATCCCAAATTTGAAGGGTAGGTGCCCTTGTAGAGGGTAGTTCTGAGTCAAAAAGCCCTTGTAGAGGGCAAGGAGCATTTCAAAGGCAACCGAAGGGTAAGTTTTCAGAATGTTTGTTTGAGGCTAAATTATTTCACACTTTTTGTCTGAAGGAATTCCTTCAGACGAAAAGTCAGAAGGAATTCGAGGAAAATCCCAAAGCAAAAAACCCATAGGAAAAGACCTGACAAAATTTGCCAAGGATGGTGACGTCCCAAAAACCATCAATTTTAAGGAAGATGGACTAGCCATTGGGTATTCAGTTTCAAGGTGACAGCTGCGTGAATATCTAATTTTTAATAGTGAAATAGCCATTTGATTTTAAATTACCTGAGTGCCAACCATGAAAAGAGCCCAAGGAACACAGTGATCCACCAGAAGATCACCCTCGAGGGTTGAAAGAGTAGAAGGTGACAAAGTAGGAAGAAGACAAGGTGCATAAAGTGACAAATCAATTCAAGTGTTAAAGAGGAGGTGAGTTATTGCCAGATGAGTGGCATGGCCTATTTTCTCTAGTTGGCATTTATGAGGGGACAAATAGTAGTCTATTTGCAAAAAAGAGGTGCAGCCATATTTTTTACATTAATGTGGAATGTCAAAGTCAAAGCAAGAGCTGACAATCAGATGACTTCCCCTTCCCAAGGCTCAGAGTGCACATGGGCCAGTTTGCAAAAAGAGCACCAAAATCTTTCCCAAAAGATGCCAAGTTCTCTTCCTCTATCTATATATTGTAAAATTTCTCATTTGAGAAGGATGGATCCTCTTAGCCTTAAGGCAAAACTCTACCCCAAAAATATCTTAGGCTTGTAAGGCAGAGCTGCCAGTTTTACCTTGAATCAGAACTTATCATTTTTACCTCTATTATAGGCTTGCACTTTAAAGTATATGTCTATTTTCTTATTTTGTGTTAAGTCATTATCTTTCATTCTTTCACAGATCAATCACAACATGTCCAGTGCATTGTGAAGTCTCCTTTCTATAGGTCTGCTAGAAGTGCCTATAGAAGAATATAGGTGCTTGTGAATAGGTTGTCAAAGTGTGTCCCAGAACACCTTATCTAGTTCCTTCCCCCCTATACTTCCATGGACCCCTGGCTGATTGTTGCAGAAGAGCTTCCCACTTTAGATGAAGTGTATAGGTGCTTCTTTTTGGTGAAAAGTGAATATTCAAGCTGGGTGGGTCATATTTTTTGGTGCATCACCTTTTCATTTTTAGTCTTAGGTTCTATTTTCATCATCTCTCTCTCTCTTTTCATCCCCCCCTTTTCATTTTATTTATTAGCAGTAGGAGAAACCAAGGCCCAAATGATAGATCAGAGGGAGCTAGCCCGTACCTAGAGACTCTCCCCTCTAGCTTCATCGGTCCCATAGACGAGAGGGGAGTTTCCATTGTTGCGTGTGGAAAGGCAGGAGCTTGGCCTCCTTGCCCTGGGTGCAATCCACTATGTCAATAGTTAAATCAAAAACAAATATTTTTCAAAAAGAGAGTTAGAGTTCTACAAACTCTAAAAAGCTATGTTTGAAAAGACAAAAGGTTCAAACTAGGTCTAACTTGGTCTATGTGTGGTGTTGTATCTCCAAAAGTTATATGTGAAGACTTATTAAACATAATATATCATCAAATATCTAACGTTAAATGTCTCACACAAATAAGGTCAAGTAAAATTAACTAAAAAACAAGATGCCAACCTCTAGGTCTAAAGATGTTCCAAATAGGTCTAAATTAGAAAAGAAAAATTTGTTATTACTTTTGGCCAAATACGACATCAAAATATAAGCTCAAAATAGGCATGTTCTAGGACTCTTATCCAAACTTGATGTCAAAATCTAGACTTGAAACAAAGGGTTTGATATTAATCTAACAAACTTAAATCACTTTGGCATAAACAAGGCACTTGATTCTATACATAAACATGATCAAATTGTTATAAGGCACTTGGTGAGAGACTAATTCTATCAAAGGCATAAACAATATAGTTTTCAAATTTGGGGAATCAATTAACCTAAATTACATAACCCAAAATAGAAAGATTTATTTATCAAACCCTATGAGATGAGGCCTAAATAAAAATCAATCAATGTTTAGATCCAAACTTGTCAAAGTTATTTAAAAACTCAACTTAGGAAAACTTGGATTTAGTTGACCAACAAACTAGGAAAAATTGAATAGCATGACTGCAATAAACAAAATATCCCACAAGACACATGGTTTGATTAGTTTTAAATAATGAAAATTTGGATATAAGACAAGACAAATCTATTAAGACAATTTGACCTAATGGCATTAATGCTCTCAAAAGATATAAATAATGTTTTGTTTCAAAGACTTTTAAGTCTCTAACTTGAATTGATTTGGGAAACATAACATTACCCATTTAAATCAAGTAACACATAATGTTTTTGACATAAAAAGTCTAAGTTAAATCAAGGTGTGAAATGGATGGCATAACACCTCCTCAAACAATAGATTAGTGTAGACAAATAACTCATTCATGATATGGTATAAACAAACACAAGTTTTAGACCCAAAACATCAGGTAATAAAGGAATAAATGACAAAAATATACAACTAAGTATATCATCCTAGATCCTAACAAGGTGTGGAAAAGTGGGGTTGAATAAAACTTATAATTTACAACCATCTAGATTGATCCCAGGTGTGGCAAAGTGGGGTTAACTAAAACTTATAATTTACAACCATCTAGATTGATCCCAAGTGTGGCTAACATAATAGAATCATCATGTCAATTGAGTTTATACTGATCAACTTATCATGCAAGTGTCTATTCCTTTGCATGATGATTCCATCCATGGATTGCTTAGTGGAACCCCTCAGTTTACTAGACTAAAACGGGCATTTATTAAGAAAGGAGAGGTTAGCCACTCAACTCCATAACTCTTGTAGTATGTGTATCCTAATTTGTATACCCCACCATGGAGTGGGATTGAAACACTAGAGGGAGAACATACATGTGTTATTCATTTTTCAAAAAATAAACAAACAAGTTTGAATAAACATTTGCAATGAATTTGAAATCTAGTGAATATCAATTCATGCACCAATTTGAAATGTTTGATTAGATTCATTACTTGGCCCCTTGGCTTTAGTACAAAATCTTTGAAATATATTTATAAAAAACTAATTTAACATAAATCATCTAGGGTCTTTTTAATCCTAAGAACCCAAATGATCAAGATTTATCCTAAGTTCATTTTTAAACACCAAAAATAAGTGTTCAAGACTTAAGCATTCATTTTAAGAACTAAAAATGAAGTGTTTCTAAAACTTGGCCATCCTAATTCATTTAATTCACCAAAGATCAAATGTGCAAGATTTGACAAGTTTGTTTTAGTACCCAAAATGAAATGTGAATAATTTATCTAGATTCTTTTTAAAACCCCAAAACAAAATGTTCATTAGCTAAAACTTGAAAATTTATTTTCCAATCAAGCCTAGGACATGTAATTGTTAGATAGTCTCCCTCTACTTAAAAGGACATTCATTGGTGAGAAAATAAACTTTGAAAAAGTATCTCTTTGGTTTGTTCTATATTTTTACATAATGAATCAGCCTCAATTCATACATGGATCGATGTCTATCTATATAAATCAACATCAATTAGATAGGAATTGGCATTGATTTTTTCTTATTTTTAAAAATATAGAAAATAGAATACATTTTTATTCACAAAAAAATTGGTTAGTAATATGAGCATACATCCAATAAATAACACCAAATCATGTATTAAAATGGTTAGCACAACAATATCTAGGTCCTTATAAACAAAACAAATATAGAAAACTTCCAGAAAAAATTGAAAAATGTATTCCCACCATGTCCTATTTCTACACATAAAGAATCAACATCAATTTATGAGAATCAATGTCAACCGATGAAAATATCAACATCGATTCACTATCAAAACTAAGTGTAATTAAAAAATAGAATACAAAAAATTAATGTTAAAACTCTAATTTTTAAGGAATTCAACCATTCATTTAAAAATTTATGAGTTGCATTTTGATTTCCTTGGTAAGTGGGATGCTTCAAGTCCCACTAGGCATGCCATTTGTGATGTTAAGAATTTAACAATGGAGGGGAAGTTAGATAAAGTGTTAGTTTTCATATAAAACAATGAAATAAAAAAACACTAACAAAGCATAACACCTCCATGCCTAGATCATAGTGGTAGCTTAGTGAATAAAAACAAATTGACAAAAAACAACTAAAATGTAAGAAAACAACCTTTCCTACCTTCCTTTAATGCTCTAAAATATCTCTTCATTGTTTTGTTTGGCTTGTGCTCAAGAAGTTTGTGGCAATGGAGCTTGGCTATCTCCTTTTCTTCTTGGCACCATGGTTGTAGCTTGATATGGATTTGGCTTGTTTGATGGCTTGATGTAGCTTAATATTTTATAATTATAAAACTACTCTTCTCAAATATCTAAAGTCATTTGTGCATGATAATTTTTCACCAAAATAGCTTGTAACTTTAATAGGTAAGGCATTGTATTTATAGGTTTGATAACTAACCCCCAACTTAAGGTGAGTTAGAGTGTAGTTAAAGCTTGGAATGAGTTAATTGACCCTAGTAGAGTTAAAAGGTGTCAAAACCTCATGATCAACAATGAATAGGCATGGGTAAGATATTTTAGGATATTTTCAAAGGCTTGAAAACTTACAAATGTCATGATGAAACCCTAGGATATTCTTTATTTTTTAATTTCCTTTTTGATAATTCATTTAATTGCTCATGGATGATTCAATTTGGCATTTGATTAGGTTTTACATTTTAATTAATTCAGTTTAGGAGTTTTTATCATTTTAAAGATTTGAATTAATTATATGTGTGCATTTGCCCTATTTAATTGGTTTAGAACCAAATTGCATGTTATGAAGCCAAATTTGAGATGTTTAGTTATTTTTAGGCTAGATTTGTAAGGGTTGGTAAGAATCAAACTAAAGTTCAGTATGAAGCCATTGGTGGAAAATTTTAGGTGTCTACAATTTTCCCCTATTTGGGAAGATGCTACAAGTTATAAGCATAGTAACATATTCTCAAATATTGAAAAGGTCATATATGCTTATGACTTCAATGGTAATGGATGAACTATAGGGTGCCCCCTCAAGGGAGTCATTGGTAAAGGGGTTGGCAAAAAGTCCCTTGAAAGAAGGAAACTAGAGGACCAAATAAATTAAAATGATGAGGTAGAGAGATTGATTTTCCCAAAGGTGGTTATAATCAGTGGCATATGGAGCTGTTCCAATTATGGCAAACAAACAAGATGATTTTCCCATAAGTGATTATAATCATCAACATAGGTGGGGTGGTATACAATGGTTTTCCTAAAGGTGGTTATACGCATTATATCCTAATAGTGGAAAACATGATATGGAAGATGTAATTGGGATTATATACAATGATTTGCCCATATACAGTGATAATAAGCTATATCTCAATTATGGTAAACAATTGGGATGGTATACAATGATTTGCCTAGAGGTGGTTATAATCATTAGTACCCTGATTATAGAAAAGATGATTGACAGAAGATGATGGAAAATATGAGGATGGCAAATAGATCAATTGGTATAAAAGATAAAGATGAATTAGGAAACATGTTAATAGGGAGAAGGTTAAAATTATTTAATTTATTAATTACTCTATTTAAGATATGATTTAGATTAGATTGGGAATGTTACTGATGTTAGTGCCAAGGAGATATCATTGTTGCATTACTGGTGAGACTCTTCAAGATGATTTTTGCTATAACACGTGATGGTAAGCATCATGATAGAACACCATGAGGACTTGGCCAAAATATGTATAAGCATTGACTCTCAATCCAATACTAAATATAAAACAATATACCAATGACAAAAACCATGATGATAATGTTGATATCTGAATATGGATGGATTCAAGAGTAATGCACAAGGAATCACCCAATGAACGCACATAAACTGAATCAATGCACAACAAGAAATAAAAAAAATAGGCACACAAACAAAAAAATAAAACAAAACATGCAATGAGGATTCCATGGCTGCAAGTGAGGGCTCTAGAGGTCTTCATGGGGTGGAATCATCCACGGCTAGACGATCTCTACCTGGCGGTAGTTCACAAGAGGAGAAGAAGGAGGCGTTCTATGTGGGCTAGCATGCAAAGATCAGTAAAGTCAATGGCTACTTTCCATGTAGCCAAGATAGACCTGTGCTAGTTATCCCATTAGAAACTGTTAAGGAAGATGTTGAATATTTGGCTTCTCATGCGCTAATTTGCAAGTTTCTTGGAATTCACATATCCCAGTCAGCTCTAGAAGCCTAGATTCATCGGTCATGGCAGATTGAAGGAGATTTTGACATCATGCTAGCTAGTAATAGTTGTTTCATGGTTGATTTCACTTGCATTTTTGATAGGAATTGGATTTTTGAGGGAGGTCCATACTTTTACGACCGTATTGGCCTTTTTATAAAACCTTAGCATGTGGGGTTTAACTCTACTAAGGATCTTCCTTCACAAGTTGTAGTTTGGGTTTGCCTTCTGAGGTTGCCTCTAGAATTCTAGCATGAGGATATCCTGTGCCAGATTGGTGCCATGATTAGAACACCAGCTACAATCGCTCACCAATCTCTAGATAAGAAGGTAATCTCTTATGCCTGCATTTATGTTGATATTGATATAAACAACCCTATGCCAGATTCTATCAAAATATGCTTGGGGTCCTCATCCTGGATCCAGCAAATTGATTATGAGTCCATCCCCTTTCGGTGTCATATTTGTCATATGTATGGACATCTTCAGCATCAATGCCCTCATGCACCCAAAGGCCCAAGCATTCCCAAGGGACTAGTTGGTCCACAAACTACCAATGTAAGTATGAAGAATGGATAGCCTGACCCCGTTAGTAACAAAAATGGATAGCCAAATAGTGTTGCAAAGGGGAAAGCCCACCTAAATACCCCTAGTTTAGAGTAAGGCCAACCTGACTTTACTGGACTTGATAGAGATGGTTTTACCCCAGTTTGATGCCGTACAAGAGGGAGAGGTCAAAAGCGCTCACATCTTGACTGGTAAGGAGATGCAGGGTTCAATCATTTTGAAGTTCTTGATAACATGATCATAGAGGAGGGTACTCCAGTAGTGGAGCACTGTGGGATACTAGAGTTGGAAGGAAGGAGATATATTTCTAATGATTCCTAGGACATCATCAATCAGCAAATTTTGGAATCTATTCTAGACCCTGAGTGTAAAGCCCTTGTGGTGGCACCCACACAGGACAAAGATATATGCTGGGCAGATTTGGTAAAAGAATTGGAAGTTCTCAGCAAAGAAAAGGGACCTTCCCCTGCTCATGGTTTAATGCAGAGACCTTTTAAGAAGGTATCCTTCTCCACACTTCCAAAGCAGGATGCAGGAAGGATCAAGATAAAATTAAACTTATAGGAGATTTACTGGTAGAGTCAGGGGTGGTGAAGACCATGGATGAACACTTCCCTCACTCCACTCAATGATTATTTTGTCATGGAATGTGAGGGGGTTGAATAGCATCCCCAAACAAAAGGCTATTTAGAAGTTGGTGAAAGACCATTCTCCTGACATCCTCTGCATTCAGGAGACCAAACTCTCTGTGGACTCTTTGTTCACTTGCTATCCTAATATTTGGTTCCATGGCCAATGTCAGTGTATTGGCACCCTGGGGACTTTAGGTGGTCTTGTTATGTGCTAGGATATGAGAAGAGTTGTGCCAATCCTTTGGCTGTCCTGCATCTCGACCCTCTTAATGGTAGCTTCCTCCCTAGAGACTGGCAAGCTGATTCTGGTCACTAATGTATATGCCCCAGTTGATCTCCTAGGTTAACTCAAGCTCTGGGGCCATATCTAATATGTTTAAAGCTACCACCCCTTCTTGCCCTGGATTGTTGCTAGGGATTTTAATTCCATTCTTAGCCTAGAGGAGAAGATAGGTGGACTAGCTCGGTTGGGACCTTCTTCAGAGCTACTTTGGCAAAATATTGACCGATTACATCTTTCGAATGTTAAATCCCTCAATGATTTTTTTACATGGAACAACTGAAGGATGGGAGATGCGGCCATCTTAGAACACCTGGATAGGTTCCTAGTTTCATGTTTTTAGCACTCTAGTTCCTTCTCTCTCTCCTCTGATATTCTTGACTAGTGAGGGTCTGAGCATTGGCCTATCATGCTCTCTGTGAGACATATTACTACTCCTAAGAAGCCCCCTTTCAAATTTTAGCTGATGTGTCTTTGGGATGCCTCCCTCCATGATTTAATGACAGGATGGTGGCAGCAAGGGGCACCAAATTATGGCATGGCTATGTTCATTTTTGCTAAGAAGCTCTAGTATGTGAAAAAGAAATTAAAGTATTAGAATAACCATTGTTTGGTAATCTCCACACCAAGAAGAGGAGGGCACAAGACCAGCTGGATGTCATCACTAGATAGATTTGTGACCTTGGATTATCAGAAGCCTTATGCTCAGTTGAGATCCAAGCTTCTACAAAATTGGCTGAATGGGAGCTTCGAGAAGAGATTTATTGGAAACAAAAGGCTCGTGTAGACTGGCTTCAGGAGGGGGACAAAAACATAGCTTTTTTCCATAACTCTATTTAGGATCATCATAACAGGAGCTTCATCTCATCCCTAGTTACTTTGGATGGTAAAACCCTGACTTTCTCCCAAGACATATCTAAGGAAGCTATTTAGTTATATTTTGCTCTTTTCTCAAATGATACTCCTCTTGACGAGCTTGTTGAAGGTATAGTTTTATCTTGTATTCCCCCTGTTATGTCTTCAAAAATGAACGACACCCTTATGCAGCCTATTAGTAAGTCTGAATTGGAGGGGGTGGTCTTTGGTATGAAGAAAGGTAAGGATCTGGGACCAGACGGATTCCTTGTGGAATTATTTAAATAATTTTTGGATGTCATTAATCAGGATCTCTTGGGGGTGATTTAGGAGTCCTACTCCAATAAAGAAATGGTCCAGGCTCTGAATGCTACTTTTTTGGTGCTCATTCTGAAGCATGAACAGGCTAATTAGTTGGAATATTTTATGCCTATTGCTCTCTGCAATGTTTTCTACAAGATTATCACTAAACTTATTGTGGAGAGGCTTAAAATTTGCCTTCCCAAGCTCATCTCTGAGGAGCAAGGGGGATTCATTACTGGTAAGCAGATTCTAGATGGAGTAGTTATAGCATCAGAAGCTATCATTCCATGAGCATTTCCCAAGAATGTGCTATGTTTTTCAAGCTTGATATGGCTAAGGCATACGACAGAGTGAGTTGGGGATTCTTGCATAAAGTTCTTCAGGCTTTCAGCTTCAATCAGGACTGGATCAGTTGGGTGCTCAGTTGTGTCATGACTCCTTCTTTCTCAGTCCTTATTAATGGTGCTCCCTCAAAGCTTTTTGGTGCCTCCATAGGACTTCGTCAGGGAGACCCACTTTATCCATATTTGTTTATTATTCTAGCAAAAGGCCTTGGGCATCTTATTAAGCTTTGGGTTTCTCAGCATGTGCTACAGGGCTAGCAGTGGGGAAATGGATTACCCACTTTATCCCACCTCCAATTTGTGGATGACACTTCTCTAGCAGGGAGAGCTCGAATCTAGGAAGCTGAATCTTTTTGACTCACTCTGGACACTTATATGGCAGCTTCTAGATAGAATATTAATGACCACAAATCCTTTTTTTAACACCCTCGAGCCTATTCAGCAGAGGTTTATGGCTATCTCAAGGTTTTAGACACAGTCTCTCCCTCTTACCTGCCTTGGGGTCACTATTGTGGTAGGTAAGCAGCTAAGGCTCTTCTGGTAGAAGGTGCTAGACAAACTTAGATAGAAAGTTAATCACTGGAATCATAAGTGGCTCTCCACTACTGGTAGGGTGACACTCTTGCAATTGGTGATTCAAGCCCTTCCCATTTATCACAGTATGGTGCAAGCTGCCCCAAAGAATTTCCTAAAGGAATTTGATGCTCTTTCTCACCAATTTTTGTGGAGCAGTAATATGCTAAACACCAAATGGAGCCTACTTAACTGGGACACTATTTGTCAGACAAAAAAGGAAGGCAGCATTGGGCTGTGTTCTGCAATTCTATGTAGTCAAGCTCTTGCTACCAAAATTTATTGGCACTGGTGTTCCAGTCCAGCTCATCTTTGGTCCCATATTTTGGATTTTAATACTACCTCAAGGAGAAGCCTGAGGATATTCCAAGACTCCCCCTTGAGGGAAGAGGGTCGATGGTGTGGAACACCCTCAAGCGAGGAGCTTAGCTGGTGAAGAGCAGCCTTTTTTAGATCTACAATAGGGGAATAGACACTCTTTTTTGGAGAAACTCCTAGGATGGGTTTCCCCCTCTCTTATCCTCTCATCCACATTTACATCTACTCTATGATTCTTTTCTTTATACTGGATGGAACATGGTGGATCATTATAAGGAGGCTGTCAGGTTGGGCACTACAGTGGGGTATCGATGGAACAATTCCTCAGACTAGCCACCATGAGGTTCTATAGAGGATCAGCTGGAGTTATCTATGATATTGGCCTCTAGGGAGTGCAGTTCCCTGCAGGGGTGTGATGTTCTAGCCTGGGGGGAGATCCCTTAGGGAAGTATTCTATGTCTATCAGATACCTTGTTATGACTAAACAACTTTTAGGGGAGGTGGTGATCCCTTGAGGGAACAAAGTCTAGAACAGCTACTCTTGGCCCAAGTGTAATTTCTTTCTTTGGGTGTTGGTTCACAATAGATGTATTACCTGGGAAAATCTCTACAAATGTGGTTTCTAGGGGCCCTCCATGTGTGTTCTTTGCCATAGTAGTGTGGAAACTATCTCCCATCTTTTCTTTTAGTGCCCTATTGCCAAACTAATTTGGTACTTTTGGTGGGATGTGTGGGATTGCCCATGCTGGCACGCATCTTCTTTATCTAAATTTTAGGACCACTTGGGTCATCCCCCCTCTTAGGATTCATTTCTCCAGGTCACTTGGTGCATTGGCCCATCTTTTGTCCTGTGGCATCTATGGCTAGAGAGGAGCAGGTGGATTTTCTAGGGTGTGAGTACTGAGATTAACATCTTGTGGGGGAGAATCCTAAGCTCTCTTTTAGAAACTCTTCATGCTAAGTGTGATGTGGTGGTTGGCTTGGGTTTGGCCAATGCTAAGGTTTATGCACACCTTACCCCTGCCTTCCCTAGGGATATCCCCTTCACCCCTCACACTACAACATGCGTTCGTGGACAGCTTAAGTGCCCTATCAATCGGACGGGTTGGTGGTCTCCCCCTGAGGCTGGTATGCCAAAAATCAACACCGATGGATCATCTCATGGTAATCTTAGACCAACTAGGATTGGTGGGGTAGGTCATGATAGTTCTGGTAAGGTGCATTTCTTTTTTTCTATTCATAAGGGATGGTTTATTAATAACTTCATGGAAGTTCTTGCAATTTTTGTTGCTATTCAATAGTGTTGTTTTCTTGGCTGGAATAGAATTATTTGTGAATCTGACTCATAGGTTGTTATTAATATGTGAAATGATCAGGATCTTGAAACGGTTGACTGGCATTTGGCTAGAGTGCTGCTACAGGTCCTTTAGCTTTATATTTCTTTAGAGTCTGTTTCCTTTAGGTATATTCCCCATGAGTGGAATGGGGTGGCTGACTACTTGGCCAAATGGGCTTTCGAGCATGGGCCACCTTGTAACATTTTGGACCATAGGATGCTGCCTTTGGATTTATCCCAGAAGCTTGATCAGTAGATTGACTAGGATAAACTAATGTAACTCTGATCTTTCTCTAGTTTTATTAATATTTTTACCCCTTTTATTTTAAAAAAAAACAAAACATGCAAAAAATAAAATAAATAAACAAAACAAAGAGAAGATCACAAGTAAACAAACAATGGTTAGTCACAATATTAGTACAAATAACATGATAAAAACAAGATGAATTACATTGTAACTAGACTACAAGGACAATAAAACAAACAAAACAATATAGGAGAATAGAAGAAAAGGAATGGGTTGGTCGAGTTGGCTTTAGATGCACTAGGCATGTGGATGTTACCTACATAGTTATATGGACATAATATCCAATAAAAACTTCATGTCAAATGTAGTTCTCCCAAGAAATGGTATAGAATAAAATGATGAGAAATAAAACATGATAGATGTTATAGAGCAATGTAGGAATGATCTTGAAAAATGGCAAGTGTGTGGGATAAGGTTGAAAAGTAGGGGAAAAATAAATGACAAGTTGTTTCTTGTGACTTAGTAAGGGTTCCTATAATCCTTAAGTCAAAAAAGTGGTCAATGTTTTTGGTTTTTATAAATGATTTTACAAATGTATTTTTGAATTTTTGGAGTATCTCACTCAATAGAGAATGATGAGACACTAAACGATCCAAGCTTGAAAATCAATGAGAGCATTCAAATTAACAATTGCTCACAAAATAGTGAGAGCATGGATAAGGGGTGACTGAGCTAACCTCAAATATCAAGCATTGCCTACATAGTCCCAAGATGGGACCTCAAGTCACTTGTAGTTCTACCTTACATTGGAAGAATCTAACTAGTGTACCATCTGATTCTAATAAATAAGCATAGTTGACATAATGGAACAAAACAACATAAGAATGACAAGTTAGTAGATCAAAGAACAATAAACAAATATTACCCCCAATTTTCCCATAGACAATTATAAGTAGGAAACAATGGCATAGGTCAATGATACTAATTTTCCCATAGGCAATTATAATTAGTAGCAAGATGGTGAGACACTAATTTACTCAAAGGTGGTTATAATCAAGGCCACACAAATAAGACATGGTATAAAACATAATAATAAATGAAGGATGCAAATACCAAAACTTCTATCATACCACTCTAAAATATGGCCTCTATCTGGAATACTTGAAATAACTACTGAAATCGATATGATTCTTCATGATAAAAATGGAACCAATAGAATGAACCAAAGTAAAATAGGGTAGGTAGGGAGGATCAAAACATTTTGCTTGATAGAAAAGGTATGATAGAAGGGAATAGTGGAATGGAAAAATAATGGAATGGTAGAATGATATGGTATAAATATTAATGTCAATAATATGGTACAATTTGAAATGGTCCTCATAGAAAATGCACAAAGTTACTCAAGTAAAGTAACACTTGAGGTGTATAATGTTCATTGGCTCATCAAGTTCATCCCTGTCTAGTGTGGTAATCTTGTACGCTCTAGCATCATAGTTTTTAACAATGATGAAAAGACCTACCCATTTGGTTTTTAACTTGCCTTTATGATTCTTCTTGATTGTGTTTTTCTTTGAGGACAAGATCACCAAGATCAAATTCTCTATGTTTCATGCATCGATTGTAGTGGCCATAGAGGTGATTTTGATATGCTTGTAGGTTGTTAAATATTTCCATGCATTCCTCATCAAGTAACTAAAGCTCTTTTAAGCAAGATACATGATAGTCTTCATTATCTAGGACATGCTTCAAATATATACATAAAGAAGGTAACTCAAACTTAATGGGAATACTAGCTTCGATACTATAAACAAGTGAGTATGTAGTGGCCCATGTTGCTGTGTGGTGATTGGTATGGTATGCCTAGAGGGCATGGAATATTTGAAGGTGCCAATCATGGATAACATCATTGGTAATATTTTTAAGGATATTTATAATTATTTTTTTAGATTCTTCTACCTAGCTATTACTTTAAGGGTAACATGTTGTGGAAAAATGTTATTTGATCTTATACTTGGCACATACCGATTTGACATCCTTATTATTGAATGATCCACCATTATCAGATATAATGTCAAATGGGATACCATATCATCAAATGATATGGTTGAAGATGAATTTGTAATTTTTTTTTTTAGTCACGTAATTGATGGGTATAGATTTAACCCACTTAGTGAAATATTTTGTGGTGGTGAGGATGTGTTTATGGTCATCAGATAAGGTGGGTTTTATCTTCCCAATGAGATCTTATCACCATGTATCAAATGGCCATGATGTAAGCATTGGTTTTAAATTCTTAGCCAAGGCATGAATCAGATTGGCATGTTGTTGACATTTGTCATATATTTTGGCATATACAGCTACATCTATGTTCATCATTGGCCAATAGTACCCAATACATAAGAGATTTTTGGATAGGACTACCCTGCTCATATGGGATCCATATACTCCTTCATGAACTTCCTATAATTATAATGTAGATTTTTCTAAAGTTAAAAAACAAAGAAAATATACATTGAAACTATGGTGGTATAGGGTTGGTATGAGTAATGTATAAAATGCGGCATTATGGACAAAGGCTTTGGATTATTTATGGGATAGATTTGGTGGCATAACTTGGTCATGAAGGTAAGCATATAGGTATGATTACCAAGTAGAGATAGGACTAATAATATCATATATCATTATAATGGTTGATGTTTCATGAGATACCACTGTTATATTTTTAATGAGAAAATGGTATTCTTTGACCATATCTATATGTCAAATAAGGGATCCAATGGTAGTCATGGAATCTATTGTTCATTATTGGCCCTTGGTATATGTTCAAATTATACATTGGTAGTATGTTGTTTGAGAGTGTCAACCATGGTCTTTTATGGAACCATATTATCATCCTTGTTCTATAGATGGTATGTTACCTAATGGATGATTAACTAAGAATCACCATAAACCTTTAGATGATGTATGTTATGTTGACCAAATTTGACCTTATAGGTCAAATTGGGACCCCTATAGGTAAAAATATTGATTTTTATATGTTTTAGGAGTCTAATATTTTTTCATAGGGTATTTTATGGTCTATTTAATGTAATATAATGCCTTCTTAGCCTTATTCATGGTCTAATTAGTTAATATGTCATTTTGAGTCACTTAGTAGGCATTTAGGGGTCATAAATGCAAGTGGAATAGTTTTCAAGGTGTTCAAGTTTATTATTTTTATTTTAAATGTCTAATAATTCATATTCCCTATTATGAATATTAGTCCCATCTAAAACTTGAAGTTTATCTAATTGAAGATCAAGAAATCAACTAAAAAAGGAAGAGTTTAACACTTGTACAACCCATAAGGGAATGTGGCATATGGGAAAAGGTAATGTAATGTATATTCATCTTCCTCAAACACATATTATCACTTGACATGATTTGGAAGGGATAAAATGGGTCCAAAACCATTTTACTCCTTCTTCACCCTTTTAGACACAAAAAATGGTTAGTGGGTTTATGCTTGGTATGACTAGTTGAAGAGGTTATAGAATAAATGCATTTAGAGGGTGATATTAAAATTAGAGAGATTAATTTTAACAATAATTTTTCAAATATTAGTCAACTATGTTTTATGAATCATCTCCAACAAGTTGATTGTGTTTTTTTGCTCACTATTTCCTGCACCCTATAGGTTTTGCTTTAATTTGGACAAGTCCATATAATCCAATTGGTGATGTTGATTATATATGATGTTTATTTATCCTAAAATTCTATCCATTTTTTTTAGTGTTTCATGGTTTTTTGATAGGAAAATCATCTCATGTTATAGGAAGGTGACACCATATGAGGTTTCAGTAAACTTTCCTTGTTTGTAGATTTATTGGAACTCTGCAAGGGTCTCATGTGAATTGGATATGATGTTTCCCATGTATCAATTCCATAATTATCACCTATTTCAATTTTTAACCTCACAACACCATGCTTTGATCAAACATTTAGTGTAATCATACTCATAGTCAACTCTTTACCCATCCTCACTTACAACCATGTTGAATCACATGTATAAAACTATCTAGTGTGCTCATGAAGGTGTAGTGAAGATATAAAAATTTTGAACATGTATTTATAAGTAGTAATAAACAATTTGGACCTTATAAAAAATTTATAAAGGGACTATGTCAACCAAATATATTATATGGACATAGTCTACCATGAGTATGCACCTACAAGTGCCATGGAGAGAGAGTGTCAAAGTGAAATAGAGCTATCCTAACTTCATATAATTCTTCAAAATTTGGAGGGGATATATTTTTAACATTTTAAGGAAGTACACCATGTATATGATTCATGTTTTTTCCCACTATCAATGGTGGTTTAAGCTTCATACACCATGTATATGATTCATTTTTCTGCCCACTATCATGTTTATAACTCCATTAGCACCAACAAGAGAGTAAGAATACTAAAATGGAGTTTTGGACCTTGATTTAGGTCTTTCATGAGGAATTATTTATGTTTTTAAAGTTTTATACGGTTTTAGAATAAATTGAAGGTCTTCACCACATGTTAACTACCTAAACTCACATATACTACATGCATCCAACTCAAAGTGCACCTATAGGTGCCCTCATGGAAATAAATCACATTGAGAAGGAGAATCTAAGTTGGATAGGATTATATAAAGTGATAAGAGTCTATTTTAAACTTTTTAAAATTTCCAAACTACATTGGAAACCATAGATAATGAATATTACTCATAAGATCATCTACTACCTAAACTTTGGAATAACCACCCACAGGTGGCTTAATAGAGACTGAGCAAGGTGGAAATATCATTTTGGGAGTTTGTTTGAATCTTTCCAAAAGTATGTAAGAGTTAAGGAATTATATATTTTTTAATTTGGAAGCTCTTGATTTGTATAAGGACTTAATGATGCATTATTAGAATGAGATGACTGAGTTCAGGGAAATTTTCCCTAAAAGTTGAAAATAGAGGTCTAGGCCATTTTTTCAAAGTCTTATAATAGGGTTATCAATAGTTTTGAGGAATCATAATGGTAAAATATTGTAACCTATACATAGGATAGGATATATTCAAAAGGAGTGAGTAATTTGACTAAGGAAGGATTGTTTTTGGAAGACTCAAAGTTGTTCATTTGAGAACTAAAATCCTTCATTGACATCTACAGGTTTTGAATCTTTGAGTGACCTTGTATTACAATTTGGTAGTTAGACCATGACCTCATGATTGAGTGATTAAAAATAATGGAAATTATAATTTATGATCTAAATTACCATAAAAATTAAATTATATACTATCTTCTGGGTCCTATACTTACCTATAGGTTTCTCTTACCTAAGAGGTTGACCTATAGGTGTCTGCAAATTTTCACAATCCATAGTGTGATATTAAGTATGGAAACCTAAAAACATTGGAACATATATAAGATCACATTTATTCCTAAGACCTCATATGGTTCTCATTTATTATATTACATAAGTTTCATGGATAAAAGTTGACTATGTTTGAGTATGATAGACAATGAGCAAGTTTGAGGTTGTAAGTGTTGGTAGTGCATAAGGATGATGTATATGGTTCCAAATAGATGTGTAATGACCATATTATATCATAAATAAACCTATTAATATTTATTTTAATCTAAATTATTGAAGGATCACCTACAATAAATAGAAACATAGTCAAGAAATTGACCTTAGTCTAGGCAAATCATAGTAAGGAAGGAACCAAAAAGAGTTTGTAAAAGGTTATAGCAGTTTAAATGATTGAAAGAGCCATAATATATGTAATAAAACCTTTTTATAATATAATTATGGGTAAAAATAAAATAAAATACCATATTGATATAATACACATTCTAGAGTGTTAACCCTAAACACAATATGCCTTCCCAGGCATCTGTTTAATTTTTTTCAAGAGATGGTGGGTCAAATGATATGACAAAAGGATAAAAAAATTGTGTATAAGTTCCTAAAAAATTCTATAATCTCCTCCAATAATAATTTGTTTTGATAAAATAGAGTAATTTCCCTTTATTTTATCTCAGATAGAGGGCACTCCCTTTGTGCATAAACCATACATTTATTAGAAAGGGTGATAAAGGAATGAACTAGGAGATAATTGAATATTAAATTAAGGTGTGGACAGTTTAATCACACCTAAAATATCATGATTAATCTTTATAATAAGGACTAATCCCAACAAGGAGGTTTATACCCTCAAGGTTACAGTCAGGTCTATTAGGCATGGTTAGGCTTAGAATGCAAATGGTAGGTCATTTTCAATTATAATTGTAGGATAGTATTAAAATGGATTTTATCATGTATTTAGGGTAATTTTATATTTTTTAAAGTTTTCACATTTTAGATAAATCATAAGGAATCCATTTTTGGGCTTAGAGATAACTCAGGGGTATGCAGAATGAAGGGTCAAGTTCGATAGGCTAGATTGAAATGCTCACATCTCCTTTGACATTTTTCAAGGAGATACAATAAGTTTGGATGGGTTTATATGGGTATTTAAAATAAATCTTGTGAAATTTTTTGGTATTTCTAACATCATATATTTATGAATAAAGATTAAGAGAAAAAGGACTCTAAACCCTCACAAGCCCTAGTTCTAGACCCGACATAGGAAATGAAGATGGAGAGATATTCAAATTTATTATAATGAACATGAAATTGGATGAAAGTTTTATAAGGCTCTTCATTTATACACCACATCCTTTTAGACTATAGAAATTGTATGGATGGAGTACAAAATAGGGTATTTTTTATAGTTTTATATGTTTTACAAGTTCTATAAGGAGTATGAATATGTAAATAACATATGAGATAAGATTGAGACTTCATATAACTCCCCATTACAATTTATTGATTCAAAAAAACTCCTAAGTTCTTCAACAAGAGCTCTCATCTTAGCCAATCAGAATTGACATAGTGAACATGATAGTGACAAGGGTGAAAAACTTTAAGTAATCTAGTTTTAAGGTGTTCCTGATGCCTCTAAGGTGATATATATGATTTACACCTGTAATTCACTACATTATATGTCTTTTCAGGAGAAAATAAAACATTTTTTATAATCTAAGTGTGCAAGGTGTGTGAAATAGGGAGTTTCTTTGACTACAAGTAGTGATGGCTAATTTTTAAAGTAATACAGGAGATTAGGAATTTAGCCAATGCATGGGAAAGCATGTATATAAACCATTTTTATTATTTAAATAATTATATATATCCCTAGTAATTTTTTGGATGTTCCAATAGAGCTAGACGATGAAGACAATTCTTGTGTGCAGAATAAGGAGTTTCATGCCACATTTCATGAGTTCCATAGTTTGGAGATCCATTTGTCCTATTTTACCTTGATAGTTTTTCTAATAGTTCATTATTATTCACATTTAACTCCTTTTATCATGACAAGTGTCCAAGTGACCTTTGGACTTCTCTTTTCTCACTTTTCTCTCAAATGTTATAAGTAGTGACTCTTTGAGTTCTTTGGAGTAGCCTCTATTGGTTAATGGTGAAACCCTAGCCATTTTTTTATTTGAATATGTATTAAATAAATAATAAATTTAATTTTTCTATTTCAATCTTTAATAATTTAGTCTTGTTGCAATCTTGTTGATCTTGTCTAGTAAAAGATAATCTTTTCTAGCATGTTGTCTTTGATTGTCAACCAAATATTCAAAAAAGTAATTATTAGAGGTCTTTGTTAGTGTTCTTTTTTGTATGAGATTTTTAAATGTGTTTTATTATTTTATTATATAAATTATCAACATTATCCATCCTAATCATCAATATACCTCTTGAACCTCACATACGAAGCATTGACGTAACAATCTATCTTGAGTTGTAAGTTATGTGTGAAAGAACCTTTGATTTTATCTAAGTAGTATAAGTTTAGTCAATAAGAGGAAAATAATTATTGTTTCATCACCTTTTATATTTTTTATTTATTTATTCTTAACCCTTTTCATGCAAATTTGATAAGTGTTCAAAGAGTGCATCAAGGGAACTATCCCTTCTAGAGATTTATCTCACCTATTGGTTACCCATAACTTGTGAGATGTTTTCATTGTGCCACTTGGATGAGGAGAGATGATAAATTTCCTCAATGGGTAAAATTACAAGTGAAAATAGTTTTTGGCATGCTTGATGGGACCCTAAGTCTAAGAAAATTGTCCACGATTATTGCTAATCTTGGCATATGTGTAGTTACAAGAACATCTATATTTAGTACCTAGTGACTCCACTAAGTTTGTAACTCTTTGGTTTTTTATCAGTTCTTATTTTACATGACACATGTGACCACTAGGTCTACTTCTAAATGTATACCTTTTGATTTGGTGTAATTGCCTTGTTATTCTATCAAGAGGTTAAGATTTGTGAATACTCATCCTTATTTAAGGGAGTTTGTTTTAAACAAACCAAGTATAAGTCTATTACTTGTTTCAACTCGTAATACTCATAGTCTACATTCCAATATGGCTATAAATATACCTTTTGTATCCTTCACTGGATCATCTCCTTTGAATCTTGCATAATATGACTAAATTCCTATAGTAACCATTAAAAGTGTTCCATGTTTTAGTGGAGAAGGTCATATTACTCCCATCGAACACATTATAAACATGGAAAAAAATTTCAACATCCATAATATCACTCAAGATAATGTATCCATTAGGTTAATTATCTTTCAAAGGGAAAGCTTTAAATTGGTATGAAACTCTACCTCATGTTTCCATTACTTCATGGGATGAACTAGGAAATCTATTGTCTAAGAGGTTTGAAGAAAAGAGTGATTATTTGGAACTACCTAAGAAATTAACTACTATAAAGAGGGATCATAAATGGTTAATGTAATATTTTAACTCTATATTTCAAAATACATGGGATAAGATCCTAGCCCTTATGAGACCCAATCCAAATTATGCCTTCTTGTATTACCTAAAAGCATTGAATAGTGATGTAGCCATGATGATCCAATCTATGGGTGGGAATACACTACCTAGTGTGTATGAGATAGCTATTAATGATGATAATTATCTTTTTTAAGTAGGAAATATTTATCCTAGAACAAAAATTCTATTTTTTTCTTGATTTGCAGCCTCTTAGACAAATTACATTACCTACCTTGGCTCCTTTGCCTAATAGCCAAGATAAGTCCACCTTTACCCCTACCAATGAGATTTATGAAGTAAATATTTAATTTAAAGTTTTATTAATGAGTTTTTTTCTCTCAAAATACAACATGCCAAAAATTATAGGCCTTATCAGTCTTACAATCAATTTGGACAAGCAAGTAGGCCTCTTTTTCAAGGGAATGATCAAGGACAAGGTCAAATGACTCAAGCTAGGCCTTACCAAAGTTTCAATACTAATGCCCCATCATATTATAGAGCTCTAGTTCCTATTAAAAATAATTTTGTTCAATAACAACCATGGTACCCTTCCTATGACCAAAATCAAGGCCAAGTTACATATGCCAATGAAATGCCTAATCAAGACATGACAATGCAAAGTAGTCAAGTACCTCAAATTCCCACTTTCAAAGTGACAATACAAAATCGAATGGACAAATACAACCTAATTCTACTCTTGTGGATCATTTATAGGAAGAATTTTGTGCCATAAATTAGTTGGTAAGTTTAAACAATGTGAATGATAGTGTATCCTCTAATACTAAATCTAATAAGAGGGTTGTTGAAGAGGCACAATGGACAAATCAAGGACCTGTTTTGACTCCTACATCAAATACAATGTTATTTGGATCTAACTCAGCTCCTAAGGTGCAAGAAAATTAGAAATTTCATAATTCAAGACCAACTCCTACACATCCATCTTTACATGCTACACCATAAGGTACTAGTGCATCCAAAGAGCCATTGAAGATGATAAATACTTATATCAATGTTGTGGATAAAATGAGTAAGTCACACATGAATATTTAATTATGGGACTCATTGAAAATACCATGAGAAAAAGATATTCTCCAAAAGGAATTGCTTGGACTAACAAACCAGTTGGATCAACAAGGGAAAAAAATGTTGTTTTGGTGAATGAAACTCAACCCATTGATGGAAAAGTAAATAAACTAATAAGACTCCTCTTTTTTATCTATCCTTGATCATTGAAGATTTTTTATTTCAAAATTGTATCATATATAATGTTGTTAGTACCTTAGTCATGCCTACATCAATAGTGAATAAAATAGGCCTCAAGTATGAACCAATGGCTAAAGGAACTATAGAATTAGATGGGTCACCAGTAAAGACCTTGGGAGTAGTCAAGGATATGAATTTGAATTAACATTATTTCCCTAATTTATCCATCTCTCATGATGTGGTTATTTTATATTTACCCCCATACTTTGCTCTTTGTTTATCAAGAGAGTTTACAGCCAAGATAGGTGGATACTTGGCATCAAATTGGTCATACTTGGTTTTCAAAACAAGATATGGTACAAGGGTAAATATTTAAATATAACCTCTTTTTCAAAATAATTTATATCTCTACATACCTAAATTTACAAATGTAAATTATATTGTTCTTGATGAGGAATAACTTCACATGGATCAATCTTCAAGTTCTTATTTTGAATGACTTTCTGATATACATCCAGATGAATGGGGAGATGAACACTATGAACATGATACTTAAAGATTCATATAATAATAAATTCTTGGATTTTATTGTATTCATGAATAAGTCTCTTTCATGCCAAATTTTATGCAGCCAAATGAGACTATGGATGGTCTATGGCAACTCTATTTTGATGGATCAAGAAGCAAGGTTAGATCAGGTGGTCGAGCAATGTTAGTATCTCCATCCAAGGAAAGGTATTACTCTACTTTCATATTTCACTTTAGTTTTACTTATAATGTAGTATAATATGAGTCCCTCATTCATGGCCTTGAGTGGGATATAAAAATAAGTGTGAAGGAGTTACAAGTTTATGGTGATAGTCAGTTTGTTGTGAATCAAGAGGTCAAAATATGACTAAGATTTCTTTTCTTAGATCCTATAAACATTGAGTTTGGGATCTTGTATAATATTTTAAAGATTTTAACATTCAATATATACCAAGATAAGATAACAAACATGTTGATAGGTTGGCAACCATTAGAGCTTAGTTTGATATTATAAAGGGGATAAAAGATGACAAGAACCATCCTCATATCAAAGTGATTATAAGGCCCTCTATACATAATAATGTTACTAATTAGCAAGTATTTTATAGTGACTAGAAAATATATCTTTTTATACAAGAAGAGGCTCGGTTTCCAGCAAACAACTAGTACAAACTATATTAGTAATATGGAGGGTAGATTGTACAATTGAAGACAAACAAGATCCCTAAGGGCTTAATCAAACTTGAAAACATTTTTAATGATGATTATCAATTGAAAAATGAAAATTTAATCATGTATACTAAACAATAAAACTATTGGAGAATACAAATCTTCAAAGATAAGTTGATTCCTCTAGGGAAAGTATGTACTAGTGAAGAAACGTATGCTTTCATTGAATTATGCAAAAAAAATGTTGATATCTTTACATGGGAATATACTCATTTAAAATGTTTTGAACAAAATCTACCTAAACATACCATAGATTTAGATGATAATTCAAAGCCTATCAATAAAAATAAAAGGCTAATTAATCCTTAGATTGAGCTTCTTATGAGTAAGGAGCTTACAAATTTGATTGAGTCTAAAATCATTTTTCCTATTAAGCATTCATCTAGTCCTAAGAAGGAAGAAGAATGGGTAAATTAGGTTATGTGTTAAATTTAGAGATTTTAATAGAGTTTCCTTGAAAAACCATTATCCTCTTCCTTATATGGAACAAATTTTGGAAGTTGTGGTAGGTAGTGAAAGGTTCTCACTCCTTGATAGATATTCAGGGTATAATCAGATTTTGGTAAAAGAAGGAGATCAATACAAAACAACCTTTATGGGGAACATATGCTTATAGTAAAATTCATTTTGGTTTATCTAATATTGGGTAAACCTTCCAATGTGTAATGGATATGGATTTTCAAGGCCTAATAAATGATATAGTGTTGGTGTACTTGATGATATGATAGTCTTCTCTAAGGATGAAAAGGATCATTTGAATCATCTTAGGAAGATTTATGAGAAATGTAGAGAGTTTAGAATATATATTAATCCAAATAAGTGTGTGATTTTTTTTCATGAAGGTAAAATTTTGGGACATATTATCTCAAATAAAGGTCTATCCATAGATCCTGAAAGGGTGAGTATAATCTTGGCATTGACCTTACCCAAACACAAGAAAGGTTTGTAAAGCTTCTTTGAAAAAATCAATTTCATAAGGAGGTTTATTATTGATTTTGATAATTTATTCAAGCCTCTAACCTCTATGCTAAGGAAATATTAAGTGTTTACTTGGACAAAGAGAAGGACGGAGAGATTTGAATATATAAATCAAGTTATTCCTCAAGATCCAACTCTTACAAGTCTTAATTTCTCAAAGGATTTCAACTTTTATACTTTTTTAAATGAATAATTAATCTTTTCCATGCTCACTTAATCACATAAATAAAACTTGGAGCAATGTATTGTATTTTTTAGTCAAGGATTGAAAGGCCATGAGGTAATTACACTTATGTAGAGAAGCAAGTAATTTCAATTGTTAGAAGTCTAAAGAAGTTTAGGCACATGTTATATAACAAAAAGATTCATTTATTAGTACCTCATCATAATGCCAAAAAATTATTTTTGAGTATATATTTGAATGAAAAAAGAGATGGTTGGATTACAAAAGTAATGGAGTATGATGTAGAAATCAAGAAGACCAAGCTAGTAAAAGGGAAGGGATTATGTGAACACCTTGATTCAGGTTTAAAGGAATAAAAGGAAGATGTTCTAACCCTTAAATATGATCCTAGTACAGCTACCTCATCACCAATGAGGATTTATACATAAGAAATTATCAATTTTCTTCAAACCAGTGAGTGTCCACAAGGATTAGATAGAACCAAAAGAAGGTACTTTAGATTACAATCTATTCCTTATGTACTTGTTGATGGAGTATTTTTTAGGAAACATTTATCAAGTTTACTATTTAAATTTGTTGAATTAGATCAGTTTGAGAAGATATTTTTTTAGTTTCATGATGGACTAGCAAGTTGTCACTTTACTCCAAGGACCATAGCTGCCAAGATTATGAGAGCTGTTTATTTTTATCCTAGTTTATTTAAATATACTCATGCTTGGGTAAGGAAAGGTTATAAATGTTCCATATTTGATGGAAAACAAAATATTTTAACCTTATCTCTTCATCCAATACAAGTATACCAACCTTTTATGGATTGGGGTCTAGATTTCATAGGCTTAATAAACCCACCTTCTAGTGTTGGTCACAAGTGGGTGTTAGATACCATAGATTACTTTACAAGATGGGTGATGATGCAATGACATCCTATATGGACCCCAATATTAACTAAATTTTGTCTTTAATTTGTATTTTAGGTGATTTAGAGGTGCTTTAGGTCCTAAATTTGTCTCAATTGTGACATAGGTTAGCAAAAGTTACATAAAATTTGAATTATGGATTTTCCCTCCAAAATAGAACTACTTGAAAATTAGAATTTTTAAGCCTTGTTGAAGGATTTACATGTGTGTTTTAAAGGTGGAAATGTGTGGAAAAATTTATAATAGGTATAATTCTATGTAAAGTCCCTTACTATGTTCTTTAGTATATAGGGCATGGTCATATAGTGTTCATATTGATAAAACATAAGAAAAGGTAATGTAATTCAATGACCTCAACATGGGAATGATTCAAGATTCAGTTATGCTTCTTGGAGTATTTTGGTAGAGTTAGTTTTTTATGTGGTCTTGGTGAAATCCATTTGAACATGATAGATAATGGGATGTAAATAATAAAAATTGATGAATAAGATGACTGTGATAATGAAATTTTGAGTGTATGGGAAATGACATAACTAAGATTAAGCAATTTTGCTTGTTTAAATATTAAATATGTTAAGTGGATTGTTGTTTGATTATTAAAAATTATTAATAAATAAATTGTATTCTATTTAATGAAATATGGAACCCAAATTGAGTTAGGAGTTGTCATATTTGTGGTTACAGTCAGGCCTAAGAACAGGGAACATACATATATAGCCTTATGTAAATAATTTGGTTTAACATTTGATCCTTTTGTTACTATAATCCTATGGAGAATGGAAAGGTAATATATGTATGGATATGATTATTATTCTTGTTTCAATTTATATAGTGATCAAGACTAATCTTGCTATAATCTAGTAACAAAACTTGTTCATTGAATACTACAATATAGTTATAATCAGGTTTGTATTCGATAATTTTATTGGCCTTGAATCTTGTTTGATTAAAAATGAATTTTAAAATTTATTCTATAATATTATTGGCCTTAAATACTATATATTAAGTGGGTGTCAAAAATATAGTGAAACATAGAATACCTTGTTCTTGATAATCAAACACAGCTAGGAAAGATTGAGATCTTATGTTTTTAAATGCATTGTGGCTTAAATTGACTTAATCAAAGAACAAAAAAGGTGAATTATCATCATATAGACCCATTCAAATTATTATTTTGTCCTAAAACCATTAATTGTCCAAAATATGGAATTTAAACCACCATTGGCCTATGATAGGGTTTAGTAAGCCCTATACTAGGGTTTGTTCATTTGGGGAAGATTTAACCAACCAAAATTTGCCAAATTTTGTGGTATAGTAAATTTTTTCATTACATAATTTAATAAAACATTTATAAGATTGTATAGACCTGGTAGTATGGATTTATAGATAGAGGAGTTGAGAAAGGGCTAAAAGAGGCCTAATTTGAAAGGCTACAAGAAGGAAAGTGGACTTAAGGAGTGAAATAGACCCTAAAATTTGGTACATATGTGTGTTATAATAGGTAAAAGGTTAAAATATATTTATTAAGTCATATCTATTGGTATTTTTATGTATAAGCTTATTTGTAGGCAGAAAAGGATTATAAGGAAGGTTAATTTGGAAGGCAAAGTTGCATAAGTGGAAAGTAGGTGTTTAAGACAATTTGTAAAATGGATATACGGAGTTTTTATAGACTATAATAAGAAAAATAAATATATTTTAATCTATAATAGTCTTGATAACTTATACTTTTAATGGTGAATGAACTCTTAAGCTTGAGATTAGAAAAGTGTTACATTGTTCAATGACTAGTGTGAGTTACTTATGCAAGCTCTACATCATTTGGTATCAAAGCATAAGGATAGTTAGAGGGGAAAATGGTATTAAGACAAAGGAAAAATACATCATCAAAAATAATGCAACATAATATGACAAATTTGGTCATTGAGATAAGTAATATGCAAGAAAAAATGGAAGCTATGGAGATAGCTCACAGAAGAAGGGTCATAGCTGAAGATGAAAATGATAGAGAAGAATAAGTTCCTAGAGTATAAGAGAAGGAAGAAAGATAAGATAGAGTGGAGGAAAGATTAATAAAATCCATGATGAATATGGGATCAAAACCAAATCTATATGTGATAATGTACAAAGGCAATCTTAATGTGGATGAGTTGGTGGATTAGATAGCAGATATGGAAAAGTATTTCAAGTATGAGGAGGTGGATGACACTAAGAAATTTAAATTTTTAGTCACAAGATTGAGAGGACATGATTATTTTTGGTAGGATGGAATCTAGGAAGAGAGAAGGAGAAAAGGTAAGATAAAGATCCAATCATGGGATAGGGTGGTGATGAAGATGAAGGCAAAGTTCATGCCTAAAGACTACCATACACAATCATGAGATAGGATGGTGATGAAGATGAAGGAAAATTTCATGCCTAAAGACTACCATACACATTTGTTTAATATATTGCATAATCTTAAACAAAAGGAGCATTCAATAAAGGAATATACAAAAGAGTTTCATAGATTGACAATCAGAATAAGACACTTGGAAGAAGATGACGAGAAGGTAGAAATGTACCTAAATGGTCTCAATTTTTCCATACAAGATGAGATTAGTATATTGACATTGAAGACAGTTGAAGAATCTTACCAAGAAACCTTTAAAGTTGAAGAGAAGTTGGCAAGAATGCATACACAACAAACATGAGGGAGAGGAAAACAAGTGAGAGGAAGAGGAGAGTATGAGAGTAAGAATGCATTTGAGGAAGTTGAAAGTAGTGTACAAAGACATGAAATACAAACAAGAGGTGGTTATAAATGTAGGAGGCCATATTACAGAGGTGGAGATGCATCTAGAGGAAGAGGGAATACTGGATTCACATGAAAATACTTCAAATTCAACAAGTATGTAGGTCATAAGTATTTAGAGTGTCTAGAGGAGAATTAAGAAAGGAGTTATAGAAAAGAGAGTAGAAATAAAGTGTTGCAGCCTATTGGGGGAAAACATTTTGGATTGGTTTCACATATAGTGGCACCTAAAGAAGGAGGAAATTTTTGAAGCCACTAAAGGAGAATGAACCTACTCAATGGAGAGTCACTTTTGATGAGGAGGACATTTTAGAAGCCACTAAAGGAGAATGAACCTACTCAATGGAGAAAAATCTTTAGGACAACATATAAGTCCCATGGTAAATGTTGTAAGATGATAATAGACTCAATAAACATACACAATTTGGTTTCAAATGAGATGGTAAGCTAAGCCTCAAAAGATTACCAAATCCTACACCTTACAAAGTTTCTTGGCTTTAGAAGGGATATCATGTGCTTGTGTATGAATAGTGATTAGTATATTTTTATATTGGTACCTATAGGGATTAGGTCATGTGTGATATCATCCCCATGGATGTTTGTCATGTACTACTAGGGAGGCCTTAGAAGTTTGGCAGGGTAACTAGTCATGATGGGGTGAAGAATACCTACTATTTAGAGCACAAGGGAGTCAAGCATACATTATTACTTTTGAATAATGATGACAAAGGTTTTGGTATATATTCTAAGCTGTTATTTGTAGGTTACAAAGAGTTGTTGTAGCATTAGGATGAATATGTGAAGATGGAAGTATAGCTAAAGGAGATTGAGGTAACCCAAGATGAAGAACATGAACCTTGGTAAAGTAAGACATTTTTAAGCAAGTATGTGAATGAGTTATTTTTAAGTTTGTCTCATCATTTGGTAAATATTTCTAGTTTTTATTTCATTAAAGGATTAATAGGAAAGCTCACATGCATGAGAGAAAGTATTGAAAAGATAAGAGATGAAAAAGAGATGGAAGATGTATAGTAGGTCCAAGAAGGATATCTAAGTGAAGGAAATAATATGAGGAGGTTAAATAAAGAGAATGAGAATGTGGATGAGAATATGTAGTACTTGTGTATAGATTAAGATGATATATAATAGCAAACCAAGTATTTATCCAAGCAGATAGCATACAAGGACCAAAACATTGATACACAAGAGGTGAAGTGTACTAAATAAGGAGAATGGACGAAGGATAGAGAAGAAACATTTTCAATAATAGTGTCTTATGAAATCAAGGTTGTGATGGATCAATTTTAAAGAGTGGAAGCATGGTATGCACATTCAAAGTAATCAACAAAAGATATCAACTATGATTTCCTTAACAAGTTTGTTGCATGTTTAAGTACATCATTGAAGAATAAGAACCAAAGGAGGCCTAATTATGCAGCCCAAGAACATGTTTACCTCTATGAGAGGAAAGTAGTAGTAGAAACATTCTATCAGGAGGTAAAATTCAACTAAAGAGGAGCATATACCAAGTTGACCCCTATGGAAAAAATTCTTCAGCTTGGTAGAATGATGTAGGGTGATCCTATATGGACCCCAAAATGAACTCAATTCTGGCTTGAATTTTTCTTTTATGTTTTTCATAAGTGATTTAGGTCCAAATTTTGTCTTAGGTATGACCTAGGTTAATAAAAGTTGCATAAAATTTGAATTATGGATTTTCCCTCCAAAATGGCACTGTTTAAAATTTTAAATTTTTAATTATTATTGAAGGATTTACATGCATGTTTTGAAGGTGGAAAGGTGTAGGATCATGTATAATAGGTATAATAATATGTAAATTCCCTTAATATGTTCTTTATTAAGGGAATGGTCATATAGTATTCATATTGATAAAACATAAGAAAAGGTAATGTAATTCAATGACCCCAACATGGGAATGATCCAAGATTTAGTTATGATTCTTAGATTAGTTTGGTAGAGTGAATTTATGATGTGATATTGGTGAAATACATTATAACATGATAGATAATGGGATGTAAACATTAAAAATTGATGAATAAGATGAATGTGATAATGACATTTTGAGTGCATGGGAAATGGCATGACTCAGATTAAGCAATTTTTCTTGTTTGAATCTTCAATATGGTAAGTGGATTATTTTTTGATTATTTAAAATTATTAAGAAAAAAAATTTATTCTCTTGAATGAAACAGGGAACCCAAAGTGAGTTTGGATTTGTCATATTTGTGGTGACAATTAGGCCTAAGAATAGGGAACATACATATATAGTCTTATGTAAGCAATTTGGTTTAGCATTTGATCCTTTTATTACTGGAATCTTATGGATAATGGAAATTTAATATACATATGGATAGAATTATTATTCTTGTTTCAATCTATACATTTATCAAGACTAATCTTGCTATAATTTGGTAACAAACATTATTCATTAAATACTATTGTATACTTATAATCAGGTCTGTATTTGATAATTCTATCGACCTTGAATCTTGTTTGATTGAAAAGGAATTTAAAAATGATTTAATTTAGTCTTATAATGAGGTGAGATATTTTGTAAATACTATAGAGTCTGCGGGTGTCAAAAAGATAGTGAAACATAGAATACCTTGTTTTTGATAATCAAACACAGTTAGGAAAGACTAAGATCAAGTGTTTATAAATGCATTTTGGCTTAAAGTGACTTAATAAAATAACAAAAAAGGTACATTATCATCATATAGACCCATTCCAATGATTATTTTGTCCTTAAACCATTTCTTGTCCAAGATATGGAATTTAAACCACCCTTGGCCTATGACAGGGTTTAGTAAGCCCTAGACTAAGGTTTGTTCATTTGGGGAAGATTTAACCAACCAAAATTTTCCAAATTTTATGGTCTAGTATATTTTTTCATGCCCTAACTAAATCACACATTTATAAAAGAATGTACAAACCTAGTAATATGGATATATAGCTAGAGGAGTTGAGAAAGGGCTAAAAGAGGCCTAATTTGAAAGGCTACAAGAAGGAAAGTGGACTTAGGGAGTGAGATATACCCTCAAATTTGGTACACAAATATGTTATAAAAATTAAAAGTTGAAAATAAAATTTTAAATTTATACCTATTGGTCCTTTTCTGTACAAGTTTATTTTCAAGCAGAAAAGGGCTATAAGGAAGGCTAATTTGGAAGGCAAAGTTGCATAAGTCGAAAGTAGGTGTTTGAGATAGTTTACAAAAGGGGTATAGGGAGTTTTTAGAGAATATCATAAGACAAATAAATATCATGTAATCTATAATAGTATTGAGAACTTATACTTTACATGGTGAATGAACTCTTAAGCTTGAGATTAGAAAAGTGTTCCATTGTTCAAGGACTAGTGTGAGTTACTTGTGTAAGCTCTGCATTAGGTGGAGGCTGTAACTCTTAAGGAAGCAAATGAAATTTTAGTTTTAGACTTCTATGAAGGCATAGTGAAAATATTTTTGGCTCCTTTAATAATAATTTTAGACAATGCATTGGCATTCTTTGGAATGAAGACAAGTGAGTAGCCTTTGAAACATGGTATTTATCTTAGCACTTCCTCTAACTTGTGGACTATATTAGTCCACTAATAATAATCTAATTAGGATTATCAAGATAAAAATGAAGGAGTTCCAAATAAATTGGAATTCTAAATTGAAGAAAACTCTTTGGGCTAATAGGATCACCCCCAAGAGAGCCATTATAAACTCACCATATACACTTTTTGATGTAAGAGAAGCTAAATTGCCCATTTTACTTGAATTACCAACTTTGGATCTCAATTAAGAGCTAGAGTTGATGAAAAATGAAAGTATGGAGGTCAAATTATGTGACTTGATAGAGCTTGAAAAAAAAAGGTATCAAGCTATGTACACTATGAGAGCTCACCAAGATCAAACAAATAGATACTTTGATAAGAAAGCCATGCCAAGAATCTTCCAAGAGGGAGACATTGTTATAAAGTGGGATGAAGATAAGGTTAAGCCTAGAAAACACACAAAGTTTGATTTTTTGTGGAGTGTCCCTTATGTCATCACTCAATGTAAACAACATAATAATTTCTAAATATTAAAGTTAGACGGAGAGGAGATTCATATCCTAGTCAATGGCATCTATCTTAAACATTGATACTAAGGTTCTCCTCTCTCTTTATACATAGTTGTTATTTTTCTTGTTTTCCCTAAGTGCTTGTGCACATGTGTGAGTCTTGTTTGTTTCTTGTTTTATTTTGTGTTTTTTGGTGTGGTGTGGTTATTTTGTGTGTGTTTTAGGCAATTCCTTACTAGTTTTATTTAGGAATTAATTGACTCCCTTGGCCCATAGATAGGATAAGGATACTAATCTTTAGTATAACATGCATACTACCCATATGAGTCACCATTTTGTCGACCAAGTTTGACCCTACAAGTCAAATTGGGACCCTTATAGGTAAAAACTTGATCTTTATATGTTTTAAGGGTTTAATATTTTTTAATAGGGTATGTTATAGTCTATTTTATGTAATTTAATGCTTTGTTAGCCTTAGTCATGGTCTGATTAGTTTATAAGTCATTTTGAGTCACTTAGTAGGCATTTAGGGGTCATAAATGCAAGTGGAATGGATTTAAAATTGTATAAGCGTCTTAGTTTTATTTAAAACATCCAGTAATTTAGATTCCTTTTTAGGAATGTCAGTCCTATTTGAAATTTGTAGGTTATCTAATTGAAGATCAATAAATCAACTAATAAAGGAAGAATTTGGTACTTGTATGGCCCATTAGGGAATGTGGCACATGGGAGGAGGTCATATAATGTCTCATCATCTTCCTTAGAATTATCTCATCACTTGACATGATTTTTAAGTGCTAAAAAGGGTCCAAAACTATTTTTCTCCTTATTCGCCTTTCTAGACACATAAAAATGGTCAGTAGGGTTATGATTGGTATGAAAAATTGAAGAGGTTCCATAAAAAATTACTTTATATGGTGATATTTCACTTATATAAATTCGTTTTCATAAAAAAATTTCAAATATTTCTCAACTGTGCTTTATAATCATCTCTAACAAGTTGACTATGTTTTTTTGGTCACTATTTCCTGCACCTTATAGGTTTTGGTCTAATTTGGAAAATTCCATACAATCTAGTTCCTTTTGTTGATTATATACGATTTTTTATCATTATTTAAATTATATTAATTATTTTTTTAGTGTTTCATGGTGTTTTATAAGTAAATCATCTCATGTTGTAGTAAGGTGCCACCATATGATGTTCCAGTCTGGTTTCCTTGTTTACAGAATGCTTGGAGCTTTGTAAGAGTCTCATGTAAATGGGATATGATTTTCAATATATAAATTACATAATTATCACCTAATTCCCTGTTTAACCTCATAACACCATTCTTTGATCAAACATTCAGTCTTTCCATACTCACAGTTAACTCTTTACCCATTCTCACTTATAGCCATGTTGAATCACATGTATGAAACTATATAGTGTGCTCATGGAGGTGTATTTAAGTTATAAAAATTATGAAAATGTATTTATAATAAATAATAAATAATTTATACCCTCAAAATAGTGTATAAAGGGACCGTATCAGCTAAATATAGCACATGCACATAGCCTGTCATGAATATGCACCTACATGTGCCACGGAGAGAGAGTGTCACATTGAAATCAAGCTATCTTAAATTTATATAAGTATTAAAATTTTTGAGGGGATCCATTTTAAAATTTTAATAAATTAAAATTATGGTTTAAATTTCATACACCATGTATGTGATTCATGTTTCTGCCCACTATCCTATCTACAGTTTCATTAGAACCTACAATAGAGTGAGAATAATAAAATGGAGTTTCGGACCTTGATTCAGGTATTTCATGAGGAAGGATTTGTGTTTTTTAAGTTTTAAATGGTATAATAATAAATTAAAGGTTTATACCCCATGTTCACTACCTAAACTCACATATACTACATGCATACAACTCAAAGTGCACCTACAAGTGCCCTCATGGAAATAAATCATGTTGAGAAGGAAAAGATAAATTGGATAGGATTCTATATAGTGAGAATATTATATTTTAAATTTTTTAAAAGTTATAAACTACATTATAAACCATATATCATTCATAATTCTCATAACATCATCTACTACCTATACTTTGGAATAACCACCTACATGTGGCTTAACAGAGATTGGGCAAGGTGGAAATGTTATTTTGGGAGTTTGTTTGAATATTTCCAAAATTATGTAAGAGTGGAGGAATTATCTATTTTTTCATGGGGAATCTCTTCATTTTTAGGACTTGATGATTCATGATTGAAATGAGATGACTGAGTTCAGGGACATTTTCCCTAAAAGGTGAAAATAAAGGTCTGGGCCATTTTGTCAAAGTTTTATAATAGTGTTATCAATAGATTTGAGGCATCATAATGGTAAAACCTTGTAAACTCTACATAATAAATGAGATATGTAAAAGGAGTGAGGAATTTTAATAAGGGATTTTGGTTTTTGTAAGACTCAAAGTTTTTCATTTGAGCACTAAAGTCCTTCATTGACATTTACATATTTTGAATCTTTGAGTAACCTTGTATTCAAAGTTGGTAATTTAGACCATGACCCCATGATTGAGTAATTAAAAATAGTGTAAAGTATCATTTATAATATAAATTACCATTAAAATTAAATTATATATTGTTTTTTGGGTCCTATACTCACCTATAGCTTTCTCTTACCTAAGAGGTTGACCTACAACTGACTACAAACTCTCACAATTCATAATGTAATCTTAAGTATGGAGACCTAAAAAAATTGGGACATATATCAGCTCACATTTCTTCCTAAGACATCAAATGGTTCCAATTGTTTTTATGACATAGTTTTCAAGGATAAAAGTCACCTATACAGTCATATTTGTCTCAACAAAGCTAACTGTGTTTGACTATGACAAACAATGAGTAAATTTGACGTTATAAGTGTTGGTAGCACATAAAGATGATGTAGATGGGTCCCAAAAAATGTGTAATTACCCCAATATATTTTAAATAAACTTATTAACATTTAATTTTATCTAAATTATGTAAGGATCACCTATAGGAAAGAGAAACATAATCAATAAATAAACCTCAGTCTAGGCTAATCATAGTAAGGCAAGAACCAAATAGAGTTTGGAAAAGGGTTTAATGGTTTATATTATTTAAATAGACCTAAGATAGGTAATAAGACTTTTTTATACTCTCATGATGGGTATAAATCAAATAAATTACCCTATTGATCTAATACATAGTCTAGAGTGTTAACCCTGCACACAATCTATCTTCCCTAGGGGTCTATTTTGGTTTTTTCAAGATATGACCAAAGGATAAATTTTTATGTATAAGGTCCTAAAAACTTGTATAATCTCCTCAAATAATAATTTGGTCTAATAAAATATGGGAATGGCCCTCTATTTTGTCTTAGACATAGGGCATTCCCTTTGTGCATAAACCATGCATTTCTAAGAGAAAGAGTGATAAAAGAATGAACCAAGAAAACATTAGTAATATTTATAATAATGATAAATCCCAGCATGGTGTTCTAGACCCTCATGCTTGTAGTCAGGTCTATTAGGCATGGTTAGGGATAAAATACAAATGGTATGTCATTTTCAATTATAACTACAAGAGAGAATTCTAATGGATTATAGCATGTTTTTAGGTTCATTTTATATGTCTAAAATCTTTCACCTTATAGATAAATCATAAGGAATACATTTTTGGGCTTAAAGACAACTTAGGCATATGCAGAATGAAGGTCCAAGCTCAATAGGATATATTGAAATGTTCACATATCCTTTGAAACTTTGCATGGATATCCAAGAATTTTGGAGGGGTTAATAGGGGTATTTAACATCACTCTTGTGAAATTTTTTGGTAGTTCTAATTTCATATATTTATGAACAAAGCTTAAGAGAAAAAGGACTCAAAACTCTCATAAACCCTGGTTCTAGACCTAATGTAGGAAATGAAGATGGAGAGATATTAAAATGGACTAAAATGACCATGAAAGTGGATGAAATTTGTAGATGACTCTTCAGGGCTACTCCCCATCCTTTCAAACTATATGGAATTATATGGAATACAAAACAAGGTTTTTTTAATATTTTAATGTGTTTTGTAGGTTATAAAAGGAGTCTAAAGATGAAAATCACATGGGAGGGAATATTTATAATTAATATAAATCCCAAAAAAAAATTATTGCTTCAAAAAATTTCTTAAATGCCTCAATAACAGTTCTCATCTTAGCCAGTTAGAACTAGTATAGTGAACATGATAATGAGAAGAGTGAAAAACTTCAAGTAAGTTACTTTTAAGGTATGCCTCATGCCTCTAATTAAATATATTGCCTTGAAACATGTCATTCACTAATTTTTATGGATTTTAATGATAAATTGAAACATTTTTTGAAGCCAAGTGTGCAAGGTGTGTGAAATAGGGAGTTTGTTTGACTGTAAGAAGTGATGCCTCATTTTCATATGAATCTAGGTGATTAGGAATGTATCCAATGGATGTAAAAACATGTATATAACCCATCCCTCTTAATTCAATAATTATATCTATCCTTAGTCAATTTTGGTACGTTCTAATAGAGCTATATGATGAAGACAGGTTTCTTGTGCAAAATAAGGAGTTTCATACCACATTTCATGAGTTACATACTTTAGAGAGCCATTTTTCCTATTATAACTTTCATGGTTTGTCTCTTAATTCATTATTATACACATTTAACTCCTCTTTTCATGAAAAGTGTCCAAGTGACCTTTGGACTTCTCTTTTCTCACTTCTCTCTCAAATGTTATAAGTAGTGACTCTTTGAGTTCTTTAGAATAGCCTTCATTGGTTAATGATGAAACCCTAGAAATTTTTATATTTAAGTGTCTCTTTAAGCAATAATAAAGTGAATTTTCCTATTTACATGCCACATAATTGAGTCTTGTTGATCTTGTCTAGTAAAAGATAGTTTTTTCTAGCATATTATCTCTGATTGTCCACCAAGTGTGTAAAAAATTAATTAATACAGGTCTTTTTTAGTGTTATTATTTAGTGTATGAGAGTTTTATAAGTGTTTTATGATTTTATTCTCAAAATTATAATCATTATTCCTCCTAATCATCAATATACCTCTTGAACCTAGCATATGAAGTATTGATGTAAACATTTGTCTTGAGGTGTGAGTTATGTGTGAAAGAAGCTTTGATTTGATCTAAGTATAATAATTTCAGTCAATAGGAGGAAAATAATTATTGGTGCATCAAATTTTAGCTTTTTTATTTTTTTTTTATTAACCATTTTTATGAAAATTTGATATGTAAAGAAGTGTTCAAAGAGTGCATCAAGAGAACTAACCCTTCTAAAGATTCATCTCACCTATTAGTTACCCACAAATTTTGAGATGTTTTGATTGTGCCACTTGGATGAGAAGAGATGATACATCTCCTCAAGGGGTGAAAATCCAAGTGATAACATGTTCCATTATATAACCTATTGAAGTCCTATAATAAGTGATTCATATTCAGCCATGTTGTTGGTACAAAGAAAGTTGATTATGAATTACTTAAGGATTAGATCCCCCTATGGAGTAATAAATAAAAGGCCTACCCTTGATCCATGTGATGTGAATGATCCATAAAAATATATCTTCCAATTTTTATCTTTGAGTGGTGTTTTACTGATGGTCATAATGGATTCATCAAGAAATTGGAATGTTAGTGGCTATGTATCTTCAAGGGGTGCTTTAACAAGCTGATCTACAAAAATTTATCCCTTGATGGCCTTCTAGTTGACATAATCTATCTCAAAATATTTGATAAGAATGATCCATTTGTCCATGTGGATTTTTAAATTCATTTTATATAGTATATACTTGAGTGGATCTACTTTTAAAATGATTATGGTCTTGTTATTTAACATGTAATGTCATAATTTTTAAGCTACGAAGACCATAGCTAAACAATCTTTTTCAATGGGTGTATAATTGTGTTAATATGTGACTAGTTTATGGATTAGATAGTACATGGCATATTCCTTTCCATTATCCTTGTGTAGATCTAGAAGTTCCCCTAGGGTTTCATCTTTCATTGATAGGTATAGAAAGAATGGTTTTCCTAGCATATGAGGCAATAAAATAGGTGGATTTGCAAGATAGTACTTTATCTATTGAAAAGATTTATGAAAATCATCATCCAAAATAAATTCTACCCCTTTTTTAGTAGGTGTGTGAATGGGTGGCATTTGTCTACCAATTGAGATATGAAGCATCTGATGGATTGGATCTTTCCTTACAAACTATAGAGCTACTTTAAATTGGTTAGTGGTGGCATTTATGTTATGGCTTGTATTATGTTATGCCTTGATGATACATAATGAAGCCAAAAAAATTTCCTGGAGTAACTCTAAAAACATACTTCTTAGGGTTGATCCTAAATTTTTACTCATGTAATCATTCTATATCCTCTTTAATTTTATTGGATGATCGACCCTAGTATTTCATCAATGTAGTCTTCGACAATATCATGCATCATATCATGAAATATGGTGGTCATATCTCTTTTATAGGTGGACCCTACATTTTTGAGACCAAAGCACATAACCTAATAATAGAATGTTCCCCATAGAGTGGTTAACATTAGTTTGTGTTGGTATTCTTGTGTAATTTAGATTTGATTATATCTTGAGAATCCATCCATCAGAGAAAGCATCTCATAACCCATTGTGTAGTTGAAAATCATGTAAATGTTTGGCAATGGAAAGTCATCCTTAGGGTAGGATTTTGTTTATGTCTCAAAAATGAGTGCAAATTATTATTCTTTTTAGATTTTTGCCTACTGGCATAATGTTGGAAATCCATTCAAAGTAGTCGATTGGCCTCATACATATAGCTTCTAAGAGCTTTTCCAACGCTTTCTTTACTAATACAATAATGTGAGGATTCATTTTTTACAATTTTTTTTACAAGTTTGACATTAGGATGTATCACAAGGTGGTGTACAACCAAGGTAGGGTCAAAAACTAGCATTTTAGAGTAGGTCCATGTAAATATATCTACAAATTCCCTTAAAAGGGATGTAAGGACTTTATGCTCCTCCTCAATGAGGGAAGCACCTAATTTGATAAATTTTAGGTCATTTGGAGTCTTGATGTTAACCTCTATTGTATCTTATATTAGAAGAATCAAACCATCTTCAATAATAGTGGGTAAAGAATTAAAGTAATTTATAACATCAGATTCCTTTGTTAGGACTAGATCTTCAAGTTATCCTAGGCATAATAAATCATAATCCCCCAAGGGTATGGATGGACATGTGACAAATATTATTAAAAACTCATGAATGATGTGATAAAACACCTACCATTATTCAAGATTGAATTTAGACCCATGGATAAGTTCAACATTATTAGCGTCCTGAATGATTCAATCAAAAGACTATTGTTCTCTAAGGATAAACTTGGACCCATAAACAAGTTCATCATTGGTGGTATCCTAGTCTATGTTTGAATAAGGTTGAACACCCTCATATAATAGCACCTAAAATGTATTTTCACCACTATACTGGCCTTTATCTTTACTATTTCCCTAGTCCAAAATTTCCTCAAAGAGGTTCACTTTGGGACCTCAATGTTTTATTTAATTATTTTTGGCTAAGGGTATTCACCCACTCTCCAAAATAGGCTTAAAGATATAATTTTATTAAGAACCTTTTTTTGTGGTCTCCCAATGGAACATTGTCCCTAAGGCTTAGAAAATCATAAAGGCCTCATCATTCTAAAACTCATCAACTAGCATGTTTGATTCTTGTTGGAACTAGTCTATCAATTGGGAGTAATATAATGGTAGTGGATTATGAAGAATGATTGGTTGAAGGGTAGAAATGGCATTAGTGTCAAAAAAAATGGTATTGGCTAGGTCATCAAAAGAGATATGATCAAACTCTACTTCACTATTAGCATTTTCATCACTAGTCATTAGCAATGAAACATGAATAAGATACGTGGGGTCACCGACAGAAAGTTAAAATCCAATTCCATAGGTTCCTTTATATTTAGTCATAGAAATTGGCTCAAGTGTTCCTTATTTATTTGGCTTGAGGCCTCCTCCTTCATAGTCTTGGTTCTCCATGATTTGATTAGGAATAGGGTATTTGGAATTTTTGTAACAATCAGCCAATTTATCATTGTAAGACCATGATTCCTCTTCTGTAAGAGGGTCATATTCTTGGCAAGATGATAGTATGAAAGTGATAGGTGTTAGACTATATAGATGGCCTTTTCCCTTTCTTTCCCATTTCATGAGTGGTTTGGCTTTTGGTCTTCCAAAAGACTTTGGGTTCTATGGAAGCTTTGTAATGTGAAAGGTGTCACGAGTCAAATATTTTCTTGGTCCATTAGCCAAGATGGTCTAATGATTAGACATTTTAGGAAGTAACATGTGGGAAAGTGAATCAATGGTATTAGGGTCAATGTAGTTGTCCACTGATGAATCAAAAACTATTTCTTTCCCTATATCCTACTTGGAAACTAGACTCATGCCAAAATGATAGTTATAGCTTTTAAACTTAGCCTTTAAATGTTTACAATGATTGTATAGATGCAAGTCTCCTAGAATAGTAAATTCTATACCTTATTAGGAGAATTTGATACACTAGTGCAATGTTGATGGGATTTCATGAATCTCGTATATCTAAGGTCTACCCAAAATCATGTTATATGACATATTAAGATACAACACATGGTATAGTGTATCATGGGTCAAGGGCCCAATGATAACTAACAAGATGATGATGTCTTATGATTTTCATTCTTCATTGTCATAGTATTTTATGGTGTTTGTTTCTACTTGGAGATATTTCATTATGTACCTAAGAATCTTATTGAGCTTTTTAGACACATTATTCAAGCTCGATTTATTTCCAATGAGGACATGTTTCACTTTATATCACATTATGTTATCTTTGATGTATAATGGATTGTTATGAAGTGGGCCAACGAATGGCATATTACTTTGGTTGAAGGTTAATTTTTGGCCTGAAGCTAGATGTCCAACTAAGGACTAAAATTTGTCAAGACATATGTCATTAGGAACTTTAGATTGGCCAAGGAATTTTGTTAATATGTTTTTATGGATGGTGGACATACTCTATAAATCCAAAATGGAGATTTGTGATGGCATATTTTTCAATTATTCTATAATGTCAAATGAATTTTATTGGATAGTAGTAAATGGCTTATTCTAAGGTAGAATGGTTGGTTGGATGATGGGTGAATTAGAAGATGGTTATGGGCATGGTATGGTAATCTTTGACCATTGAGTTATGATTACACAATCAAGATTAGATACAGGACCATTGTTACTAATAAATGATAGTAGAAGGGGATCAAATAGGATAAGTCCTGGTTGATGGTAAACTTATGCATGGTCACAGGTTAATGACAAGTTATTGGTATAAGGTCCAAACATGTGAATCCCTACTTGTTGGTTTGCATGTATGTGGTCCTAGGTCAAAGAAGGATTACTAGCATGGGTTGGTTGATTAGGAATGATTAACAATAGTCTTGTTTTATTGGTACTTGGTCTTGGATTGATGTAAATGGTGTTAACATGACCTCTTGTAATATGGCCTACAACTTTTTTGTAGTCATGTGTAACTGCATGTTAGGTCTGTTGGTTGTTGGCATCATTCTTGTCTTGGTTTTTTCCATTATTTTGACATTGTTGGTTTTATTATAGAATTTATTGGTTTAGCCTTGGTTTTATATACTATTATTATGGTTGTTTCACTGGATGGTATTATTGGTGCTCTTGGTTGTTATGTTGAGGAAAAGGATTTAGATAGATTCTAAGGTTTTGATTGGATGTGGAAGATCCATGATCCAATGTGATTTCTTCATTTTCTAACATATTCTCAATCACATGTTTAATTTACACATAATGTCTCAAATAATGGCCATTAACCCAATCATACTCATATAATTCCTCTGGCTTGTACTATTATATATAGATAACACCCTCAGTATAATGCTTCAAAATAGGTTAGTTAATCAGATTAATTGTGTCAAGATTGCAAAACATAGATTCAAAGGGTTATCCAAGGTTAATAAAGACATGATGAGTAAGCATAGTTATCCTTGGAAGAGGGTCTTACAAAGGCATAATTTACTATGTTTATTATGTATTTTGTGTTGGTTTAGGTTTTTATGATTCTTGTGTTTTTTGTATTTACTAAAGAGGTTATTGGTTAGGATTAATTTTTAAATACAATGTAGGCTAAACATACAATTTTTACACCATTTAGACATATCATGAATCTATTACTCTATTCTCTACAAAAATTTTGTTGTGATTGAACTTATTGGGTTTGTCATAGTTATTGGCCTAGGTTTATTGCAATGCTTGCACTTGGACTTGGTTCTAATTTTGACCATTATTATAGTTTTTGTTCTAGCCCTAATTTGATGAGGTTAGTCTAATGATACATTTTTAAATAAGGTTTCTTTTAATAAAAACAACCTTTTTCAATGATGTATTTAAAATTATGTGCACATTCAACTCAAAATTATAAGATATTTTTAATGCAATTTTTTGCTAAACACAATGACTAGTTATTTGTCTGGTAGATTTTGGGTAAATCAACTTGCAAGGGCTCTCCATCACTACAGATAACTTTCAAATCTTTCACCAGGCTTTTTTTTTTCTTGTGTCATGTCTACTAATGAAATCTCATGCTTGAGATTTTAAGAGAAGTGTTTCACAAACTTGTCTGATAGATCATCAAAATTAGATATTGAATTCTTGGGTAATTTTAAAAGCCATTCCAATGTTTGTCTTGTTAGGCTCCTTATAAATAACAACAATAGGTATATGTCACTATAGGCTATTAGTTAGCATGCAACAAAGAATTCTATTAGATGGGCATTGGGATCACCTTTCCTCTTATATTTATCAAACATTAGTGGTTCCTACCCTAGAGGAAATGGTATCTATAAGTACTCCATATTTAAATGGTAAGAGCACATTTCATCCAAATTGAATTTTTAAGTTTACTTCCATACTTGAATGAGGGTAATTACATCATTTATTACATTTTTTGTGCAAGGAAACTAATAGGATCATTAAATTAGGCAGAGGTTGGATAGTCACAAGGGATTACTTTGATTGGGGTATAATGGAGGAATATGTTAGGGAATGTTGGATTGGATATGAAATGAACCAAGAATATGTATGCATGGATTAGGGTGCAATTATTGAAATTGCACATGTTATGGTGTGGTATTAAGGTTAGGATTAGGTATCTAGGCATGGTTTTGGGAATTTTGAGGTTGGGATGGAGGAATATGGTTGTACTATGCTTGTTGAGGTTGAACAGGGACATGTTACCAACTAGTCATACCTTTATGATTGAGGGAAACTTGTGAAACAAGACCTTATCTTTGAACTTGTGGCACATTTGGCATGAAAGTCAATTTTTGTTGAGTAGGTACTTATGGAATATCATAACCTCTTGGTTTCACTAATCCCTATTAAAAATTGGATGCATATTGGAGATTAAGTATCTTTTACTAATTAATAATTGGATGTTGTTGGATAGACATCATTTGGTTTTGGATCAACATGTTAGTCTATGACTGAAGAGGTATGTTCACTGCTACCTAGCAAGGTGTAAAATTGGTCTCCCCTTATTAAGGTGATAATATCTTTTGCCTTTATTGTGTGGGTACATTGGACAATGCCTATTATTATGGAATATTACTTGTCATCTATTGGGGTGAAGTAACATGTTGATACCTAAATATGTACCATAGGTGGCTATAATGTTTAAGGAACACTTCTCATTTATTAATTCCTAAAAATTTAATGCATGAGTTGTAGGTTGTGATAATCATGTTATCTAATGGTGGAATATAGGTAGAATAAATGACTATTTCATAATATTTATAATAATTGGTGGTTAGGATCTACCATGGCCAAATAACAAATCTTATGCAAAATATGAAGTATTTATGCTAAGAATAGTGAAATATGATCTAAAAGCTAATCTAATAACTAATATAAGATGGATATTTATAATGAAAATTAAACTAAATTGATCAAGTTAAAAAGGAGTAAAAGGAAGGGTAGGGCAAAAGGAAAGATGTTATTGGTCTTGTTCCAAACATTATGACAAAGTTCAAATCTAATTTAAACATGTATTTAACTAATGTATGAAGTGAAACAACTTAATCCCAAATCACAACATACATTAGGCAAACTTCTAAGGAAGGTATGAAATAATGTAAATAAGGACCAGGCTCATTTTCAAGATTCACTCCTACAAGAAAACAACATTAGCCCAAATGAAAAAGAAGTGTAGCAAATTAAATAAGTCTAAGAACTTTTAACTAATCTAGAATTGGTAGAAATTATCAATTCTACATTCAAGGTACACATTTAGAATTCATAGGAACCATACAAATTTGAAAGTGGAACCAAACAAATGAGAGAGAAACCATGATAATAAAAGACACAAGCAAATTTGGATAAACTTTTCAGCATTCCTTTCTTATATTAAGTGCTCAAAGTTTACAAAGTAATTTTGTCCCTAAGAATTCCCTCTTTTTTACAATTGACAATGCTCCTTTTATAGGATGTAGGTAAGAATATCAATTAGTCCTTATATAATTAAATTTATAGAAGTGTACATGATAGGTGTCCTTTCAAAATTTCCAGATCAAATGATCTTTTCTAGTAAACTAGCATATAGACAGTCTGTGCTCTTACAAATTGCACATGTTTATTTAAAAGAATATCCTATCTCAAAATATCATATGATGCTAGTTATAATAGAAATTTTCCTATTTCACCTTAGTAACTACTAGTTGATGATGTTTTCTATGATTATTGTAGGGTCTTCATTATTCTCAAATGCTACCCTATACAAGCATGGCCCCATCTTTAAGTTGCTCAAAGATAAATAGTGCTCTAATAGTATAGTTAGTTTAGATGTTATGAGTTTAGATCCCAACTCTTTATAATACCAATTCTGTAGGGTCTTTGATTTGGCCCATTACACTCATACAGCTCTAACGTGGCATTTCCATGGTGTCTCAGGTCATTATGTTCATCACCATCAAAAAATGACCATTATCTTTTAAAATTTAAACCCAAGTTTACTATATTAAAATTGACATCCTCATGACCATCATTTGACATTCATGGGAACATTTTTTATGGTCATGTGACCATTAATTTTAAACACATGATCAGGACTACTTTTTGTCTTAAATTTAATGTTCACATAATCATCATTTGACATATATGGGAACATTTTGGATGATTATGTGACCATCAATTTTAAACACATCTTTAGGTTCACTCTACATTCTGAGTGTACCACATGTTAACTACTTGGTGCTTCTGAACTCTTTGTACTGGGCTCTATAATTATGCCACGTGGTAGTTTTACATTAACTCAGAGCTTCATTTTGAAAATACTTGACTTTATGTGTTCCATTCATCTAGATATATGCACTATAATGTGTACCATTGATCTAGAAGAGGTGATTGATGTTTAACTAGGGTCTACTACTTTTCATCATTGATCACGCTCTGTTTGATCTAGGTTCTCTACTTAAATGCATGTTATAGATTGGGATCTAAGTAGCTAAATGTGATTGGTCCTTACATTTTATAAAAGATTAAGCTAGGCTCGAGAGCATGTATAAAGGACTTAAGATTTTTAAAAAAATTAAGCTAAGTTATAAGTAAATCATTTAGGATCCCATGAATTTAAAATGGACTTAGCATAAAGACCTTGGAACATGGTGATAAACATAGAACAAAAGGGACCTTATAGAAAAAGTGACCTCACAGAAAATGACATAACATAAGGTCTTAATCAAGGGTTTCATTTTATAAATAAATATGATGGAAATTTAGGCTAAGTAATAAAGGTGACTCCACATTTTCAATTAGACCATGCTAAGATAAAAGTGACCATGTGATGTAAAATAGACCAAGCATAGGATTTTGAGCCTAAGGTTTGGTTGTGTTGAAAAACATGACCAAGCCTTAGGATAAAAATTAAACTAAGACCATTGTATTATAATTATCCCCATACAAGTCTCAACTCAAAAAAGGACCTAGGTTAAAACATTAGGCATGGCTTATAAATAGATCCAGTTAATCTAAAACCAATGGTAAATAAAGATCAGCTTAAACATTAAACATGCTTATTCCTAAATGATATTCCATTGATCCTACACTGCAAGTAATAAATTTTAGTGACATTGGAAAGGGGTGAAGCCATGATCATCCAAAACATGTCCATTAATCCAAGAGAGATTGGTTCCTATAGATAATAGTAAATATTGAAGTTAAGTCATAGGAATAATAAGAACTTAAGTCAAAGATTTAGATTAATGTTCTCATTTTATTATTGAAAAATAAGGCTTCGATCCAAAGTATTACACTAAGGTTTAAAATGATTGTGGCACAAAAACTTGGTAGGGAATTTACCTAGGAAACAATTATCGAGTGGCACTTCTCATGGGGTAAAGTTCACTTTTAAAAGGTTGAAAGATAATTTATAAGGCAAATTACTATTTCAAAAATCTTGAAGGCCAAGTCTGAAGATAAGGTGTACCTTACAGAAAGCTTGAAGGGCATATTCAAAGAGCTGAAGGACATTTTTTTGAGGAACTTGGCTAAATTTTGTTATTAAAAATGTCCAAAGGAAATGAAATGTTGAAAATAATTTTCCTAAAACGCACTTAATCTAGCAAAAGTTATAAAAGAAATCTTGGACAAAAAGCCTAAAGGATAATTGGCTTAAGTAAAAAGGTCTGAAATAAAATTGGCCTTAAACAAAAATTCCAAAGGATATGTTTTGAGGGCTCAAAAGATCATTTTAGGAATCTTGAAGGATAATCTTTGATAAAAATGATCAGGATAAAATTTCATAATCACTTGGACAAAGTATTCTAAACATAAACCCTGAAGGGTAATTCTTTTAGGACAAAGTTCTGAAAGAAAAGCCCAAAAGGACATACCCAAAAGGTAGAAACACATAACAAAATGACATTGCAAAAAATATAAAGAGAAAAAAACGGTGACTCATGACATCAAAAATGACTAAGCATGGATTTTATACTAAGGTTTGGTTATGTTGAAAAACATGAACAAGCCATAGGACAAAGAATTAAATAGATTCCACGGAATTTAAGTTGTTCCTACTTGAAATTAAAATAAAAAATCCCACCAATTATAAATTTTAACTAAAAGGTCTAGGAAAAACATTAGGCTATGGTTTTAAAATATTAATCAATTATAGACCAAGGCTAGTAAAAGATAAATTGAAAATTGAAACACAAAAACCCTAAGCATGTTCTTCCCAGATGTGCTCCATTAAACCTACAGCTTGAAACACAAATATCCCATGTCAGCACTTTAGATATGATTAAACTAGAACCATGACCAAATAAGTTAGCTAGACCATGGTGTGGATGATATCAGAATGAGCTCTAGGAATATTGATCTAAACGAATGCACTAATTCAATATGTTATGTGAAATGTGTATTTTAAAAGACAATTCTAAGCAAACACAAGCACACAACTACAAGAATGAACCAAATATAAATAAGCCATGAATAATCCACACAGTATTTCATTGAAAAATGAAAGGGAATAGGTACATAAATAGGTTGAAGGAGGAAAGATATAACCCATTCTAGTGAATGTGGTATTAAATTTTCTAAGTAACCAATGTGACACTAAAGCCCTTAAGCAAGAAATCTACAACCATGTAGCCAAAACCTGTAGGAAAAAAGGAATACATCAACACCCCCCCTCCATAAGAAAAACTTAGGTAGGTGATGATACAAAAACTAGGTCTCGACAATAAGGCCTGATGAGGTACCCATGTACAATGTAATCTCTCATAAAGTAGAGAAAAGGAAAAAACCCAGTGCAAAAAAGATCCCCCCAAAAGAGAGACATAAAAGAAGAGGAGACTAAAAGATACCCCAAATTATGATGCTAAAGCAATTAGTTAGATAAGTACAACCCACAAGATGATGAAGGTCGATGATGAGATCCTTTACCTAAAGACTATAGAAGTTCTATCTGCATTGAAAAATATTTCTTCCCTTTGGAAAAAGAAGAACCTGATGTGTGTACTAAAAGTCTTCCCATTCCACAATGGAAGATGAAGGCAATAGTATTAAGATATCTGAAAGTGGTCCAAATTATATCTATGGCATGTGTTTGGAAAGAATGTGCATACAATATGAAGGTAATACCTTTGAACCAGTCAAAAGAATGACATAGAACATTTACTAAAATAATTTCCATGTGAATAATGGAGCATGACTTACCGACTAAATAAAGAAAGTCCATAGGAAGAGATGAGTCATTGATACTTATTATAGGTGTACTCATACTATAAATAGTGGAGTCCTCCAAAGTGCAAGTTTGTGAAGGCTCTATAAGAGCAACAATATACATAGGAACAAATGAAGAATCTACAATGAAACAACTAAGGTCTAGTAAAATCTCATCCTATAGTGGTGGCTCAATAGAAGGAAGAGAATTATCCACCTAGAATGTTTTATCATAGGGAATAAAAGTAGGAGGTGAGAGTACAATTGTCTCTAAAGAGACAATAGGTAGTGGAGGAGGTGTGATGTAAGTCTTAGCTAGATCTCCAAAAAGGGACTGTAAGATGCTCTAAATCATGCATGGACACTCTATATGTTTCACATGGAAATGAAGATCTATGGAAACATGAAGTAACAGAGTGGAAAGAACCTTGTCATAGGTTTAAGCCCACTTATTAAATTGAACATGATTATTGGGTGTAAGAATCTATCCATATAGAAATGGAATGTAATTCTTGCATGTGAGCAAGTGTTCCATATAAACACACCATGAAGCATAATTATCCTTCCCAAGAAGGATCACTAGAGATAAAATAACTCTTCTCATCTAGAATAGTGCACACTCTAGAGATTGAATTTAAACTATGCCAAAAATGAGTCCAATCAAATGAGAGTAATTTGTGCACAAGTGATAATGCATGCTCAAATGGACATCAAAATCTACTAACAATGTGTCTATGAATACAAGAGTAATATGTGCAAGTAGTCACTAAATGGGCATAGGTAACATTTACAAAAAAATGAATGTGTGCATGAAAGTATGTATGGTCCATAATAAAACACCCCAATATAATCAATAGTGACCCCCCTATGTTTGCAATAACAAAGCATGCTCAAGGAATGAGAAATCTATGCTTATGATCAAGTACTAGTGCATGCTCTAACTATGGATGTTATAATTAATTTAAATGTACCCACACCAGTAAGAGAAATTAGTGCATGAGTGAAAAAACACATCTCAATGAATAGACATCAGAATCAGATGATAATGCATCTATAAATGTGAACAATTGGTGAAATATCCACTAAATTGGTATAAATAAAAACTACAAACAAAGCAAGTAAGAGGATGTTGGACTCTATCGATAATGCATCCATATGAGCAAAAGTAAATGCGTGAACTAGTTAGGTAGCACCCCCAAATTTTAGCACTTTATAATTTAATGTATTTTACAATGTAAATGGGATAGCTACATGGGAAATTGAAAAATAAACACTTTTAAAAAAAGATGGCACTTGATTTTGAGCTACCATCTACAAGATATTAATGAAACAAATTCCTATCAATAGCCCATTTTTAAGTAAAAAATTGCACTAAATGATTTAAAAAACACCTTTGAGCAAGGTGAAATGTGCCTTCTAAGGGAAACATAGCAATATGTTAGAATTTAGAGACTAGTTCAGACTAATAATTAGGCTACTTATTCCATTTGATTAGGCACCATTATTAAGATCAGTTTATGGTTAGAATAAAACTTACATATGCAAAATTAGGATCAAACATCAAAACTTAGTCATGTTGTGTGTGTGATTTGATTCCACATAATAATTTCCAAAGGATTTAGAGAACAAATTTTAGGTTCATGGATTTGATCATTCACAATGACTTTTAGCATGTTTGAATATTCATTAAAAACCATGCTTTAGCTCAAGGAAGGCTTATGCATTTATCTAATACCAACCACACATATATTAATTTAGGAAATTAAGTGTTTATTTACTAAGCAATAGAGGTCTAGAATAAGAGGAGAATTTTGGTTTTATATAGTGAAATATAGGTTTTTACCAATTTGATCAACTTAATTCACATAGGAAAGAGAAGACAAAGAAATATTAACTTAGCTTATTTTAGGTTGAAACAGATGATGTAGAGTATGGAAATTGCTATGCAAGGAAGATAGACTATCACAAATAAGACCTATAACTCTATTTATAGATTGGACAAGAGTGCCAAACTTAGGACACCTTGTTACTTGGCATTGTAGTCCACTTTTTGGCACTGTTGTCCACTTTTAATGCTATTGTCCTCTTCCAGTACTATAGTCTTGAGACTAAAATCTTTCTGGGTTTTGTTCATCTACTTAGTATGACCTTGTATACAAAATTTTAGGTTTTGGGAGTTATTTTACATTTTTTTAAGTTTGTTTCAATATTTAGTACCTATATTAGCCTGCATACACTAAAACAACAAAGGAGATCAAACCACAAGGGGGAAAATTGGTTCATGGGAAGAATGATCACATAATCAAGAACCCATATTATTCTGACTACTACCTACATTAACCATCATATCAAAGGTCTTAGATCTGATGTAGTTCTCCCTTAGGGAATGTACATAATCAACATGCACGATTGATGCAAGAATGAATTTCACCTAGGCCCTTCCTTGATCAATCATGCAAATATATGTGTGATGTAGTGATGTTTATATATATTATATATTGATTTTATTAAGTCTTATGTGCCAAAATAGTAAGTGCTAAATATAAAATGTCTTGTGTAGTTCTTTATGTAGGAGACTCATTATTTTGAATTTGAGAGCTTTTATTATATTTGGCTAACATTGGGAAATTTAGACATGAAGAAAAAAAAGATTAAGACTCATGTTATAAAAGAAGCTAACTATTGGGGCCAAAATTGGACTTGGACAATAGTGTCAGAAACTAGATACCCTAGGTTTGTAGTGTTGTAGTCCTACTTGGGTGTTATTATCTATGGGATATGGGACCTAGGGGGATGGGTCTAGACCTAAAATATGTTCTTTAGCCTAAAATTATTAAGTTTTAAATGCTATAAATGTTTAAAAATAACCAAAAAGATGTCTAGGGAATCTAGAAAGACCAAGACAAGTCAAATAAAAGGACCTGGCTACATGTAAATAAAAACTCGTAGTCTCTAGTCAGAGTCTACTATGAAAGCACTATGAAAATACATATATCTGTGTTTACTTAAACAATTTAGGGTGTATACATTTTACCCCTTTTAATATATCTATACAACAACCACTTCATAGCATTTCTCTAGATCAGAGACATACATATGAGGTTGGAGAGACTAGCACTTCCCACATTACTCCACTCACAATCACAATGCTAGTACCAATTATTTCACCATTCATAATAGCTCCAGCCATTCAAGATACTTCATCAATCATAATTTTGACACCTATTACACATCCACCATCATCAATAGTCACACCAATAGCTCTAGTTGATTTCACAGTTACTCCACTAGTTATATATATTTTGATAGCAATACTTTCTTCTACCACTATAGTTGATCACACTCTTATAGTATAGCTACCCCTTGTGGTAAATTTAGAGTTACCATATGTACATGATATTGATATAGATTCATAGGCTTCTTTAGATGATGATATATCACCCACACTTATAGATGATTATTTGTGTGGATTGAGCTTTACACCAGATGGACCAAGAGAGTATCAAGATGAATCTAGAGCTCTCATACCACATCCTAAAGTGCTTTTAGCATCTCAAACCACACTCTCAAGACATCTTTCACCTTCAAAACCATAATAGTCTCACTTGGGACATATAATTCACATGGTTACCTCTATGGATATAAAGCTAGTGATTTAGATTTAGGCAAGTAGCACACAACATCAACCTCATTTTATGTTATAGATATTATTTGATGATGGATTGATCACATTACCTACAATATGACATAGATCTATCAGCAGATTGGCACATTAAGATGGTCACCCATTCTATAGCTTTCACAAGATTATAGGCCATGATACAAACTCATGTACAACCTTAAAGTAGAGATTGAATAAACTACAAGATCAAGGTATTATTCAAATTATAGCACCACTAGAAGCACCAAATCCACAATTACAGGAACCCTCATCATCTCCACGTAGAATCAACATCTCCAAGAGTAGAATCAACATCTCCACCACTATAAGAACCTTCAGTTCACCTTCAACATGATGACATCATGAACATAGCATTTATAACATATGATGATACTTATGATGATGAATTTTATGTATTTAATGATGGCCAAAATCCTTTCCTCCATTTTTATCCCCAATAGGCTCCATCTTTGGATCCCTTCCCACTGCTAGCCTAGTCTTTTATATTATGATGTATATATTTATACATAACTTCTTTCCAACATTTATTATACATATAAAGTCTTCTAATTACTTATACATAGTTCAAATATTTTCAATAATATAAAAATAATACAAAAAATTCAAAACAAATAAACATTCAAAAAATTCCAAAAATATTTTAATTGTATGCATCATCCATTCTTTTCATTACTAATATCATGCTAAGACTTAAATTTTTTGTTTCATGCTATCGTACGTCAATTTTTTGACAGTCTACCATCTCTACACAGTAATTTTGAGATCATGAATCATCTATTTTAACCCAGATTAAGCTAAGTTTGATTTCTCTACACTTCTTGCTATTTTAGAAAAGATTATATATATATATATATATATACATACATATATACATATATACATATATATATACATATATACATATATATACATATATACATACATATATACATATATACATACATATATACATATATACATATATATATACATATATACATATATATATATACACACACATATATATATATATATGCATATATATATATATATATACATATATATATATGCACAAATCAGTAGGCTAATTAAGACATAATAATTACTAGTTTACATTTACTTAGACCTTTTTATTTGCTTAGGAATTAAACACCTAATTCCCAAAAAGTATAAAGCATTTGGTGAACCCGACTTACTTTGAATTTCTGCACAAAAACCCTAGAATCCCTAGGGCTAATTATTTATGATTTTTTGTAATATTTTCTTGATTTTTCCTAAAATTAAAAATACAAAAAAATACAAATCAATTTAATTATCTTCAATAAATTCACCTAAAACCCTAGTTTGTACATACTAGGTCGTATTTGCATAAAACCACTTTCAAACCACTAGGAAAAATATACTACTAATTTAAGAAATATTTTAAGATTTTTCCTCACTTTTTCAAAATTAAAACTATAAATTCTCTATAAAATTTTCAAATTACTGCACTAATTTTGAAAAAAAAAATCATTCAAAAACCCTAGTTACATCAAATACATTCTCAATTATTTTTCAATACTTTTTGCATCATTATTTGAAAATTTAGTTGCATATTTCACTCAAAAAAATCAACTTCAAATTCAAAAGTTCATAGTATTTTGCAAATAATATTTTTGAAAAATCCCTACTTCCATTTACTAGCACCTACTTTCTTTTGAAGTATCACCTTACATTTACAACTAAATTGCAAAAATTATGCTCAGCTATTTCCAAATTCTTCTTACATTTATTGAAAATATCAAAGAAACCATAATGGGCCTTATCATGTACATGAATGATGAAGTCTATTATATGTTAGTACAAAGTTTCATTCTCTACATTTCATGCTTATTTCTCATTATATGGGATGTTAGGGAATTTTTTCTTAAAAATATTAATCCATCTTTTACATCACCTCCTTTGGATCCTCTCCCCCGTATTGAGTCATGTTATATGGTCCATCTTACTCTTGTCCAAGTCACTACCCATCGTCAAAGAGCCCAATTGACACCTTTTGTTCCTTCACCCCCTTAACCCATAGATTATATTTGTTTTCCTCCTGTAATAACTACAACTCTTATATGGATAGTAGCTAATGTGGTTAGAGGTATTACTTGACATGCAACTATGCCTCCTCCACCTACCCATGAGTCCCATCACCCTGTTATTCCAACCTGTCCCAGGCTCAACTAACAAGCATAGGTAGATTTGCACAATGCATATGACATTATTGATTAGTTGAGAAACACTCCAACTAGAATTTACATGTTATAACTACTTTATAAAAATAATGTATTCAAGGACATTCTTTATCAATAAATCACTCAAACTTATATGCCTCTTGATTTGAAACCTTCTTATTTTGCATCAGTGGTCAATACTCTAAAAACTATTAAAGATGCAATTTCTTTTGATAGTCAAGACATGCCTTTTCAGATAGTTATTGATCAAAATTTTCCACTATTCATACAAGTACAAGTCAAAACTAATGTCATCAAGAGAGTTCTCATTGATAGTGTTTTTGAAATAAATTTATGTAATATCAATTTCTTACAGGCCATGGGTATAGATTTTGTATCAATGCAAAAAACATATAAGAACATCTGAGGGTTCAATGACATACCATGAAAGAATTTGGGTACTATTACTTTGGATATCATGGTGGGACCCAAAACCCTCTCCACATAGCTCTAGGTCATGACATGTCCTCTCCACCTTGGATACATACTATGGGTGATATTCCTTCTACTCTCCATCAATGTATTAAGTTTCTCCATGAGTGATATTTATACACATGTATGGAAAACAACCAACCATTTAGATATTGTCAACTTACAGGGTCATCTTCGACTATTTCATCTAATGGGACACCATATCTCAGAGTACAACCACCACTTCATAACATTTATCTATCATACATATGAGGTTGGTAAGACTAACACTTCCCACATTATTCCACTCATAGTTACATTACCAACACTAGTTCTTTCACCAATCATAATTGCTCTAGCCATTCCATCTACTTCATCAATCATAGTTTTGACAACTATTACACATCCACCATTATCGACAGTCATACCAAAAAATCTAGTTGATTCCATAGTTACTCCACCAATTATAAATATTTTTGCTATATTAATTTCTTCTACCAATATAGTTGATCACACTCCTATAGCATAGTTACCCCTTGTGGTAAATTTAGAGTTACCATATGTGCATGATGTTGATACAAATTCATAGGCTTCTTCATATGATGATATATCACCCACACTTATAGATGATTACTTATGTGGATTGATATTTACACCAATCATCCCAAAAGAGTATCAAGATGACTCTAGATCTCTCATAATACATGCTACATTGCTTTTAGCATCTCACACCACACTCTCAAGACATCTTCCACATTCACGACCACATTCAACTCACTTAGCACATACAGTTCACATGGTTACCTTTATGGATATAAATTGAGTGATATATATATTTAGGAAGGTAGCACACAATATCAACCACATTTTATGTTATATATATTACTTGATCATGGATTGATCACATTACCTACAGTATGACATAGATCTATCAATATATTGGCACATCATGATGGTTACCCATTTTGTACCTTTCATGGGATTATAGGCCATGATACAAATTCATGCATAAAATTATATTAAATATTAAATAAACTACATTATCAAGGTATTATTCATATTATATAACTATCAACATCACCAACTCCATTATTTCCACTGAAGTCACTTACTAGCAAGGCTAAATGTCCAAGGGTAAAATCAACATCTCCACCACTAGAGCAACCCTCAATTCACCTTTGACATGATGGCATCACAAACAAGTAATTTTTAGCATATGATGATACGTATGGTGATGATCTTGATGCATTTGATGATGGCCAAAATCCTTTCCTCTATTTTTATCCCTAAAAAGGCTCCATCTTTAGATCACTTCCCACCACTAGCCTAGTCTTTTATATTATGATGTATATATTTGTACATAGTTTATCTATAACATTGATTGTACATATAAACTCTTCTGATTACTTGTACATAGTTCAAATATTTTAAAAATATAAAAACAATACAAAAACATTCAAAACACAAAAACATTCAAAAATTTTCAAAAATTCCAAAAATATTTTAATTGTATGCATCATCCATGCTTTTCATTACTACTATCATTATAGGACTTACATTTGTTGTTTCATGCTATTTTATATCAATTTTATAGATTACCATGCTTCACTTGATCTTCTTTGAGTGTGTGCAGTGACATATAGCTACTTGATTGCTTCATTCTACCCATAGAGGGGGCATTCCTACTTCTACATGTGAGACATACATTGTTATACACACCCATTGAGGGAATCTTTTACATGACTATAGAATCTAGGTTATGTCATTTCTACACCACACACTCTAATTTATCATGTTGATATACATTAATTATAGCTTATAAATAATACTATATTGATATCTCACTAGTATCTAGCACTTTTGTATTTCTTAGCATATACCTAGTCTTGTACTACACATGTTTTACATACTTTCACATTTACTTTAATTAGTTAGATGTGTTTTTATCTTCCAAATATTATATGTTTTATTTTCTTTCTTAGCATAGCTTGTGTGATTACATTTTTAATTTCATCTTGTCTCCTACTTGTGCCTTGGGACATTTGCCAATGTCCTTTGCTTATTTTTCATGCATGTGCCTTAGGACATTTACCAATGTTACTCCTATATGTTTCTATGGCCTATGTGTCAAATTTTCTTATTTCACTTGTATGTGTATGAGGCATTTGAACATGCCTTCCATTATTTTTTCCAATTAGAGTGACATGTGCCCATGTCCCTTGTTTGCAAGGCCCCTTGGCCCATCTAATATGCTTCTTGATTATTGATTCTTGCTTGTTTGCTTGTTGTTTATAAAATGTGTGTAATTCCATGATCCATATCATGAATTTTATTTTTCTTTTTATTTCATTATGGACATCATGCTCCATACCTCCAAACTAACAACTAACAACTAATATCTAACATTACTAGTCTAGTTCAATATCATGCACATGCTTTCGCATTGTTATGTATATCTAGGTATACCCTTATTTATCTAAAAATATCTCGGTATAACCATTTATATATCTTGAAACATGTCAAATATCAAATTATATAATATATATTTATTTAGATTAACACACTTGTAGGACTCTTTTATTCTAACGTTAGTCATTACAGATTCATCATTCCTACCCTCAGAAGAAGGGGCATCAAATAGGGGCTTTATCATAGAGATAAAACCTCATAGCAATCAAAATATCAGAATTTAGAATAGTCAACATAAAATTTAGATGTCAGATCAATCAATTTAGATAAAAAACAAGAACAATCTCAGATCAAAAATCAGTTTTCACACTGAACAGTAGCGTTAAAAATGGATAGTAGCACCTTTAATGGATAATAGCGATAAAAATTAGATAGTAGCACCAAAAATAGGGGTGTACATAATTTGGCACTCATATCCAAGAAAAAAACACTTAGGGTTTCTAGAAATATGACAAAAGTTTAGTTTAGGGATAGCTTTTTCACTTTTAAATCCTTTAGATTTAATAATTTCAACACAATTTTCTTAGATACAAGGGGTTATCATGCACGGCATGATGGTTCTCACTTTTAGTTTAGATTAGATAGTTGGTATAACTTAAAAATCATATTCCATGTTCCAAACATTAGTTATTGAGGGTAATGTGCATGACACATTGATCTTTTGTTTTTGAGTTAGTTTATTCTAAGAATTCTCAGTAGTTATATGCCTTACTCCATCTATAGGTGGTTGGCATCATAATTGAGTTAAAATTTAATACATGTTTAGCTTTATGAGTACCTGAGTTCCTAAGTTGGCTTTCATATAAGCCTAGTACATCATTTTTGGAGTGGCTTTCATACAAGCATAATCTCCATCTTTCAAAATGGCTAAGAGTGGCCTAGTTTCTAGCACACACTCTGTTATGCATGCCATAGTGTTAGATTTTTAGCACATTCATGGGCTCCATGATCCATCCCATATGAAATATATTCTATAAAGGTATCACTTCATAGCTTCACTTCACATGGGAAATATGGAGCCAAAGGGAGAGCCTTTGTATTCTTGATCCACCTATTCAGAGGGATTGGATATATAGTCTAGACATTGATTATCACGTACATGATTCATTAAATTCACTTAGTTGGCAATGATGGAGCCAAAGGGATAGCCTTTGAATTATTTAGCCACATTCTAGGAAATTGAGCACTCAGCTCCATTTGTGATATTACTCTTGATTCAACACATACTTAGCATAATCTAGAATCATAATAGGTTTTGTATTGGTTTGTATACTTGATGAGGTGTATTCATTCCTCTCTTTTCCTTTACTTAGTTTTTGTAAGTTCTTATTTAAGATATAGTGTATCTAGTAAGAAATACTATAATTCATTATTTTATTTATAGATTAAGACATTATAGTGTGCTCTCTCTATGCACATCCAACATCACATAGCTTCATGAGTTTTTCCCTCATAGGTAAGTTTAGGTATGCTTTATATTTTTCCCTTATCCTAGTATTTTGCTTTCCTACATCACTAGAATAATGAGGGGGGAAATGTAATCATATAAAATATGAAATTGGATGAATTAGGCATGCTTAATAGCACCCAACCTATATGTCCTCTTTCTTGCTCACTCAACCCTTCTCAACTAGACTTTCACTAATTTCTAGTCACTTGTAACTTCTCAAACTTAGCTTTTTAGGCCCCAGGTAGCCCTCATAGACCCAAATCTATCCCCAAAGGGCTTGTCCTCCTAAGAAAATATCACCTAATTTGGATAGGAGCACCAAAATTTATGGGTGTCTTATTTTTAGTGCTATTATCCAAGTTCATTTTCACCTCTAATGATTAGGGTTTTCTAATTTTTCCCCTGTCAGCCTAAGACAAGCTCATCTAACCCAATATCATAATTTTCCCTATAAAAGTCCATTCCATGTACATTTAGAAGGTTTGGCACTGATTCATAATCAAATAATAAGAATACAAGCAAGTACACTCAAGCACTCTTTCATATTCTCTATAGAAAACTTTCCAAGACTAATTCAAGCCTATTCAGGCAATCATACTAGTCCCTAGTCATCTAAAGTACATTTTATTTTTGCATTATAGTTTGCATACATCCCATAATTTCACCAAGAACTTTAAATGGGAGAACTACATTAGCCTGATCCCTCTTTAGATTATTGGTATGTAGGTAGCATGCACACACACAGGGTGTGAAGTGCATCTAGTGTATCCTTTACACACTAACCCCTTCTCTCTTTCCCAAGTTTTTTATTCAAGTTCAAGTAATAAGAGGTCCTAATGGTTTTGAAGATTAAATCAAACACATAGTAATATTTATATAGAATAAAGCTTTGATATTTCATTGATAGGGTATTACAAACTAGTCAAACAAAACCCAAAAAAGCTAGTTCACTAGGACAATAGTTCCAGAATCAGAAAATAGCATTGGAAGTGGATAATATCTATGAAAAGTGGACTTTAGTTCCAATTATCAAGGTTTCTTGAGTTTGGTACTCCTATGCAATCCATAACCAAAGTTCTAGGTTATATTTACGATAGTCTTCCATATCACCACAATAATTTTTAGATCCTGAATCATTCATTTCAACCCAAATTAAACTATGTTTGATTTCTCTACACTTTTTGATATTTTAGAAAAAGATAAAATATATATATCCATTTACATAAATTAGTAAGCTAATTAAGACACATTAATTATTGGTTTACATTTACTCAGACCCTTTTATTTTCTTAGGAATAAAACACCTAATTCTTGAAAAGAATAAAACATTTGTAACCATATAAAATGTGAAATTGGATGACTTAGGCATGGCTAATAACACCCAACTATAGGTCCTCTTTTTTTCTCACTTAACCCTTCTTGGCTAGACTTTCATTGATTCCCAATCACCCATCGCTTCCCAAACTTAGCTTTTTAGGATCTAGGTAGCCCTCTTAAACCCAGATCCATCCCCCTAGGGTTCATCTTCCTAAGACAATAGTGCCTAATTTGGATAGGATCACTATAATTTAGGGGTATTTTATTTCCAACACTATTGTCCAAGTTCATTTTTACCTCTAACAATCAAGTTTTCTCAATTCCTTATCTTTTCCCCTATTAGCCTAATAAAAGTTCATCTAATCCAAGATCATTAGTTTCCCTATAAAAGTCCATTAAATATCCATTTAGAAGGGTTGGCACTCATTCATAAGAAAAGAGAAAGAATACAAGCAAGTATACTCAAGCACTCTTCCCTATTCTCTACAGACAACCTTCCAAGACCAATTTAAGCCTATTCAAGCACTCATACTAGTCCCTAGTCATCTAAAGTAAATTCTAGTTTTAAATTATAATTTGCATACATCACACAATTACACCAAGGAATTCAAATGGGAGAACTACATTAGCTTGATCCCTCTTTAGAGTATTAGTATGTAAGCAGTGTGGCTACACATAGGGTGTGAAGAACATCTAATGTATCCTTTACACAAAAACCCCTTCTCTCCTTTCCAAATTTGCTATTCAAGTTAAATTACTAGGATATCTTGGTTTTTTAACCTTAAATTAGACACACAATGAGCTCTCCATAAAATCAGGGTTTGATATTTCACCGCCAGGGTGTTACAGACCTACCAAACAAACCCCAAAAAAGTTAGGTCACTAAGACAATAACACCAAAATTGGAAAATAACACTAGAAGTGGACAATAGCTTCAAAAATTAGACTATAGTTCCAAGTACTAGGGTGTCTTGAGTTTATCACTCATATCCAATCCAAAAATAGAGTTGTAGGTTCTATTTGCAACAGTATGCCATCCCTGCATAGCAATTTATAGATCATGAATCATTTGTTTCAACCTAGATTAAGCTAGGTTTGATTTATCTACACTTCTTACTATTTTATAAAAGATAATATATATATATATATATATATATATATATATTTGTGTTTTATTCTTTTTTGGAATTAGGTGTTTAATTACTAAGAAAATAAAAGGGGTTGAATAAATGCACACTAGTAATTAATGTGCCTTAATTATCCTACTAATTTATGCAAACAACTATATATTTTATCTTTTTTTAAATATCAAGAAGTATAGATAAATCAAAAATAGATTAATATAGGTTGAAATAGAGGATTCAAGATTTTAAAATTATTTTTTAAGGATGGAAAATTGTCACAAATAGAACCCATAACTCTATTTCTAGAATAGATAGGAGCACCAAACTCAGTACACCTTACTACTTGGCACTATAGTCCACTTTTAAAATATATTGTCCACTTTTAGTTCTATTATCCAATTTTGGCACTATTTTCTTGGTGACCTAGCTTTTTTGGTTTTATTCGATAGGTCTATAACACTCTGGTAGTGAAATATCAAAGAATAATTGTGTCTGATTTAATCTTAAAAACCCTTAAGAGATCCTAGTACTTGAACTTGAATATAAAACTTAGGAAATAGATAAAGGGTTAGTGTGTAAAGGATACACTAGATGCACTTCACACCTTGTGTGTGAATACGTTACCTACGTACCAATACTTTGAAGAGGGATCAAGCTAATGTAGCTCTCCCATTTGAAGTGCTTGGTGCAATTATGTAATGTATGAAAACTATAATGCAAAATTATAATGTACTTTAGATGAATAAGGATTGGTATGAGTGCTTGAATGGGCTTGAATTATTCTTAAAAGGCTATATGTAGAGAATAGGGAAGATTTTTTGAGTGTACTTGTATTCTTGCACTTTTCTTGTGAATGAGTGCCAACCCTTCTAAATGGACATTAAATGGCCTTTTATATGGAAAATAATGATCTTGGGCTATATGAACTTGTATTAGTTGATAAAATAAAAGATAAGGAATCAAGAAAACCTAATCATTAGAGGTGAAAATGAACTTGGACAACAATGCTAGAAATAGGACACACCTATATCCTAGTGCTCCTATCCAAATTGGGAACTATTTTCCTGAGGATGAGCCCTAGGGGGAAGGATCTAGGTCTGAGAAGGCTTCCTAGGTCCTAAAAATCTAATTCCAAGAAGTTACAGGTTACTAGGAATCAATGAAAATCTAGCCAAGAAGGGTTGAGTGAGCAAAAAAGATGATCTATAGGTTGGGTGCTATGAGCCATGCCTAGATCATCCAATTTCCCTCCCCCCTTTATTATATTGATGAATCAAATAAAAATACTAGGATAAAGGAAAAATATAAAGCATACTTAAATTTACCTATGAGAGAAAAACTCATGAAGATGTGTGATGTTAGATGTGCATAGAGAGAGCACATTGTGATGTGTGAATCTATAAATAAAAACATGAAGTAGATTAATTCTTACTATATACTATATATCTAAAATAAGAACTTACAAAAATGGAGTAAAGGAAGAGAGAGGAATAAATACACGTCACTAGGTACGTGAACCAATACAAAACCTATTATGATGTTGGATGATGTTAAGTATGTGCTAAATCAAGAGTAATTCATGAATGGAGCTGAGTGTTCAATTCCATAGAATGTGGCTCAAGAATGTAAAGGCTTAACCTTTGGATCCATCATCTCTAACTAAGTTAATTTAATGAATCATGTGTGTGATAATTGATGTTTGGACTGTATGTCCAATCCCTCTAAATAGGTGGCTCAAGAATACAAAGGCTGGCCATTTGGTTCCATCATTTCTACATGAAGTGAAGCTATGAATTGATATCAATATATAATATATGTCATATGGGATGGCTCATGTATCCCATGAATGTGCTATAAATTTGACACTATGGTGTGGATAGTTGAATATGTGTTAAAAACTAGGCCATTTTGAAAGATGAAGATTAGGCTTGTATGAAAGCCACTCTAAAACTGATGTATTAGGATTATATGAAAGTTAAATTAGGAACTTAAGTATCAATAAATATAAACTTGTATGAAATTTTAACTCAAATGTGATTCCAACCACCTATATATGGAGTAAGGCATGCAGCCAGTGAGAATGCCTAAAATAAACCAAACTTAGAAATAAAAGATGATCAATGTGCCACATGCATTGCCCTTAATAACTAATGTCTAGAACATGGATTCTAATTTGGAAGTTATGAAAACTACCCAATATGAATTTAAAGTGACATAAATCATGCCACATGATAACCCCCAGTATCCAAGAAAACTATGTTGAAACTGCTAAATCTGAAGGATCTAGAAGTGCAAAAATTGTCCCTACACTGAAATTTTTGCCTATTTTTGGAAACCTATAGTGTTTTCTTGCCTAGATAGGAGTAAAAAATTATTATCACCCCTATTTTTGGTACTACTATATAATTTTTGGTGCTACTATCCATTTTTGGTACTAGTGTTTGGTGTGAAAACTGATTACTGATCTGAGACTGTTCCTATTATTTTTCTCTAAATTGACTAGTTTAACCTCTGAATTTTGTGTTGACTATTTTGAATGATATTGTTTTGATTGCTAGGATTTTTTATCTCTATGATAAATACATTGTTTCATTCCCCCTCTTTTAAGGGTAGGAATGATGAACCTGCAATGACTACCCTCATAAGAAAAGAGTCCTGCAAGTGTGTTAAAGTGAATAGATATATGATATAGCATTTGATATTTGCCAATATGTTTCAATATATATAAATTTTTGTATTGAGATATTATTATATAAATAGGGGTATGCCTAGATTTATATAAAAATGTGAAATCATGTACAAGATACTAAACTAGACTGGTAAAGTTAGATATTAGCTGTTAGTTGTTAGTTATTAGTTGTTAGTTTAGAGGGATGGATCCTAATGTCCATCATGGCATCCAAGAAATTAAATAAAATTCATGATATGTATCATGTAATTTTAAACATTTTACAATCAAAAAACAAGAATCAAGAAGCAAGAAGCATATTAGATGGGCTAAGGGGCCATGCAAATAAGGGACATGACCACATGTCACTCAAACTAGAAACAAACATGGAAGGCATGTTCAAATGTCTCATACACATATAAGTGAAATAATCAAATTTGGCACATAGTCCATAGGCACATAAATGAGTAAAAATAAAGGACATTGACAAATGTCTTTGTTTCTATTCAAATTTTGGTTTTCAGATTTCAAAGGAAAGAAACTAAAGAAAGAATGGTCAAGGCTTGATGTGTACCTGGATAAAGTCTACGCACCGTAATCCAGACACTGTGAGTACTCCTTTTTGGCTATGGAGGAATGACACCTGCAAAGAAAAGAAGCTTAGACAAAAGAAGATGTTAAATACACATATGGTGGGTTGTCAAGCGAAAGCTTGATCCCAGAAGTATGAAAACTTCCTTAAGGGATATAAACCCACTAATCAACAGAAAGAAATGTCTGATAAATAGCAGAATATGAAAGATTGAAAGTGATAAAAGATGGAAATGCAAAGGAGAAACACAGACTTACTTGAAAGAAGTTGTCGGATTGATCACAGTCACCAGGGTCAGTAAGCCTACCGGTGTCAGTTGGTAAAGATGCCGACGTCGGCTAATCAGCCGATGTCGGTTGGAGTAGTTACCGGTGTCGATCGGGGCAATTAGCTTAGATGGGGTCTGGGTAGGTCTGTGGTCCGTGGATAGAATTTGGTCAGGGTCTGGGCTTATTTGAGTGGTCTGTGGATAGAGTCTGATCATGGTTTTGGTCTGTGGACAAAGTTTTGTGCTTGGTTGGATGGTCTGGGGTCTGAGTCTAATAGTATGGTTAAATGGGCAGAATGTATGATCCGATAGAGGATGAAGGAAATAGGGAGGTGGATAAGTCGAGATTTGGGTCTAGCTTGGTTAACAGTCTGGTCTAAGGAGATATTGTTTGAAAGCAATAACTGAAAAGAGAATAAAAACATAGACAGTATACTTACCTGTGCCTTGTAGAAAGTGTGGTACTGATGATTCCTGTACCTACTGTTGATGTAGCCTGTGTGGAGAACCTGTTGTTGATGGAGAACTTGAAGCTATTGCTGCACCTAAAGAAGAGATTTTGCAAATTGACAGATGGTTGAAGACTCAAGATTGAAAGATTCATCAGTTGCTTCTATTGATTAGCTAATTTCTCATTCGGATCCTCAAAGAGTTTGAAAAATTGGGTTAAGTATAACCGACGTCGGCAATTCCGCCGATGTCAGTCGACACTTGGCTGATGTCGGTGGGGTTAGAACGGGTAAAAAGAGCCACCAAGCCCATTTTTCATCTGCCAAGTGCCCTATCCATTGGAGAATGCTGAGGGTTGGGCTAAATACGCACGAGAGTTTGTTAGGTGGTCAGAGAGAAGTGGGAGTAGATCTTGAGTGAGTCATAGGAGGAGAATTAGTCTAAGGCAAGGTGTCATGGGTGATGTGTCCAAGGAGGGGGGTTAATTCAAAATAAATTAATTATTTTAAATTAGTAATTGTTAGGAATGGACTAAGGAATGGACTAAGGGGGAAAGTGACCAAGGGTTAGACACTTTTTAGGTGTCTACATTTTCCCCTTTTTGTCTTATTGGTTGCTCTAAGTAAACTGTAAGACAAAAACAAGAGTCGGTTGCCCCAGGTATGGGATAAGGCTGATTTCATCTTGTTGGTTGTTCAAGTGAACTGCAAGATGAAAATAGGCGAGAGTTGGTTGCCCTGATTATGGATGAGGTATCCCCCCTCAAAGCAGGAGTCGAGAGAAGGGAACCTAGAATCGGGTGTTGATTTGATAAAAAGTGGATGAAAAGGGGGAAGATAGAGTGAGAACGTTGCAAAAGTTGTGATTGCGCGTACACCACTTCATGAGGATGATCAGGTCAAATTATCGCAGGTCAAGGGTCAAGGAGTGCCAAAATTGAAATAACTGGTCCCCAACATTTAGTCATAGCTGATCGGGTTGTTCAATCTAAGCTAAAGCTCCAATGGTCGTCGTGTTCTAGGTATCCCAGGCTTAGGAAGTGCTCTCGAAAACATGAAAAAGTCACAAGTAGTGTGGATCAACTGGTTGTGATCCTATACTTGTGAAGGTCAAAAGTGTGCACACAATTTTGCTAACCAATCATGAGGTAGCATACAGGCAAAATCAACCAAGGCAAATGCTTTGGAAGTGGCCACAGTTTTAGGAGTTGGGCATGATCTCCAATATCTGGTGGTCAATGGATGGATGCAAAAAGTGATCTAAATGTGCCCCAAGGGGCCAAAATGACATGGTCTGAAGGACTTGACTTGATTACGGATATGATTTTGGTCATTTTGAAGAGGGATGAAGTTTTTAAGGCTGTCGATGTCAGTTAGATAACCGATATTGGTGTCCAAAAGAGACCGACGTCAGCGCAAATCAGCTGACGTCGGTGGCTTAGGGCACGCCGATGCTGACGTCGATGGCCTGCCAAATCCGATAAAACTAGATTAGCGGCCCACCAAAAGTCATTTGCTATTTGATTGAGAGAGAAAAAGAGCTCTAGAATTTGTTGAGTGAAAGTGACCCAGCGCTGACCAAGGAGTGGTGTGAGGTGGTAGAGGAGCATTGGTGGAGAGAAGGAGTCGATTGGACACTATAGGGATGCGTGTGGGCCAGTAGGAGCGTGCAGAGCCATTAGGATAGAAGAGATGGTAGAGGGGAGTAGAGGACCTATGGGAGGTCCACCACTAATGGCACCCATCGTGCCACCACGCCGATGATGCCGGGATGAGGTAGGAGAGTCTTTGAACCTCAATTTGATTCATTTTGGTTTTAAATGTGTTTTTGAAATTTTTGTTATTTTAGACATAAATTGAGGGAAAGGGTAGCTAGGAAGGTGGGTAGGTTGTCTAAGAGAGCTTAGGAGTCATTTAGGAGGGTTTTGGGAGGTGTAGGGGGTTAAATTAGGGAAGCCCTAAAAATTAGGGCTCGCCCCATTCGGCCCTAGGGCCGAACCAGTCACCAATGTCGGCGATCCCACCGGCATCGGCCGACCAATGATCGGCGTTGGTCGTTAACCTACCGACGTCAGTCACTAAGTGACCGATGTCGGTTAGGTGAGTGTCGTCACCGACATGCTAACCGATGTCGGTGGCTACTTGGTTAGAAATGGTTTTAAAAAATGGTCAAGCCGAGAGGTCAAAGCTACGCCAAGGGCTTCCTGGGTGTCAGGGTAGGCATAGATAGTCTGAATAGTTGGTAGAATAGGAAAATTAGCAATAGTTCTAATCATGAAATTAATTGTTGATGGATGCAGGTGAGGCAGACACTGATGCTACAAGATCACCTCCCGACCTTGCTGACGCGGATGCGTGGAGGTGTGTCAGTCGAGGAGTGGGCATAGATGAGTGCAATCGGGTTAGGTGGATTGAGACGTTACTGCCAAGTGGTGAGGGATGTGAGCCTCATGGTAGCATTGATCGAGTAGTGGGACCATGCCACCAACACCTTCCACCTGCCTACTGGCAAGATGACGGTCATGGTCGAGGATGTGTACCAGATTTTGTGGCTATCGGTACATGGAGTAGACCTATATGCATGCTCAAGAGAGGTGCACGACATCCATATGGTTACGCTATTTAGAGAGCATGTCATGGAGATGAGCTACCACTCAACGAGTTTTGCATATGAGTTGTTGTACGTGGCAGATGAGGATGCACACTGGCTAGCCATTCTGATGATGATCGGCATCACAGTGTATGCGTCGCCAAATGCAGAGGGCGGCAGGTTTCCAGTTGCTATGATCAGAGTTTTGATGGAGATGATAGAGCAGCAGATAGTGTTCACTTGGGCACCAGTATTTTTGGCCCAAGTGTACAGAGAGTTGTGGGGTATCAGCCGGTGGTGGCGGTATAGTCTATGTGTGGGCCACCTGCTACATTGCTAGGCATACAAGCACATAGTGGTTACCCGTCCTCTTGGCCTCCCAATGGCGATTCAGGCTGGCTTCAGAGTTGGATTTAGGTGATGGCATGAGGTGATGGCACAGACGCAGATGGATGGAGTGATCAGGGACATTGACCACTACAGAGGGGTATTGGAGGCCCTGATTCCTGTAGACATTGTCTGGAGACCATACTTGGTCTATCTAGCATTCAAAGAGCAGGGAGAGCAGAAGGTTGGTGTTCAGAGCAGACACTGGGTCAGAGGGAGACAAGCCGGCGAGCTTGAGAGGATTCCATCTGAGAGAGTCCGGTGCCAGTATGGGCTGCTATAGGATGTTCCTCCCGCTTTCCCATAGTATAGGCGGGATGACATAGAGGTGCCGCTCCCACTACCAGAGGAGATAGAGGACCCTAATTTTGAGGAGTTGCTGGTAAGACCTGGGATGGCCGACCCAGGTACATAGAGGCCTACACGGCATGGTGGGTAGGGTAGTATCAAGGCATACAGGTGGGTCCCCAGCCAGATTTGTAGGCAATTACTAGAGAGCAGGATACAACCCGCATGGAGAGGGACACTGCATGGCAGGAGAGAGACGCGGCTCAGGCCTAGGTCTCAGTTTTGCAGGGACAACTAGTAGGAGTCATAGGGTAGTTGGGAGAGAAGACAGGTCAGGTGGCAGCATTGACAGCGTAGGTCACTTTGTTACAGGGACAACTGGCTGTAGCCTAGGCACAGGTAGTCGCAGGTCAGAGTTTTGGAGGGCAGGGCCCACTGCAGTAGCTGTCATTTTCATAGGGGGCAGGACCATCAATATCAGTGCACCAAGGTCAGCCACAGCCATAGGGGTCAGGACAGGCCACAAGAGCAGGGCAGATGGATCCACTACAGACTGTATCTATGGTTAGATACACTAATGTGCTGGACGAGATCACATATTATGAGAGGGCCATCAGAGAGTTTCCTAAGATATAGCGATACTCATAGATGCGGGTGGAGCAGAGCCGATAGAGATCAATGTCATGAGCGATGGCTTCAGGGTCGCACAGATGGCAGAGATCAGAGGGAGGAGAGGATACAGCCTCTTCTCGACCACCGCCACCACCACAACAGCCACAGCCTTGAGGGCAGCCCTAGAGATGCATTTTTGATGTATATACCGGCATGCGAGCTGAAGATGAGAGATGTATTATGAAAGAGAGAGACAGACACAGATTGTGTCTTTTTGTATAAAATTATTTTTGATATATATATGATGAGATTTTGGCTATTGATGTGTTATTGAGATGTTGTAGATGTTTAATGTTTGCAGCATTTTTTATGTGTTTCATGATGCATGTTTTGATATGATATTTATGATGATTATGATGATTATGTTATGATGATGCTAATGATTAATGCGATGATGTTTTATGATGATGCTAATGATGAGAATGATGTAAATGATTATGTTATGTTTAATGGTTATATGATGATGATGCTTGATGAAAATGAATGTGATGATGACAATGTTTATGAAATGGTTATATGATGATGAGTTTGGATTAGATGATGATAGATTATATGATGATGACTTGTGAATGATGTAAATGTTTAATGAGTTATGATGGATGAAATTTATTACTAATGACTTATGTTGTTATAATAAGAATGAGAGTATACTAATGATTATGTGAATATGTGATTGACTGTGCTGTGATTGACAGGTGACGAGAGAAGGAGATGGAAGAAAGTGATGAAGAAAATGGCCGAGCTAACCCTAGAAGACCCCATGTCAATTGAGTGCTGCCTACATAGCCCCTGTCGTTAGGGCCTCAGGCTGATGTAGTTCTCCCAAGAAGGGAGGAAAAAGATCAAAGTGGTTGATGATTGGTCATGATAAGGATATAGCATTTCCCATATGTCTAAGGGTACATGCTTGAAATGATGAGGAGGAGATGACTCTAAAGTGTTTGCCAAATGGTGTATTCTGTAACATTGGTCAGGGTTTTTCATCCCTAGCAACTATCCATATTCGTGATGGATGTTTGCTAAGAATGAATTGAGGTCTATTTATGTTTCAACAAGTATTGGTTTATGCTTAACATAAATTGGGTGGTTGATAATTTCCATGTGTATTGTTGTCCATGGAAACTAGAATGATTAGGCTGATGTGAATGGTTTGAAAAGAGTCGATTTAAGTCATTTTGACAAATGAGGTGGTTGAATGTGACCAAAGTATAGGCAGAAAGTAAAAGGCATAAGTGCCCTTTTATTGACAAGGACCAAAAAGACAACATAGACAGGGGTTGTTAGAACCAAGAGCCCCATTTATGTGTTACATCATTGACCATAGTTATGTTAGAGTGGTAATCGAATCACTTTTGACATTAAAGTGAGCTCGAAGTCCCTTGAGTAGGTGATATGATAGTAGGAAAAGGGTAACCTATTTTTAGAGTATGGATAACTTTGCCTCTTTTTATAGGAGACATTAAGACAACTATAAGTCAAGTCCATGACCCTTTTTTTTTTTTTTTTTTAGAGTAGACTGATCAATGTGGGAAGTCCACATAAAGATGTCATTTGTTTGGTGGTCATTTTTGAAGCTGATTGATGCGAGAAGCTTCTAAGAAAGTGCTGTTTGTAGCAAGATTTAGTCATAGCCATCCTTCGAGGGATTGGTCTAGACTTTGCTTTATAGATTTAAGGGCTTTTGAATAGCTGTCCTTCGAAGGAGCAGTCTATTAGTTACAGCAATGATAGTGCAGCTATCCTTCAAGGGAGCAGTCTGCTTTTTGATTTGATTTTGTGACCTTAGATATTTTGACATCTTGATTTATTTTTATTTATTTTTGACAGAATATTGAGTCATGGACAAGACTTATAGAAGGTCAAGGACTCCCTTTTATTAGGACAAAGCATCCGTTCATCATAAAAGGGTTGTAGAGGATTTTGTTAAGGGAAGAAGGGTGAAATGGATTAAGGATTTAAAAGGACAAGGATTGCTCAAGGGACGAGCTCAAGTTAAATGTCAAGTGGATAAGTACTCAGCTAACAGTAGAATGGTCGTAGATGCAAAGCATTAAGGGGCTCAGGTTCTGGTCGGCCTTCAAGAGAAGACAGATGATAAGTCCCTGATCCATACTTGTGCATGATGATATAAGGTCCGAGCTAATTAGGAGAAAATTTGCCTCGTTTACTCCATTCCATATTGGTCACATGTTGGTTCTCTTTGAGGATGAGGTCTCTGATATTAAAATCTCATTCTCTCAGAGTTTTATTATAGGTGTGCTTGATGCGATTTTGATAGACATGGAGATGATTGAGGGCAGCAAGACGACGTTCGTCAAGTAACTCAAGTTGAGCGAATCGATCTTGATGAAATTCATCATTAGAAAGAATGTCATGGAGTGAAATGCGAAGAGATGGGATTTGTACTTTGAGAGGTAAGACAACCTCTGATCCATACACTAGAGAGAAAGGGGTAGCACCCATAGAGGTTCGGATGCTAGTGCGGTAGGCCCACAAAGTGAAAGGTATTTGAACGTGCCAATCCCTTCCAGTGTTGTTGACCACCTTCATGAGGATTTTAGTTAGGATTTTGTTGGAAGCCTTGGCCTGCCCATTTTCTTGTGGGTAGTAAGGCGAAGAAAATCTGAGTTTAATGCCAAAAGAGTCGCAGAGTTTTTGGACGGTCTTGTTTTTAAAAGACTTGCCATTGTCGGTGATGATTTTGTGAGGTACACCGAAATGACAGATGATATGGGTGTTGATGAAGTCAACAATTTTGTCAGCTTTTATGGAGACGAGAGGAATAGCTTCCACCCACTTGGTGAAATACTCGGTGGCAGTGATGATGGATTGATGACAAATAGACGAATGAGGATTAATCTCGCTGATGAGATCTAAGCCCCATTGTGAAAAAGAGCAGAAATCCTAAGCAACTTGTAAGGCATGACTAGGGAGATGAAGCAAGTTAGCATGCTGTTGACACTTGATGCAATGCCGAACATAATCACTATAGTCTTGATGAAGTGTGGGCCAATAATAACCCAGGCGAAGGATGCGCTTGGCAACCGAGTTACCATTGAAGTGTCCACCACAAATCTCGTCATGGGCTTGTTTAACAGCATGAGAAGCTTCAGTGGAGTTTAAACAGTGAAGAAGAAGGCTGTCAAAACCTCTTTTATAAAGAAGGCCCCCTAGCATGGTATAGAGAGTGGTTCACTTGATGAAAGCCCGCCGTGCATTGCTAGAGAGGTTGGGAGGAATGAGAGAATGAGTCAAGTAATCCTCAAGTTGTTTATACCAAACATATTGTGAACTAGAGTTTATGGTGTGGACGAGATTGATGTCAGTGGAAATGTATGAAGGTAATGGCACACGATGTACCATGACATAAATTCATGATGAGGATGATGATGAAGAAGGAATATGTGAGGCGAGGGAAGCCATGGTGTCAGCAAACTTATTCGTCGATCGAGGAAGAGTCTGCAATAAGTGATGGTCAAAAGATGCTAGAAGGGTGTCAACATGGTTCTTGTACCTTTGTAAAATTTCATTTTTACAAAGATATGAACCATTGATTTGATTGATGACAAGTTGTGAGTCACCAAAGATGGTAATGGTCTTGATGTTTAAAGAAAGGGCAGTTTGAAGTCCCAAAATTAAGGCTTCGTATTCGGCCATATTATTGGTACATTCAAAGTCTAGTTTGAAAGATAGGGGCATGGGTCACCTTCATGTGGAATGAGGGTGACCCCCACACCCCCACCAAGTTGACATTTAGAGCCATCGAAAAACATTGTCATTTGGTAGAATGTGTTATCAGTCGAGAGAGTGGCGATAGATTCATCGAAAAACTCGCATTGTGAGGGTTGATTGTCGGGAAGAGGGGCATCTGCAAGTTGGTCAGCGATGGTTTGTCCCTTGATAGATTTTTGCTGGACAAATTCTAAGTCAAATTCAGTAAGAAGCATGAGCCAACGAGCCATACGCTGGTTTTGATATGGTTTGGAATGCATGTATTTGAGGGGATCAGTGTGGGTGATGACAAAGGTTTTGTGATTAAAAAGATAATGACGAAGCTTGGTAGTGGCAAAGACTAATGCCAAACAGAGTTTCTCAGTATGAGTATACTGAGTTTCATAGTCAACAAGTGTTCAGCTTATGTAATAAACTGCTTGCTCACGGTGTTGCTCATCTCGATGCGCGATCATGGCACCTAACGAATGATTAGTTGCTGAGATGTAGAGGTAGAAGGGTTGTTCATATTTTGGTGGAATAAGGACTGGTGGAGAGACCAAATAGCATTTGAGGGCGTCAAAAGCCTCTTGGTAATCCTTATCCCATTTAAAGGAGACATCCTTCTTGAGGAGATGATGAAAGGGTTGGCAATGGTCAGAAAGTTGCAAAATGAAACGGCAGATGGATTGAAGCTTTCCTTGTAGACTACGGAGTTGCTTGAGATTAGTTGGAGGTGGCATTTCGAGGATAGCACGGGTTTTGACAGGATCTATCTCAATGCCATGAAAAGAGACAATGAATCCCAGGAGCTTTCCTGAGAGGACCCCAAAGACACATTTCTTGGGGTTAAGACAGACCTAGTACTGAAGAGGACGAGAGAAGATGATTTTGAGGATAGTCAAATGGTCGCAACGAAGCTTAGACTTGCCAAGCAGGTCATCGACATAGTCCTCCATGATTTTGTGGAGGAAATCATGAAAGATGTAAGTCATGGCACGCTGATATGTGGTGCCTATGTTTTTCAGACCAAAAGGCATGACTCGATAGCAGAAAGTTCCCCATGGTGTAATGAAGGTAGTTTTGTGCTGATCTTTTGGTGCAATCAGGATTTGGTTGTATCCTGAAAATCTGTCCATGAGTGATAACATCTCATGGCCAACCGTAAGATCAACAAGTTGGTCAATGTTTGGAAGAGGAAAGTCATCTTTGGGACAAGCCAGGTTAAGGTCACGATAGTCTGTGTAGATCTGGATCCCCCCAGTCACCTTGGTGACAGAAACGATGTTAGAGACCCACTGCGGATAATCGATGGGTTGGATGAAGGAGACTGAAAGAAGGCACTAAAGCTCTTCCTTGACAAGAAGTGCAACACGAGGATGCATTTTGTGAAACTTTTGCCTAACAGGCTTAGCCTCTGGGTTTGTGACAATGTTATGAGTGGCAATGTTAGGGTCATTGCCAGGCATGTCAGCATAGGTCCAGGCAAAAGCTTGGCGATTGTCAGAGAGAAATGTGATATAGTCAGCTTGCTCCTGAGTGTCTAAAGATTGACCAATCTTTAAGACTTGAGGAACATCAGAAGATGAAAGGTTAATGTCAATGGTTGATTCATTTAACATAACATGTGTTTCAGAAGGGAGGGAGCGCTGAATGAAAGAATCGTCAGCACCCATATAGGTAAGAATGGCATCATCGTCTATGCAATGGACTGTGTTGATGGTTGATGATTCATCGTCTATCATGCTGGGGTAAATGAGAGGAAGAGACTTGGGAACCCTGTTGAGCTGATAGGTTAGGGGTTCCAAGCGGATGGTGTTTATGCAAAAAAAAACTAGGAGGGATGGAAACCACCGACTCTGTAGGTGAGGATGGAAGAATAGGCGAGTCTAGAAGAAAATGGTCGATGGTTAGTTTAGGGGAAAGGTTTGTGGAAGCCTCAGTGGGTTCTTGGAAACCCATTCCATACCGTTTCTTTGCATTATCATCATTGGGTGTTTCAACAGGCTGATGAGAGCCTTGTTTGTAACGTCCAAAGCCGAAACCCTTCCATGCACACCTATAAATGTAGGTATGTGCAAAGGTGGGGTTGCTAAGAAAGGAGAAATCAGATGTGAATATTTGAGGCGAGGAGGAAGGATTTGATTCAGTAGGAGCTTGATCTATCCCCCCATAGACGAGATTGGTGCGAAGGCTAGGAGGACTGTAAGGAATGACCATCCCAATCTGACAGTCATAACTTAGGTTCTGATGAAGTTGTCCATACTCTTGAGGAGTCTGGAACATGTCTAGAGTGAGGAGATGATATTCTCCTAGTGAAAGTCTTTGGAAGATGTCATCCATGGGGTCCTTGGTTGTTTGTTGAGAAGATGATGTGGTGGCAACCGCTGTTTGCATACTAGTTGATGCTTTTGCAGATGGAGATGATGCTTGGGTTGATGCCTTGAGTGGGATAAGAACATCGTTTGGGCTATAGGTCATGTTACAAGTCTTAAAAGGGGATGGGTCAGCGGGAATGACATGGACTTGTTTCTCGTGTTCAAATTTGACACAATGGTGAAGTGTTGAAGGGACGAAAGCCATGGCGCGGATCCAGAGTCGCCTTAAGAGGATGTTATATTGGAATTCTCCCTCAATGATGTAGAAGAGCTCTGAGATTGTGCATGGACCAATGCAGATATGAAGGACAACAGTGTCGATAGTGTTAGCGGTTGTGTCATTAAAGGATCTAAGGATTGTGTCAGTTTTTGATATGCAATTCTTGGGAAGGGCCAATTGGTCAAAGGCGTGGGAGAAAATGATATTAATGCTAGCACCCCCATCGATCATAACTCATTTAATATGGGTTTGATCAATGTAGGCTGTGATGAAAAGGGCAGCGTCCTGATCTTCCACGGTAGAGGTAGGAATCTCAGAATTACTGAAAGTGATGGAGGTGATAGGGGATAAAGAATGGACTAAGGAAGCAAGTGGTTGAGGGTCTTTAGGTTGGAATTCTGCTGCCTATAGGGCTTTGATTAAAGCCTGGCGATGTTGAGGGGAGCTTTGGATAAGGTCATATAGGGTCATCTTCACAGGCGTTTGGTGAAGTTGTTTTATCATAAATTATGTGATTGCCTCTAAAGAAGTGGGTTGGGATGCACCTAAGATGGAAATTTTGGGTTTAGGTGGTTGAGGTGCCTAGACAAAAGGATAGGTCTAAGGAATAGCGGCTTTTTATTTCACCTTGTCCTTATGTGACCTAGTGGTTACATGAATGGCATTGATTTCAAAGATGGTAGGTGAAGAAGGGGTTATGGTCTGTTGGCGAGATGTTGATGTGGTTGATGAGGTTGGATGGGAAGGTGTCGAGGGTTGGTCAAGAGTGTCCTCAAGGAGAAGAGTGTCTTTCTCCATATAGCGGTGAATGACTACCTTGAGGGCACAACAAGTCTCGGTATTGTGTCCTGGTGTGCGATGGTATAAACAAATCTTTGTATCATCAAACCAAGATGGTTTTGACCCGAGAGGTTGGAATGGCTTGATGGAAGGAAGGGTAATGCTAGAAGTTTGCAAAAGTTGGTGTAATATTAAAGCATACAAACCTACTAAGGGGTCTGCACTTGTTGATGCATGATGCGCTGGTGACTTCTACTTGGGGGATGCTGAAGAAGGTTTTTGTACCACCTTTTGGGTTGGTGGTGTGGTGACAGGTGAAAATGGCACTTTCTTTGTGAGAGGTACCAAATTTTTGAGAGGGGGTTGACTTGTGGTTGGCAAAGGAAGTAATGGAGGCAATTTGTGTTGGTTAAGAGTCAGAGTAGGAAGCACACCGAGTAGGGTAGAAGGATGGGGTCCTAAGATGGAGGGTAATGTTGAGGGTGGAGGAGGGGTTCTCTGCTGTGGTCTGGCGGTCTTCTTTGACTTGATTGGAAGACTACTTTTGGTCAAGGTTTGGTTTAAGTCCACCTTCACTTGCAGGTGAGTGAGGGTAGAGAGAGGGCGAATGCCAAGTGGCTTGATTGGTTTAGATTGGGTAGATGCAGATTTAGAAGCAGGGATTTGGTCTTTGTTTGGAGTCTTGGGTGATTCTGCCTTGGGAGGATTGGCAGTATGAGACGAGAGGGCACGGGAATATTGAAGAACTTTAAGATGCTCCCACAATCCCTGATGCTCCACTTTCCTTGAAGGGAGAAGTTCTAATTTCTCCACTAGTCGGGAAAATGGTTGGGAGGATGTTGGATGAGGTTGGGATCCTTGAGAAGATGTGTTAGGTATGGCAGTAGTTTTGGACCCAAAGTGTGTGGGAGTTATAGCTGGATTATTGTTGGTCGAGGAAGATGGAGAATCAGGTTCTCTTGGTGGAGAAGGAACGGGAGAGTGTGACTCCTCAAGTGGATAAAGAGCAGGGATTATGGTGCCCTCCACTTGTGGTCAAGGAGTGGGTAAGGTCAGGTCCTCCATAGGCAAAAGAAAAGAGGATGGAGAGACTGGTGGTGCCGGTAAGGTTGAGGCGTCCTCCAGGATGAGAGAGGTTGATGGAGAACTAACCGGGGAAAGAGGTTCATCCACATGTGATGGACTGGTAGATGGGTTAACCTCTTGAGATTGGTTGGGGATGAAGGGCGAGACCGTATTGACCATTCGAATATCATGTTCATGCGTGTTGTCAATTAAGGTCTGGACAGTATTTTGGGTTGGTGGATGGTTGGGGAATGGTTACTTGAATATGTCGATGCCCTGGTTTGGAGGAGCATTAAGATTATCTAAAACAAGCTCTCCCTTTTCAAGCATGTCCTGGACTATGTTTTTGAAGGTTTTACAGTTTCCTGTGTCATGACCTTTGACACAGTGGAAATTGTAGAAGTCATTTTCCCTATACCACGCAGGGATGGCGCGTGAGGGATCAAATTGTGGCGGTGGTCGAATCTGGGGAAGGTTGAGAATCCCCTGTTTAACAAGTTTTTCCAGTATAGACGCGTAAGATTCTCCAAGAGGAGTATATTGTCTTTGAATGTACCTCTGCTGGAATTGACGGGTGGCGCTCTGAGATGTTGATGGTTTAGGTTGATTAGATGAAGAGGATGAAGGTCTAACGGGATTTGACGATGATGGTTTAGAAGAAGAAGAGTCATTAGTCTTAGAGTTGGGATTCTTGCTCCACAACTTGACTTTGTTCTCCTTGATGGCACGTAATTCAAGTTTACGGGCCATTGTGAAGGCTTCTTCGAAAGTACGGAAGGTTTAAACCCTTAAAGTGGAAGAAATGTGTTTGGTGCAAGCTCGGGAGAATAGTTCAATAAGTTCAGTTTGAGGTAGGGAAAAGGAGAGTTGATTGATGAGACCTCTCCAGCGAGTAACAAAGTCAGCTACTGATTCGTCCTCGAATTGGCGGATAGTGTAAAGGTCCGTGATTGAGACCTTTTTGGTGATATTAATGGAGAAGTGGTCAAGAAAGAGATGAGCCAGTTGTGTAAATGTGAAGAGGGAATGACTGGCAATAGAGCTGTACCAGTCGAGCGTAGTGCCAGAAAGGGACATAGGAAATGTGCGCAAGAGTAATGTGTCATCATGGGTGATAAGGTAACAGGCATGTCTAAATGCCCGTAAATGTTGCTGTGGGTCTTCCTTGCTTTGAAAGCAAGAAAATTTGGGAAGCTCCCACTGACTGGGGTATGGTCTAATTGGAACGGAAGTATGAATAGGCTCATTTCAAATTTGCTCATATGAAAGAGCATTGTGTGAGCTAGAAATGAAAGTCTCTAAGCTAGACATTTTATCCATCAACATTTTGATGATGTCTGCTAACGGATTGGTAGGTGGAGCGCCCCCTAGATTATAAGATGCTTGAATGATATTGGGAGGGGCGTATGACGTGGGTGGTTGCATAAATGCAACATATGGATAGCTGGTTATGGGAGCAAAAGTTGGGGCCAATGGAACTTGTGTTATGGTGTTGGTTGACACAAGTTGGATAGGGGCCGTCAAGGATAGTTGAGGCGTGGCTACGCTTGTTGACGGGTAAACGGTTACTCTTGTGTTGATTGGTGCAAGAGTAGGGGGGATAGAGACTAGAAGGTTTTGGAAAGGTGTGGGGTTTGGTTGAGTGACTTGAGGTTGAGGGAGTATCAAAACCCCCATGGAGGTAGGTTTAGATGGAGAGGTTACATTTTGAAGGTAAGACACGGTTGGGTTATTGGTGGAGGTGTTGTCTAGTGGCTGAATGGTAGGGGCCATTGATGTGATGCTTGTGTCAACTAAGGAAGTCGGCATCCCATAGATTGGATTGCCTAGGGAGTCACACGTTTGGATATTTGTGAGATAGTGTTGTAAGGCTTTAAAGTTAAGGTCCAAGAATCGTGCAAAGTCTTGGTCCCCTTCTAGGATGATAGGAGTTTGAGGCGGGGTTGGGGGAGTTGGAGTTCTTTCAGTCTCTGAGTTGAACTCCATTGTAGGACTGGTTATAGATGGTGAAGGTGGAAGAAGTTGTTGACTAGCGTGGTTAAGAAGGGCCTTGGTTTGACTACGTGTCAAAACCATTCAAGGCAAGAAAGGATCAGGTTTCAGAAAACTGTGTTCTGTCAGTCTCAAAAAACCAGAATGGATGTTTAGACAGTCAGAAAGTTGGATTTTAAGCTTGTTGTTTTTTGGAAAAAGAAAATAGACAGAGACCGACGTCGGTATAAAAACCGATGTCGGTAAAGAAGACTGCTGATGTCGGTCAGATGACCGATGCCAGTACAGATAAGTTGCCGACATCGGTTACAGGACCGATGTCGGTTACTGTGTTTTCCAGAAACTCAGAAAAAAAGTTTTTGGAAATGGAGAAGACGTCCTTACCAACTCAAAAAAGACAGATAAAAATATAAAATATGATGATGACAGACAGAGCCTAGCGTTAAATCCTAGAAACAATTTTATTAAGATCGTGTGGCTTATGCCTTAATATGATGTTTGAGGAAGTTGGCTGTAAGAAGGGTCCTAGAATAGGCAAGCTAAAGATGCTTTTAGGTATGTTAAGGGCGCAAAAATTTGTATTAGCTTTCGTATAGGCCTGGTGCTAAGGAGCAAGCTCCCCTCACTTCACGATTCCAGTGGTTAGCTAGTTTCGCTTAGCCAAAATATACGTTCACTATAGTTTAGACTCTGCCAGAGAACAGAGTTGGCTTTCCCCTTGGTGGTGAAATCCAAGTAGGATTGCCGGGTTGGGTAAGGTATCTGCTGGGTGATGAAATTCCAGCCGGGCCTTGTCTCAAATGGGTTTGATGTTTTATTGAGTGCACGTGGTCTGGTAGTGTAACATCAAGTGATCTACGATTTATTCAATATGCGTTTTACTGATTACTAAGTGTGGACTAGAAGATGCAAGAAAGCAAGAAATGAAATGCAGTAAGTTTTAAAGTCCCAAATAAAAATGTTAAATTGGAATGAAGACAAGTGGGAGAAAGGGTTGAAGAAAATAATCTTTTTTACTAGTCTAGAAATGCAAGAAAAAGTAAGAAGTTTTTTTTAATTTCCTGCTTATGATTTTTTTTTTCGAAAAGAAGGAAGAGGTGAAGGTTAAGAAGCCTAATGCAACTAAATGAACAAAGAAGAAAGGGAACCCAAGGAAGGCCCTAAAGGGGTCCCATCGGGTGTGCCAGAATGTTTCTATTCAAATTTTGGTTTTCAGATTTCAAAGAAAAGAAACTAAAGAAAGAATGGTCAAGGCTTGATGTGTACCTGGATAAAGTCTACACACCGTAATCTAGACGCTATGAGTACTCCTCTTTGGCTGTGGAGGAATGACACCTGCAAAGAAAAGAAGCTTGGACAAAAGAAGATGTTAAATACATAGATGGTGGGTTGTCAAGCGAAAGCTTGATCCCAGAAGTATGAAAACTTCCTTAAGGGATATAAACCCACTAATCAACAGAAAGAAATGTCTAATAAATAGCAGAATATGAAAGACTGAAAGTGATAAAAGATGGAAATGCAAAGGAGAAACAAAGACTTACTTGAAAGAAGCTGTCGGATTGATCACAGTCATTGGCATCGATAAGCCTACCGGCGTCGGTTGGTAAAGATGCCGACGTTGGCTAATCAACTGATGTCAGTTGGGGTAGTTACCGGCGTCGGTCGGGGTAATTAGCTTAGACGGGGTCTGGGCAGGTCTGTGGTCTATGGATAGAATTTGGTCAGGGTCTAGGCTTATTTGACTGGTCTGTGGACAGAGTCTGATCAGGGTTTTGGTCTGTGGACAAAGTTTTGGGCTTGGTTGAATGGTCTGGGGTCTGAGTCTGATAGTTTGGTTAAATGGGCAGAATGTATGATCCGATAGAGGATGAAGGAAACAGGGAGGTGGATAAGTCAGGATTTGGGTCTAGCTTGGTTAACAGTCTGGTCTAAGGAGATATTGTTTGAAAGCAATAACTGAAAAGAGAATAAAAACATAGATAGTATACTTACCTGTGCCTTGTAAAAAGTGTGGTACTGATGATTCCCGTACCTGTTGTTGATGTAGCTTGTGTGGAGAACCTGTTGCTGATGGAGAACTTGAAGCTGTTGCTGCACCTGAAGAAGAGATTTTATAGATTGATGGATGGTTAAAGACTCAAGATTGAAAGATTCGTTAGTTGCTTCTACAGATTAGCTAATTTCTCATTCGGATCCTCAAAGAGTTTGAAAAATTGGGTTAAGTATAACTGACGTCGGCAATTCCGCCGGCGTCGGTCGACACTTAGCCGACGTCAGCGGGGTTAGAATGGGTAAAAAGAGCCACCAAGCCCATTTTTCATCCGCCAATTGCCCTATCTGTTGGAGAATGCTGAGGGTTGGGCTAAATACGCACGAGAGTTTGTTAGGTGGTTAGAGAGAAGTGGGAGTAGATCTTGAGTGAGTCATAGGAGGAGAATTAGTCTAAGGTGAGGTGTCCCAGGTGAGGTGTCATGGGTGATGTGTCCAAGGAGGGGGGTTAATTCAAAATAAATTAATTATTTTAAATTAGTAATTGTTAGGAATTGACTAAGGGGGAAAGTGACCAAGGGTTAGACACTTTTTAGGTGTCTACAGTCTTAAGGCACATACATGAAAAAGAAGCAAAGGACATTAGCAAATGTCCTAAGGCACAAGTAGGAGACAAGCTAGAATTAAAAATGTAATCACACAAGATACACTAAGCAAGTATATAAATTATATAAGAACTAAAGATAAAAACACATCTAACTAATTAAATCAAATGTGAACATACTCAAAACATGTGTAATACAAGACTAGGTATATGTTGATAAATACACAAGTGATAGATACTAGTGAGATGTTGATATAGTATTCTATGTAATCTATAAAGTAATGTATATTAGCATGATAACTCAGAGTGTTTGGTGTAGAAATGACATAACATAGATGGTTTATTCATGTAAAATATTCCCCCAATGGTTATGTATAACAATGTATGTCTCTAATGTAGAAGTAGGAATGCACCCTGGGTAGAATGAAGTAGTCAAGTAGCTAGATGTACACACTCAAAGAAGATCAAGTGAAGCATGGTAATGTAGAAAATCAACATACAATAATATGAAATAGGAAATTTAAGTCCTATCATAATAGTAGTAATGAAAAGCATGGATTATTCATACAATAAAAATATTTTTGGAATTATTGAAAAAATTTAAATGTTTTTGTGTTTTGAATTTTTTGTATTACTTTTGTATTTTTGAAAATATTTGAACTATGTATAATCAAGAAAGAGATAATATGTACAATAAAATGTTTATAAATAACCTACTATACATTAAATTTGTGTAAATGCATAATGTTCATTAGGTTTTTGAGTTTCTTTCCTTCGAGTGATGCTAGATGATACACTTTAGGGCTAAGATTTTCAGTAATGATGTAGGGACCTAGCCAATTTGGTTTGAATTTTCCTTTAATTTATTCCTTAGCATTGACATTGTGAAGGTTTTATTTTAGAACAAGATCATTAAATTAATTTTTTTTGATGTGAACATGTTTATCATAGGTTCATTTTATATTTTTTTGGTATAATCTGAGGTGTTCTGCATCTTGAATACATGTATGGTGTAATTTTTTGAGCTGGAGTAAACACTTTTCTTGATATTGGTCATTATTGAGAATACCTTTTAGGGAGGAACAAAGGGATGGAATTTTTAATTCTAATAGTATAACTAACTCTGTGTCATAGACAAGTGAATAGGGAGTATCCCATGTGGGCATACAAATAGTTGTGTGATAGGCCCATAGTGTGAAAACTAGTTGATTGTGCCAATCATCACCAAACTAGTTAATATTTTCCTCAAGATGCTATTAATTATTTTGTTAATAGCTTCTACTTGACCATTTCCTTATGGATAGTATGGATTGGAGAATGTGTGTTTGATTTTATATTTGGCACCAAAAAATTGACAATTGTCAGGATTAAGAGCACAATTGATTACCTTGTATAAACAACTAAACACGAAATTAAACCAAAAGTAATATGTAACTAGAATTCAGAAATAGCATAGAATATGAGAGACAATACAATCTTGTATTAATACTCTTCCAGAAGGAAATACAATGAAGAAATCACACTCTTCCCACACCTCTTGGGTGTACCAGTAATTCTCCCTCAAGAGTTCTCTCTCTCTCACACAATCAATTACAACCACAACTCAATAATGAGTTGTTCCCTCCACCAGTCAGTAACAATACTACCAGTCCACCAAGTACTCCAAGTAGATCTCCCTAATCTTGCACACTTGAAAATCAACTGATCCTACTTACCATGTAGATCTCCCTTGATCTTGCTACCTGTAGATCAACTAATCTTACAATTGGAAGGATCTCTTCCTTGTCCTTGATTAGAATACAACCCCATGGGTCTCTTAAATAGATCCCATAAAAACAATAATTAGACTTCCTAATTACAATAATTAGAAATTTAGACTCAAGAATAAAATTAGCCTTTTACATGCAAACTGACTATCCATCTAAAATTAGACCAGTTCTAGAAGCACATGCCAATGCACACACACACAGGTTGCCGACGTCAGTTCCCGTCTGATCGATGTCGGCTGACCCATAACTGATGTCAGTTACTGTGAACACTAAAGATGATTGATGTCAGTTCCTATCTGATTGATGCCATCTGATGCCTAACCAATGTCAATTTCTCTACACACTAGATATGACCAACGTCAGTTGATCAGACCAACGTCAGTTGATCAGAATAATGTCAGTTGCTTTGCACCTCAGCAACCTCCTCCATTTGCATACCTGTGAAGCTTTTATCTCCACAACCTAAAAATATCCCACTTGGAGATAAATAGTTGCACCTATACTTGTACCTGTACATCATCTAATTTTTTTTCCTGGCTTGCATCCCTCTTCAAGTTCAATCTTGAAGACCAACCACCACAATGAACCTTGTGGTGCTTCTCCTGTCATCCAAGTTACCTACCATATCCAAATCTACATGCTCATGTAAAGAAGTGCATGACCCTGCATAGCATGTATACCTACTACTGGTCCCTCTCAGATACCTGAGAATCCACTGAACTACTTTCCAGTGCTTCTTTCCTAAATTGGCCACAAACTTGCTGACAGCTCCCACTGCTTGGGTAATATCAGGTCTAGTACTCATGTACTCAACTTCATCATGTGATTTGGGACACTATTCTGTGAACTGTCCATCCATAGGTGTGCTAACTAATTCCACATCCTGCATATTGAACCTCTCCACTACCTTATTCACATAATCATCTGGAGACAAAATTAACCTGTGACCTTCCCTGTCTCTAGAAATACTCATGCCAAAGAATTTTTCTACTCCCAAATTCTTCATGGCAAACCTCTGAACTAACTTTACCTTTAGCTCAGCAACCTCCTGCATGTGTGACCCTGTAACAAGCATATACACTACATACAGTAGCAGGATAATGTAGCTAATATTATCCAACCTGGTAAAGAAAACACAATGGTCACATTGACATTGACTAAAGCCATGCTTTGTCATACACCTGTCAAACCTTAAACACCATTGTCCTGCAACCTGCTTAAGACCATATAACCTAGCCTTCTATCTCACATGTCCATTCTCTCTTTTCTTTAACCTAAGAATCCATTCATCTTTTAGTGCTTTCATCTTGGCTGGTAACTCTACCAAATCTCTTGTTTGATTCTCTTCCAAGGAATCAATTTCCTCATTCATGCCATGCTCCCACTGTTTCCTAGATTCTACCTACTCTGCCTATTTAAAACTTCCTAGTTCTTGACCATCAGTGAGCAATAATTAGTGTAAATAAGGGGAATAATGAATTTGAGGCTTACTTACCCTTTCAGTCCTCCTCATGGGTGTTTGAGACTCCTTGATAGCTTGTTATATGCCCAAAATCTATTTTTTGGTCGACCCTAGTCTGCACCTAACCGATGTCAATTCCACCTAATCACCGATGCTGGTTTCCTAACCAACATTGATGTCCACCTAGTCACCAATGTCAGTTCCCTGATTGACATCAGTATCCACCTGCCTAACACCACTGACTCTGTTCTACACATGACCGATGTCGGTACCTACCTGTTCGATGTCAGTTCTCACCTGACTGATGTCAGTAACTATGTTTTCTTGTGAGTGATGATTTTTACCCATGATCTCACTTTGGATCATAACCTTATCCAAACTTCTCTACTCAAAATTATTTAGCCCCTTGAGCTGATCTCTATCCATCCTCTTCTCCTTAAAAACCAAGGCTTTCCTGTTCTTGTCAAAAACATCAGATTTTCTCTTTATGCAATAAACCTGATCCTTTCTTGTAGCATGAGTTTCAGGAAACCTCACTTTCTTCTGTTGCTTATAAAAATCTCAATCTATGCTTTTTGAATCTAAACTCTTACATTTTGACTCAAGAACATGCTGTAGACACCAATATTGTGTCTACCCCTTGGTCCCCTTCAACACCCCTTGGACACTTACACACTTCATTAGTTTAAAATAAATTACTTATTTTAAATTAATGACATCACCTAGACACCTCACCTTGGACACCTCACCCCTTGACCATTTCTCACTCTATGACTCACCCAAGACCTATTCTCACTCCCTCCTAACCTCCTAACTAACTCTCATGCGTGATAAGCCCACCTCTTGACCATTCTCCAACGGACTATGCACTTGGTAGATGGAGAACGGGTTGTTAAGCCCTTTTACACATTCTTTATCCGCTGACATTGGTCAACTGTCGATCGATGCCGATGGGATCACTGATGTTAGTTACATAAACCAATGTCTAATGACGAGTTACAGGCTCTTGGATGCCTTTAATCAATCTCTGGGGACTCTAGATCGACTCTTCCTCTCTCAACTCTCAGACTTGGACATCAACAAGAACTCTCTGAGACCAAGCATCAGAATTCAACTAACACTCTCTAGGCTATAGACACTCTACAGAAATCACTCCAGACATTGTATTGGAAACATTGCACGAGGACTCGACAGCAACCACAACAGGAACAAGCATTCTAAGCACCTCTGGTTCTTCATCAAGCAAGAGCTAAGTATTCTTCTGCCTTCCATCTCAGTTATTTAGAATACATTAGTAATTAGTTTCTATTTACTATTTCTAAATACTATCAACTAGACTAGACCCGACTTCTTCTTGGAGAGGCTGAAAAGCCTTCTTCTTATCCTTACCCTTTTTGACAACCTATCCTATACCTTTGTCCTTCTAAGGACCTTATTCGTCTCCCTATAACCCTGCACAGACCTTTTAAACCCACAGAATCCCTCTGTCAACCACGGATATAACCCTGAGACCCATCCAAGGACCATTGCCCCTATCAACGTTGGTACCCTAATCGACGTTGGTGACCTTGACTAACCGATGATGATAGACTAACTGAGGTCGGTGACTGTGAGAGGTAGATTATAGGAATCAGGTATGCATTATCTATTTCTCTTTCTTTAATTCTTTCATTATTTCTTCCTATTATAACTCTCTTTTCATTAATAAGTGGACTGTCATCCCTCAAGGAAGTCTTTGCACTTCTGAGACCGAGCATATCACTCGACAGTCCACCATAGATCTATCTAACATTTTTCTATTTAAGTATTATTCTCTCTATAGGTATCTTCCTCCACATCCAAAAAGGAGCTCCTTCAATGTCTGGATACGGTGCACAACTTTATTTGGGTACGTACAAACCCCTGACCATTATCCTTAGTTTCTTTCCTTCTTTTAAATGTAAATAGCAAAAATGAGATAGAAACATTTTGGCACGCCCAGTGGGACCCTGGAGTTTTCCTTGGGTTCATTTCTTCTAAAAGGCAACTTTCATTTAGATGCATTAGATTCTCTTCTTGCATCCTTCCTCTTCTTTCTTTTTCTTTCGAAAAGAAACCATAAGCACAAGTTAAAAAGAATATCTTTCTTTTTCTTCTTGTCACTTTTTCCCTGCATCTTAGAGTAGTGAAATTCATGCTCTTAAACCTCTTCTCTCACTTGTTTACATCTGAACAAACAAAACATTTCCATTTTGGTTAAAAATATATTACATCTCATTCTTGCTTGAATGCATATTTATCTCATCTAGTAACTTAAAAATGCATTATGAATAAATCGTAGTGCACATATGTTATACAACTAGACCACCATCACAATCAAACATCTAAACTTACCTGAGATAAGGCCCATCTAGGATTTCATCACCTAGTGGATACCTTACCCTTCTTGGCGATCCTACTTGGATTTCACCACCAAGAAGAGGACCCACCCTATTCTCTGGCAGATTATAAACTCTAGGCAAAGTATATATTGGCTAAGTGACCCAGCTTGGCTCTGGGCTCGTGAAGTGAGGGGAGCAAGCCCCTAGCACCAAGCCATGTATGGAACCTAACACAGACTTTTGAGCACCAAAACTAACCTAAAACCAACCTTAGACTGCCTCTTTTAGGACCCGTTCTAAAAGCCCAATTCCCAAACATATTCTTCTAAGGCATAAGCCACCATGACTCTAAAATTTATTCTTAGTAATTTAACATTTAGAGGTTGCTTGCCTTCATCTTTTTTGCTATTTTTATCTGGTTTTTTGAGCTAGTAAGGATGCATTATTTTGAGTTCTAAAACAACTCAAAATTTCTCTTTTCTTCTAAAAACTTTCAGTTTTCTGAGTTTTTGGAAATACACAGACACTGACATCAATTTTTCAACCGACGTCGACAACCCATCCTCATCGACATCAGTTTTTCCACCGATGTCAGCTACATATCATAACTGACATCAGTTTTTACACTAACGTTGGTCACTGTCAACAATTTTTTTTCCAAAATAGAAACCTTAAACCCCAACTTTCTTGTTGTAAAACACACTTTTGGTTTTCTAAAACTGAAACATATAATTTCTAGAACCTGAACCCTTTTGCCTTGGATGGATTTGACACACAGTCAAGCTGAATCCCTTATTGACCACGCAAGGCAACAACCACTTCCGCCTTTGCCTTTCATATCAAGTCCCCAAATGGAGTATACTTTAGACACTGAGCATACTCATATTCAACCTACCCCTAATCAACTTTCAATTGTTCCCAAAGGGGATCAAGACTTTGAGAGATTCCTTGACCACAACGTCAAGGCTCTCCAACACTATCTCATGAGAACCCAAACATGAGATCCCTTAGGTAATCCTATTTATGGGATACCAACCTCCTTGGTTAAAGTGGCAATGGTAACAACAACCTCCACTACCCAACCCATAATCACTCAGGCTAATGCCCCAACCAATAACTCGACCTTGACCAATGTTCAAAATTTGGCCTCCCCTTTTATTTCTAGCCCTACCTCCATCGGGGTTTTTGTACCCTCTCAACCACAAACAATTCAACCAAGTTCTACATATTTTCAGAACTTGATTGTCTCTACCCCACACACTCTTGCACCTATAAATACAAGAGTGACTACTTATCCTTTAACTAGTGTCACCACTATTCAACCACCTATGGCGACACCCAGTCAGTTTGTGCCCTCCAACTTCATGGTACAAGCCCCCTTGACCTCAAAATCAGTCCCTATGATGAACTACCAATATGTTACACCTATACAAATGCAACCAAGTACGTCATACGCCCCTCCTAACACCTTCTAGGTACCTTACAACCTAGGGGGTGCCCCATCTACCAATCCGTCAGCTGATCTAATAAAGATGCTGATGGATAAGATGTCCAACCTTGAGACATCCATTTCCAGTTCAAGCAATGTTCTTTCATATGAATAAATATGCAACGAACCCATTCACCCTTCAGTCCCTATTAGACCATATCCTAACTAGTGGGAACTCCCCAAATTTACTCACTTTCACAGTAAAGAGGACCCATAACAACATCTACGAGCGTTGAGACACGCTTGCTACCTTATAGCCCACGATGATGCATTGTTACTTCGCACATTCCCCATGTCACTTTTTGGCGCTGCCCTTGACTGGTATAGCTCTATTACTAGCCATTCTCTCTTTACCTTTACTCAACTCACCCAACTATTCTTTGACCACTTTTCAATCAACATCACTAAAAAGGTCTCCATTACAGACCTATATTCTATTAAACAATTCAACGATGAGTCAATAGCTAACTTCGTTGCCTGTTGGAGAGGTTTGATTAACCAAATCTCCTTCTCATTACCTCAAACTGAGCTCATTGAGCTCTTTTCACGAGCATGTGCCAAGAACATCTCATCCACTTTATGGGTTCAAACATTCTACACATTTGATGAAGCTTTCACCATGGCCAAAAATCTTGAACTCCATGCAGTCGAAGAGGACAAGGTCAAATTGCATAATAACAACATAAAATCTAATGACCCTTATTCATTCAAACCTTTTTCTTCCCACTCCAAGTCCAAAGGAGTGGCAAATGCTGTGGTCCGTAGGCCATCATCTTCAACAACAACTAACCAATCTCAACCTTTAACATCAGAATACATCACATGACAATTCCAACAACGATATGTACAGTGTCAATACACTTCAATTAAAGAATCATACGCTTCTGTGTTGGATAAAATCATCAAGTAGGGAGTCCTCAACCTCCCTCAAATTTGACCACCCCAATTTAACCCCTCAAAAGCCATCCCTACATGGTATAGGGAAAATGACTTTTGTAACTATCATCATGTCAAGGGTCATGACACAGACAACTACAAAACCTTCAAAAACATCATTCAAGACATGTTGGACAAAGGGGATCTTGTTTTGGATAACTCAAATGCACCATCTAACCAAAACATGGATGTTTTTAGGCAACCATTCCCTAACCATCTCCTGAGTCAAAATAACATTCAGACCATAGCCGATGACCTTCAAGAGTATAATATACACACGATCACCATGGTTTCTAACCAACCTCTTCCACAGTCTAAAGAGGTTAATCAACCTATTTATCCACCACATGTAGAAGAGCCTTTCTCTCCTATTTGTCCACCACAGGTAGAAGATCCTTCTTCTCCTATTCATCCACAACAGGTAGAAGAGCTTTCTTCTCCTATTTGTCCACCATGGATAAAAGAGCCTTCTTCTCCTATTTGTCTTCCACAAATGGAGGATAATCCTCCACCTAGCCCCTTTTCACACATAGGAGAGTCTATTTTAACCTCTCCCATATCGAAGGATGCTTTGATGGCACCAACACCGGCTACCATGCCTTCATCCTTCTTATCATCAATGGGTGATCATACTTTCCCTGCTCCTCAACCACACGAGGAAGCCATTATCATCCCTATGCTCTATCCTCTCAAAGATCCATATTCACCAATTCCTTCTCCACCAAGAGAGGAACTAGCCACCTCACCCACTTCGATCAAAAAAGATCTAGTGAACCTCACCCCACATAATAGTAGTCCTCGCACAAAACCAAAGAAGGCTATTAGACCACGTCGGAGAACTCCTCCCCCATCTTCATCATTACCCTCCATTTTGGGTCCACATCCTTCTAATTTAGTAGGAGTGCTCCCTAATCCAACACCTCTTAATAAGAAAGTGTCATCTATACGTGTGGCCACACTGCTAACTAAAAAAGTGACATGACAAACTCCCCAAACAACTCCTAAAAATAAGGTGTCAACCCCAACTGCAACAACAAGCATGAACCCATTAAGGGGATCTTATGCTTTGATGTTATGCCAAATGTTGCAATCTTCTAGCATCACTCTTCCACCCATTAAACCATATCAACCTCTTGGACCAAAACCATCTTGGTTCGATGACTCTCAAATCTATTGGTATCATTGCACACCAAGGCATGATACTGAGGATTGATGTGCCCTTAAGGTTGTCATTCATCAACACTTGAAAAAGGACACCCCTCACATTGAGGTCGGTGACTGTGAGAGGTAGATTATAGGAATCAGGTATGCATTATCTATTTCTCTTTCTTTAATTCTTTCATTATTTCTTCCTATTATAACTCTCTTTTCATTAATAAGTGGACTGTCATCCCTCAAGGAAGTCTTTGCACTTCTGAGACCGAGCATATCACTCGACAGTCCACCATAGATCTATCTAACATTTTTCTATTTAAGTATTATTCTCTCTATAGGTATCTTCCTCCACATCCAAAAAGGAGCTCCTTCAATGTCTGGATACGGTGCACAACTTTATTTGGGTACGTACAAACCCCTGACCATTATCCTTAGTTTCTTTCCTTCTTTTAAATGTAAATAGCAAAAATGAGATAGAAACATTTTGGCACGCCCAGTGGGACCCTGGAGTTTTCCTTGGGTTCATTTCTTCTAAAAGGCAACTTTCATTTAGATGCATTAGATTCTCTTCTTGCATCCTTCCTCTTCTTTCTTTTTCTTTCGAAAAGAAACCATAAGCACAAGTTAAAAAGAATATCTTTCTTTTTCTTCTTGTCACTTTTTCCCTGCATCTTAGAGTAGTGAAATTCATGCTCTTAAACCTCTTCTCTCACTTGTTTACATCTGAACAAACAAAACATTTCCATTTTGGTTAAAAATATATTACATCTCATTCTTGCTTGAATGCATATTTATCTCATCTAGTAACTTAAAAATGCATTATGAATAAATCGTAGTGCACATATGTTATACAACTAGACCACCATCACAATCAAACATCTAAACTTACCTGAGATAAGGCCCATCTAGGATTTCATCACCTAGTGGATACCTTACCCTTCTTGGCGATCCTACTTGGATTTCACCACCAAGAAGAGGACCCACCCTATTCTCTGGCAGATTATAAACTCTAGGCAAAGTATATATTGGCTAAGTGACCCAGCTTGGCTCTGGGCTCGTGAAGTGAGGGGAGCAAGCCCCTAGCACCAAGCCATGTATGGAACCTAACACAGACTTTTGAGCACCAAAACTAACCTAAAACCAACCTTAGACTGCCTCTTTTAGGACCCATTCTAAAAGCCCAATTCCCAAACATATTCTTCTAAGGCATAAGCCACCATGACTCTAAAATTTATTCTTAGTAATTTAACATTTAGAGGTTGCTTGCCTTCATCTTTTTTGCTATTTTTATCTGGTTTTTTGAGCTAGTAAGGATGCATTATTTTGAGTTCTAAAACAACTCAAAATTTCTCTTTTCTTCTAAAAACTTTCAGTTTTCTGAGTTTTTGGAAATACACAGACACTGACATCAATTTTTCAACCGACGTCGACAACCCATCCTCATCGACATCAGTTTTTCCACCGATGTCAGCTACATATCATAACTGACATCAGTTTTTACACTAACGTTGGTCACTGTCAACAATTTTTTTTCCAAAATAGAAACCTTAAACCCCAACTTTCTTGTTGTAAAACACACTTTTGGTTTTCTAAAACTAAAACATATAATTTCTAGAACCTGAACCCTTTTGCCTTGGATGGATTTGACACACAGTCAAGCTAAATCCCTTATTGACCACGCAAGGCAACAACCACTTCCGCCTTTGCCTTTCATATCAAGTCCCCAAATGGAGTATACTTTAGACACTGAGCATACTCATATTCAACCTACCCCTAATCAACTTTCAATTGTTCCCAAAGGGGATCAAGACTTTGAGAGATTCCTTGACCACAACGTCAAGGCTCTCCAACACTATCTCATGAGAACCCAAACATGAGATCCCTTAGGTAATCCTGTTTATGGGATACCAACCTCCTTGGTTAAAGTGGCAATGGTAACAACAACCTCCACTACCCAACCCATAATCACTCAGGCTAATGCCCCGACCAATAACTCGACCTTGGCCAATGTTCAAAATTTGGCCTCCCCTTTTATTTCTAGCCCTACCTCCATCGGGGTTTTTGTACCCTCTCAACCACAAACAATTCAACCAAGTTCTACATATTTTCAGAACTTGATTGTCTCTACCCCACACACTCTTGCACCTATAAATACAAGAGTGACTACTTATCCTTTAACTAGTGTCACCACTATTCAACCACCTATGGCGACACCCAGTCAGTTTGTGCCCTCCAACTTCATGGTACAAGCCCCCTTGACCTCAAAATCAGTCCCTATGATGAACTACCAATATGTTACACCTATACAAATGCAACCAAGTACGTCATACGCCCCTCCTAACACCTTCTAGGTACCTTACAACCTAGGGGGTGCCCCATCTACCAATCCGTCAGCTGATCTAATAAAGATGCTGATGGATAAGATGTCCAACCTTGAGACATCCATTTCCAGTTCAAGCAATGTTCTTTCATATGAATAAATATGCAACGAACCCATTCACCCTTCAGTCCCTATTAGACCATATCCTAACTAGTGGGAACTCCCCAAATTTACTCACTTTCACAGTAAAGAGGACCCATAACAACATCTACGAGCGTTGAGACACGCTTGCTACCTTATAGCCCACGATGATGCATTGTTACTTCGCACATTCCCCATGTCACTTTTTGGCGCTGCCCTTGACTGGTATAGCTCTATTACTAGCCATTCTCTCTTTACCTTTACTCAACTCACCCAACTATTCTTTGACCACTTTTCAATCAACATCACTAAAAAGGTCTCCATTACAGACCTATATTCTATTAAACAATTCAACGATGAGTCAATAGCTAACTTCGTTGCCTGTTGGAGAGGTTTGATTAACCAAATCTCCTTCTCATTACCTCAAACTGAGCTCATTGAGCTCTTTTCACGAGCATGTGCCAAGAACATCTCATCCACTTTATGGGTTCAAACATTCTACACATTTGATGAAGCTTTCACCATGGCCAAAAATCTTGAACTCCATGCAGTCGAAGAGGACAAGGTCAAATTGCATAATAACAACATAAAATCTAATGACCCTTATTCATTCAAACCTTTTTCTTCCCACTCCAAGTCCAAAGGAGTGGCAAATGCTGTGGTCCGTAGGCCATCATCTTCAACAACAACTAACCAATCTCAACCTTTAACATCAGAATACATCACATGACAATTCCAACAACGATATGTACAGTGTCAATACACTTCAATTAAAGAATCATACGCTTCTGTGTTGGATAAAATCATCAAGTAGGGAGTCCTCAACCTCCCTCAAATTTGACCACCCCAATTTAACCCCTCAAAAGCCATCCCTACATGGTATAGGGAAAATGACTTTTGTAACTATCATCATGTCAAGGGTCATGACACAGACAACTACAAAACCTTCAAAAACATCATTCAAGACATGTTGGACAAAGGGGATCTTGTTTTGGATAACTCAAATGCACCATCTAACCAAAACATGGATGTTTTTAGGCAACCATTCCCTAACCATCTCCTGAGTCAAAATAACATTCAGACCATAGCCGATGACCTTCAAGAGTATAATATACACACGATCACCATGGTTTCTAACCAACCTCTTCCACAGTCTAAAGAGGTTAATCAACCTATTTATCCACCACATGTAGAAGAGCCTTTCTCTCCTATTTGTCCACCACAGGTAGAAGATCCTTCTTCTCCTATTCATCCACAACAGGTAGAAGAGCTTTCTTCTCCTATTTGTCCACCATGGATAAAAGAGCCTTCTTCTCCTATTTGTCTTCCACAAATGGAGGATAATCCTCCACCTAGCCCCTTTTCACACATAGGAGAGTCTATTTTAACCTCTCCCATATCGAAGGATGCTTTGATGGCACCAACACCGGCTACCATGCCTTCATCCTTCTTATCATCAATGGGTGATCATACTTTCCCTGCTCCTCAACCACACGAGGAAGCCATTATCATCCCTATGCTCTATCCTCTCAAAGATCCATATTCACCAATTCCTTCTCCACCAAGAGAGGAACTAGCCACCTCACCCACTTCGATCAAAAAAGATCTAGTGAACCTCACCCCACATAATAGTAGTCCTCGCACAAAACCAAAGAAGGCTATTAGACCACGTCGGAGAACTCCTCCCCCATCTTCATCATTACCCTCCATTTTGGGTCCACATCCTTCTAATTTAGTAGGAGTGCTCCCTAATCCAACACCTCTTAATAAGAAAGTGTCATCTATACGTGTGGCCACACTGCTAACTAAAAAAGTGACATGACAAACTCCCCAAACAACTCCTAAAAATAAGGTGTCAACCCCAACTGCAACAACAAGCATGAACCCATTAAGGGGATCTTATGCTTTGATGTTATGCCAAATGTTGCAATCTTCTAGCATCACTCTTCCACCCATTAAACCATATCAACCTCTTGGACCAAAACCATCTTGGTTCGATGACTCTCAAATCTATTGGTATCATTGCACACCAAGGCATGATACTGAGGATTGATGTGCCCTTAAGGTTGTCATTCATCAACACTTGAAAAAGGACACCCCTCACATTGAGGTCGGTGACTGTGAGAGGTAGATTATAGGAATCAGGTATGCATTATCTATTTCTCTTTCTTTAATTCTTTCATTATTTCTTCCTATTATAACTCTCTTTTCATTAATAAGTGGACTGTCATCCCTCAAGGAAGTCTTTGCACTTCTGAGACCGAGCATATCACTCGACAGTCCACCATAGATCTATCTAACATTTTTCTATTTAAGTATTATTCTCTCTATAGGTATCTTCCTCCACATCCAAAAAGGAGCTCCTTCAATGTCTGGATACGGTGCACAACTTTATTTGGGTACGTACAAACCCCTGACCATTATCCTTAGTTTCTTTCCTTCTTTTAAATGTAAATAGCAAAAATGAGATAGAAACATTTTGGCACGCCCAGTGGGACCCTGGAGTTTTCCTTGGGTTCATTTCTTCTAAAAGGCAACTTTCATTTAGATGCATTAGATTCTCTTCTTGCATCCTTCCTCTTCTTTCTTTTTCTTTCGAAAAGAAACCATAAGCACAAGTTAAAAAGAATATCTTTCTTTTTCTTCTTGTCACTTTTTCCCTGCATCTTAGAGTAGTGAAATTCATGCTCTTAAACCTCTTCTCTCACTTGTTTACATCTGAACAAACAAAACATTTCCATTTTGGTTAAAAATATATTACATCTCATTCTTGCTTGAATGCATATTTATCTCATCTAGTAACTTAAAAATGCATTATGAATAAATCGTAGTGCACATATGTTATACAACTAGACCACCATCACAATCAAACATCTAAACTTACCTGAGATAAGGCCCATCTAGGATTTCATCACCTAGTGGATACCTTACCCTTCTTGGCGATCCTACTTGGATTTCACCACCAAGAAGAGGACCCACCCTATTCTCTGGCAGATTATAAACTCTAGGCAAAGTATATATTGGCTAAGTGACCCAGCTTGGCTCTGGGCTCGTGAAGTGAGGGGAGCAAGCCCCTAGCACCAAGCCATGTATGGAACCTAACACAGACTTTTGAGCACCAAAACTAACCTAAAACCAACCTTAGACTGCCTCTTTTAGGACCCATTCTAAAAGCCCAATTCCCAAACATATTCTTCTAAGGCATAAGCCACCATGACTCTAAAATTTATTCTTAGTAATTTAACATTTAGAGGTTGCTTGCCTTCATCTTTTTTGCTATTTTTATCTGGTTTTTTGAGCTAGTAAGGATGCATTATTTTGAGTTCTAAAACAACTCAAAATTTCTCTTTTCTTCTAAAAACTTTCAGTTTTCTGAGTTTTTGGAAATACACAGACACTGACATCAATTTTTCAACCGACGTCGACAACCCATCCTCATCGACATCAGTTTTTCCACCGATGTCAGCTACATATCATAACTGACATCAGTTTTTACACTAACGTTGGTCACTGTCAACAATTTTTTTTCCAAAATAGAAACCTTAAACCCCAACTTTCTTGTTGTAAAACACACTTTTGGTTTTCTAAAACTAAAACATATAATTTCTAGAACCTGAACCCTTTTGCCTTGGATGGATTTGACACACAGTCAAGCTAAATCCCTTATTGACCACGCAAGGCAACAACCACTTCCGCCTTTGCCTTTCATATCAAGTCCCCAAATGGAGTATACTTTAGACACTGAGCATACTCATATTCAACCTACCCCTAATCAACTTTCAATTGTTCCCAAAGGGGATCAAGACTTTGAGAGATTCCTTGACCACAACGTCAAGGCTCTCCAACACTATCTCATGAGAACCCAAACATGAGATCCCTTAGGTAATCCTGTTTATGGGATACCAACCTCCTTGGTTAAAGTGGCAATGGTAACAACAACCTCCACTACCCAACCCATAATCACTCAGGCTAATGCCCCGACCAATAACTCGACCTTGGCCAATGTTCAAAATTTGGCCTCCCCTTTTATTTCTAGCCCTACCTCCATCGGGGTTTTTGTACCCTCTCAACCACAAACAATTCAACCAAGTTCTACATATTTTCAGAACTTGATTGTCTCTACCCCACACACTCTTGCACCTATAAATACAAGAGTGACTACTTATCCTTTAACTAGTGTCACCACTATTCAACCACCTATGGCGACACCCAGTCAGTTTGTGCCCTCCAACTTCATGGTACAAGCCCCCTTGACCTCAAAATCAGTCCCTATGATGAACTACCAATATGTTACACCTATACAAATGCAACCAAGTACGTCATACGCCCCTCCTAACACCTTCTAGGTACCTTACAACCTAGGGGGTGCCCCATCTACCAATCCGTCAGCTGATCTAATAAAGATGCTGATGGATAAGATGTCCAACCTTGAGACATCCATTTCCAGTTCAAGCAATGTTCTTTCATATGAATAAATATGCAACGAACCCATTCACCCTTCAGTCCCTATTAGACCATATCCTAACTAGTGGGAACTCCCCAAATTTACTCACTTTCACAGTAAAGAGGACCCATAACAACATCTACGAGCGTTGAGACACGCTTGCTACCTTATAGCCCACGATGATGCATTGTTACTTCGCACATTCCCCATGTCACTTTTTGGCGCTGCCCTTGACTGGTATAGCTCTATTACTAGCCATTCTCTCTTTACCTTTACTCAACTCACCCAACTATTCTTTGACCACTTTTCAATCAACATCACTAAAAAGGTCTCCATTACAGACCTATATTCTATTAAACAATTCAACGATGAGTCAATAGCTAACTTCGTTGCCTGTTGGAGAGGTTTGATTAACCAAATCTCCTTCTCATTACCTCAAACTGAGCTCATTGAGCTCTTTTCACGAGCATGTGCCAAGAACATCTCATCCACTTTATGGGTTCAAACATTCTACACATTTGATGAAGCTTTCACCATGGCCAAAAATCTTGAACTCCATGCAGTCGAAGAGGACAAGGTCAAATTGCATAATAACAACATAAAATCTAATGACCCTTATTCATTCAAACCTTTTTCTTCCCACTCCAAGTCCAAAGGAGTGGCAAATGCTGTGGTCCGTAGGCCATCATCTTCAACAACAACTAACCAATCTCAACCTTTAACATCAGAATACATCACATGACAATTCCAACAACGATATGTACAGTGTCAATACACTTCAATTAAAGAATCATACGCTTCTGTGTTGGATAAAATCATCAAGTAGGGAGTCCTCAACCTCCCTCAAATTTGACCACCCCAATTTAACCCCTCAAAAGCCATCCCTACATGGTATAGGGAAAATGACTTTTGTAACTATCATCATGTCAAGGGTCATGACACAGACAACTACAAAACCTTCAAAAACATCATTCAAGACATGTTGGACAAAGGGGATCTTGTTTTGGATAACTCAAATGCACCATCTAACCAAAACATGGATGTCTTTAGGCAACCATTCCCTAACCATCTCCTGAGTCAAAATAACATTCAGACCATAGCCGATGACCTTCAAGAGTGTAATATACACACGATCAACATGGTTTCTAACCAACCTCTTCCACAGTCTAAAGAGGTTAATCAACCTATTTATCCACCACATGTAGAAGAGCCTTTCTCTCCTATTTGTCCACCACAGGTAGAAGATCCTTCTTCTCCTATTCATCCACAACAGGTAGAAGAGCTTTCTTCTCCTATTTGTCCACCATGGATAAAAGAGCCTTCTTCTCCTATTTGTCTTCCACAAATGGAGGATAATCCTCCACCTAGCCCCTTTTCACACATAGGAGAGTCTATTTTAACCTCTCCCATATCGAAGGATGCTTTGATGGCACCAACACCGGCTACCATGCCTTCATCCTTCTTATCATCAATGGGTGATCATACTTTCCCTGCTCCTCAACCACACGAGGAAGCCATTATCATCCCTATGCTCTATCCTCTCAAAGATCCATATTCACCAATTCCTTCTCCACCAAGAGAGGAACTAGCCACCTCACCCACTTCGATCAAAAAAGATCTAGTGAACCTCACCCCACATAATAGTAGTCCTCGCACAAAACCAAAGAAGGCTATTAGACCACGTCGGAGAACTCCTCCCCCATCTTCATCATTACCCTCCATTTTGGGTCCACATCCTTCTAATTTAGTAGGAGTGCTCCCTAATCCAACACCTCTTAACAAGAAAGTGTCATCTATACGTGTGGCCACACTGCTAACTAAAAAAGTGACATGACAAACTCCCCAAACAACTCCTAAAAATAAGGTGTCAACCCCAACTGCAACAACAAGCATGAACCCATTAAGGGGATCTTATGCTTTGATGTTATGCCAAATGTTGCAATCTTCTAGCATCACTCTTCCACCCATTAAACCATATCAACCTCTTGGACCAAAACCATCTTGGTTCGATGACTCTCAAATCTATTGGTATCATTGCACACCGAGGCATGATACTGAGGATTGATGTGCCCTTAAGGTTGTCATTCATCAACACTTGAAAAAGGACACCCCTCACATTGAGGCTTCTTCTGACCACTTTTTTGAGAAATCATCGACATCATCTCATACCTCTCGAACCTCTTCACCTAAATCAGGATCCCTATACAAGAATATGGTCCCCCTACCACCTTCCACTCCTTTATTTGAAATCAACACAATTAACATGGCCACAAGGCCCCAAATTGTGAAGGATAAAGGAAAAGACCATATTTCTATCCCTTTAACATATCCATTATTCGTCAAGACCTCTCAACCAACACAACCCAAGATTTCTATCTTGGACATGTCCCGACCAACATCACTGGGGGAAATCCCTCCTAACCTCTCTAGTCCACATGACATTTGGTATAAACGACTTGTTGACTACTTAACTTATTCAATCATCCCACCTAATCTCTCTAATAATGCACCATGAGCTTTTATCAAATGTACTGCTTGCTACACCATGCTAGGGGGTCTTCTCTACAAATGAGGTCTAGATGGCCTCCTCATCCAATTCCAACAACATACTAACCAACTTCATGAACAACATCGACCAAAACATGCCTACAACAATGACCAACATGTGACCAATATGGAACGAAGCAAACAGGGCAAGTTTGCTCCTAATTGACTCGGACCTTACATAACATACAAGCATAGATAAGAGACTTATCATCTGTCATCTTTTGAAGGCCAGCCAAAACCTGAGCCTCTTTATGCCTTACATCTTTGACCATTTTTTTTTGTTAGTCAAGTAATCATTCACTTGACGTTTAACTTGAGTTTGTCCCTTGAGCAACCCCCATCATTGTCATTCCTATTCCTTTTAACCATTTGTCCTATAAACATTTATCAACCCCTTTTGTCAAGCATGAATGCTTTGTCCTAATAAAATGGAACCCTTAAACCTCTATAATCCTAGTCCATGACTACAAGTCTAGTCAAAAATAAATATAAAACTAGGATGCCTATTCAAAGGTCATAAACTATCAATGTAGACTGCTCCCTTGAAGGACAGCTACATCATTGCTATAATTACTAGACTGCTCCTTTGAAGGATAGTTATCCCAACATACAAAGCAAACTATAGACCACTCCCTCGAAGGATAGCTATGCCTAAATTTTGCTACATACATAGAACCCAACATGACCATAAAACAAAACAACATTCCCATGTGGACTTCCCGCATTGATCAATCTATCCATAAAAAAAAGAGACTGACAAACTATTAAGTCATGGACTTGTCTATAGTCGTTCTCAGGGTCACCTATAAAATGGGCAAAGTTGTTCTTGCTAAAAAGGGTTACCCTATCCTTTCATATAAAATAATCATACCTATCACCCCAACATACTCAAGGGATTTCGAGCTCACTTAATGTCAAGTGATTCAAATACTTCTCTAACATAAACCAATGGTCAACAACGTAATGCATGAATGGGGATTTTATTTACATAAGCCTTATCTATGCCATCATTATAGTCCTTGTCAATGAAAGAGCAGTACATCTTTCACTTCTTACACCTTGGTCACATACAACCAAACTAAACCAAACCAAACCAAAACATTTTTAGACCACTAACATGACATCATCATTCACACTAGTTTCTATGGAAAACAATACACATGGAAACTATCAACCTAACACAATTTATGTCCAGCATATACCATCACCAATATGGAAACTTGCTGAAGCATAAATATACTCATTTCATTTTTACCATACACCATCACTAATATAGAAAATTGCTAAGAATGAAAAACCACATAACCAATGTTACAGAATACACCATCACATAATATGGAAAATGTTGTAACATCATCATTCTCATTTCATTTATGGCATACACCATCACCAATATGGAAAATTGCTAGGAATGAAAAACCACATAACCAATGTTACATAATACACCATCACATAATATGGAAAAGGCTATAACATCATCATACCCTTATCATTTCAAGCATGTACCATCACACATATGGGAAATGATAAACACTAACCTGACCAAGACAACTATCAACCACTTTAACTCTTATTCGAGAACTACATTGGCCTAAGACCCTAACAACAGGGGCTATGTAGGCAGCACTCAGTTGACATGAAGTCTCCTAGGGTTAGCTCGGCCATTCACTCGTTCGTCTCCCTAATGATGACGGCCATTTTTTCATTCATCTACTTGACACACCAACCATATACCCTTTAACCATGACTTAACCTAGTCTAAAATCATGACCAAATATCCAGCCCTGACACTGTAGAAGTGACATTCAACTTCTCATGGGGCACATTAGAGATCACATACATCTCCTCGACCACAACAAACAACCTTTGAGATCACTTATATCTCAACCTGACTCAACCAATGACCTTGGAGATCACGACTATCTCCTACAACCACGACCACTTTCGAGACAACTCTGCCTTGGTTGTTTTGATTGCATTTATGCTACCTCACAAATAGTTAGCAAAAATTGTCTGCACCCCACATTATGACCCTCACAAGTATCAGATCACACCCAAGTTGATCCCCACTACTTGTGACATTTTCATGTTTTTTAGCAACACTTCCTAAGCCTAGGATACTTGGAACATGATGACCATTGGAGCTATAACTTTGATCATTTAACCCAATCAGCTACAACTAAAAATTGGGGACTGGTTACTTCAATTTAAGCACTCCTCAACCTTGCCTATGACAATTTGACCTACCTATCACATGAAGTGGTATACGTGCAATCTCAACTATTGTAGTGTTCACACTCCAACTTCACCATACTCATCCACTGCCTATCAAATTGGCACCCGATATCAAGTTACCTTCCCTTGACTCCTGCTTTGAGGGGGAATACCTCATCACTACACCTTATTTTTGTCTTGCAGTTCATTAGAACAACTAACAAGATAAAAAGGACCTCATCCCACATCTGGCACAACTTACACTTATTTTTGTCTTGCAGTTCGTTAGAACAACCAACAGGACAAAAAAGACCTCATCCCATACCTGGGGCAACTACTCCTATTTTTGTCTTGTAGTTAATCAAAATGACCAACAAGACAAAAAAGGGCAAATGTAGACACCAATATTATGTCTACCCCTTGGTCCCCTTCAACACCCCTTGGACACTTACACACTTCATTAGTTTTAAATAAATTACTTATTTTAAATTAATGACATCACCTAGACATCACCTAGACACCTCACCTTGGACACCTCACCCCTTGACCATTTCTCACTCTATGACTCACCCAAGACCTATTCTCACTTCCTCCTAACCTCCTAACTAACTCTCATGCATGATAATCCCACCTCTTGACCGTTCTCTAATGGACTATGCACTTGGCAGATGGAGAATAGGTTGTTCAACCCTTTTACACATTCTTTAACTACTGATGTCGGTCAACTATCGATTGACACTAGTGGGATCACTGACATTAGTTACATAAAATGATGTCTAACAATGAGTTAGGGGCTCTTGGATGCTTCTAATCAATCTCTAGGGACTCTAGATCGACTCTTCCTCTCTCAGCTCTCAAACTTGGACATCAACAGGAACTCTCTGAGACCAAGCATTAGACTTCAACTAACGCTCTCCAGGCTAAAGACACTCTACAAAAATCACTCCAGACATTGGATTGGAAACATTGTATGAGGACTCGATGGTAGCCACAACAAGAACAAGCATTCTAAGCACTTCTGATTCTTCATCAAGCAAGAGCTAAGTATTCTTCTACCTTCCATCTCAATTATTTAAAATACATTAATAATTAGTTTCTATTTACTATTTCTAAATACTATCAACCAGACCAGACCCAACTTCTTCTTAGAGAGGCTAAAAATCCTTCTTCTTATCCTTACCCTTTTTGACAACCTATCCTCTACCTTTGTCCTTCTGCGGACCTTGTTCATCTCCCTACAACCCTACACAGACCTTTTAAACCCACAGAATCCCTCTGTCAACCACAGATATAACCCTGAGACCCATCCAAGGACCATTGTCCCTACCGACATTGGTAGCCTAACCGATGTCAGTGACCTTGACCAACTAATGATGGTAGAATAATCGATGTCGGTAACTGTGAGAGGTAGATTGTAGGAATCAAGTATGCGTTATCTATTTCTCTTTCTTTAAGTCTTTCATTATTTCTTCCTATTATAACTCTCTTTTCATTAATAAGTAGACTGTCATCCCTCAAAGAAGTCTTTGTACTTTTAGGACTGAGCATATCACTTGGTAGTCCACCATATATCTATCTAACATTTTTCTATTTAAGTCTTATTTTCTCTACAGGTGTCTTCCTCCATAGCCAAAGAGGATCTCCTTCAACGTCTGGATACGGTGCACAACTTCATCCAGGTACGTAAAAACCCCTGACCATTATCCTTAGTTTCTTTCCTTCTTTTGAATGTAAATAGCAAAAATGAAATAGAAACACATGCATCCCCTTCTTACTCATGTGACCAAGCTTACAGAGCCACATCTTCACATATACATCTGAAGTAGATAAACTAGAAGGAGAATCAATAATACAAGTAGATAGATAAAGAGTACCTACTTTCTTACCTCCTGCTAAAACAAGTGCACCCTTGGAAACTTTCCAAGATTCTACTGTGAGAGTTACTGTGCATCCCTCATCACCCATCTTTCCTACAGAAATCAAATTCCGCTTCAGGACTGGGACATGCATGACATCCTTCAACACCCATGTGTTGCCTGTCTACAATTTTAGCTGCACTTTCCCTTTGCCAACCATTTGACAAGACTTACCATCCCCTAAATAAATCTTTCCAAAGTCTCCATGGATATAATCATGAAAAAATTCTCTATTTGGGGTTGCATGGAAAGAGGCACCAAAATCTAAAACCCAAGATTCCACTTTATCCAAGGAACATATAAGAGCATCTTGTGCAACAACACCTGCAATATCTACTTCTTTATTTCCTTCATGCTGATGTTCTTTCAACCAACAATTTTTATTTACATGCCCTTTCTTTCCACAATTCCAGTATATTATACTGCCATGCTTGAATCTACATCTCCTACCTATCTTTGACCTTGATTTCCCTTACTCACTCTTATCTCTTTTCCTTCCCTTGCTTTTAACACTTAAAGCATTACCTGATGATTCCCCTGTGCTTTTATTGTGAATTTATTCATTCAAGATTACACTAACAACATCATCAACTTTCAAGATATTTGAAGTAGACGCAATATTACTAACTACCATTACCAAACTATCTCAACTTTCAAGTAATGAGCATAAGATTAAGAGAGCCTTAATTTCATCATCAAAAGCTATATTGACTGAAACTAATTGATTTACTAATCCATGGAAATCACTAAGATGACTATGTACCGATCCACCTTCTAGCATTTGCAAATTAAATAATTGCTTCATAAGAAATACCTTATTCGAAGCTGAGGGTTTTTCATATAAATTTGCCAAAGATTCCATTAACTCTAATGTTCTCTTAGCTTGTGATAAGTTGGAAATAACTAGACGATGCCAGGCTCAACCTTATAGATCCTAGAGCCTTCTAATCAAGAACATTCCATTCTTCATCTTTCATATCTGTGGGCTTGCTTGTAACCCCACCCAACGGTAAGTATAGATCTATTTGATATAGATAATCTTCTATCTGCATCCTCCGTAATTGATAATTATTGCCATTGAATTTCTTCACTCTTAGCTTACTTTCTTCTACCATTGCTTTACTCCCACTCAATCAAAAACCCCTAAGAGTGACCTACAATCAACAAACACTTAACACACTCTAAAAACAAGGTGTTAGTGAACATGCTCCAAATCAGGCTCTGATAAACCTGCAACGTCACTCTGATACCACTTGTCAGGATTAAGAGCACAATTGAATACCTTTGTATAAGCAACTAAACATGGAATTAAACTAGAAGTAATATGTAGCTAGAATTTAGAAACAACACAGAATATGAGAGATAATACAATCTTGTTTTAATACTCTTCCAGAAGGAAATACAAGGAAGAAATCACACTCTTCTCACACCTCTTGGGCGTACCAGTAATTCTCCCTCAAGAGTTCTCTCTCTCACACAATCAATTACAGCCACAACTCAACAATGAGTTATTCCCTCCACCAGTCAGTAACAATACTGCCAGTCCACCAAGTACTCCAAGTACTCTAAGTAGATCTCCCTAATCTTTCACACCTACAAATCAACTGATCTTACTTACCATGTAGATCTCCTCTGATCTTGCTACCTGCAGATCAATTGATCTTACAATTGGAAGGATCTCTTCCTTGTCCTTGATTACAATACAACCCCATGGGTCTCTTAAATAGATCCCATACAAACAATAATTAGACTTCCTAATTACAATAATTAGAAATACAAACTCAAGACTAAAATTAGTCTTTTACATGCAAACTGACTGTTCATCTAAAATTAGACCAGTTCTAGAAGCGCATGCAAATGCACACACACACATAGGTTGCTGATGTTGGTTCCTATATGACCGATGTCGGCTGGCCCATAACTGACGTCGGTTACTTCAATCACTAAAGATGATCAACATTGGTTCCTATCTAATTGATGCCAGCTGATGCCTAACCGATGTCAGTTGCTCTGCACACTGGATATGACCAATGTCAGTTGATCAGACTGACGTCGATTACTCTACACCTCAGTAACCTCCTTTGTTTACATACCTATGAATCTTTTAGCTCCATAACCTAACAATCTCCCACTTGGAGATAAATAGCTGCACCTATACCTATACCTATACATCATCTAATTTTGTTTCTTGGCTTGTAACCCTCTTCAAATTCAATCTTGAAGACCAACCACCATAGTAAACCTTGTGGTGCTTCTCCTATCATCCAAGTTACCTACCATATCCAAATATACATGCCCATGTAGAGAAGTTCCTGACCTTGCATAGCATGTATACCTACTATTAGTCCCTCTCAGATACCTGAGAATCCACCAAACTACTTTCCAATGCTTTTTTCCCAAATTGGTCACAAACTTGCTGACAGCTCCCACTGCTTGGGTAATATCAAGTCTAGTACTGATGTACTCAACCTCATCATATGATTTGGGACACTATTCTATGAACTGTCCATTCATAAGTGTGTTAACCGATTCTGCATCCTGCATATTGAACCTCTCCACTACCTTATTCACATAATCATCTGGAGACAAAATCAACTTGTGACTTTCCCTGTCTCTAGAAATACTCATGCCAAAGAATTTTGCTGCTCCCAAATTCTTCATGGCAAACCTCTAAACTAACTTTACCTTTAGCTCAGCAACCTCTTGCATGTGTGACCCTGTAACAAGCATATACACTACATACAGTAATAGGATAATGTAGCTAATATTATCTAACCTAGTAAAGAAAACACAATGGTCACATTGGCATTGACTAAAGCCATGCTTTGTCATACACCTGTCAAACCTTAAACACCATTATCCTGCAGCCTGCTCAAGACCATATAACCTGGCCTTCTGTCTCACATGTCCATTCTCTCTTTTCTTTAACCTGGGAATCCATTCATCTTTTAGTGCTTTCATCCCAGCTGGCAACTCTACCAAATCTCCCATTTGATTCTCTTCTAAGGAATCAATTTCCTCATTCATGCCATGCTCCCACTATTTCCTATATTCTACCTGCTCTGCCTCTTTAAAAATTCTTGGTTCTTGACCATCAGTGAGTAACAAGTAGTGTAAAGAAGTGAAATAATGAATTTGAGGCTTACATACCCTTTCAATCTTTTTCATGGGCATTTGAGACTCCTTGACAGCTTGCTGTCTGCCCAAAATCCATTTTCTAATCAACCGTAGTCTGCACCCGACTGATGTCCATTCCACTTGATCACCAACACTGGTTCCTTGACTGACATCAATGTCCACCTAGTTGCTAACGTCAATTCCCTGACTGACATCAGTATCTATCTTCCTGACACCATCGACTCTAGTCTGCACATGATCGATGTTGGTACCTGCCTGTTCGACATCGGTTCTCACCTGATCGACATTGATAACTATGTTTTCTTGTGAGTGATGATTTTTACCCATGAGCTCACTTTGGATCATAACCTTGTCCAAACTACCCTGCTCAGAATTATTCAGCCCCTTTAGCTGATCTCTATCCATCATCTTCTCCTTGAAAATCAAGGCTTTCTTATTCTTGTTAAAAACATCAAATTTCCTCTTTATGCAATAAACCTGATCCTTTGTTGTAGCATGAGTTTCAAGAAACCTCACTTTCTTCTGTTGCTTACAGAAATCTTGATCTATGCTTTCCAAATTTGAACTCTTACCTTTTGACTCAAGAACATGCATCCCCTTCTTACTCATGTGACAAAGCCTACAGAGCCACATCTTCGCATCTACATCTAAAGTAGATAAACCAGAAGGAGAATCAATAATAAAAGTAGATAGATAAAGAGTACCTACTTTCTTACCTCTCGCTAAAACAAGTCTAGACTTGGAAACTTTCCAAGATTCTACTGTGAGAGTTACTGTGCATCCCTCATCACCCAACTTTTCTACAAAAATCAAATTCCACTTCAGGACTGGGACATGCATGACCTCTTTCAACACCCATGTGTTGCCCATCTGCAATTTCAATTGCACTTTCCCTTTGCCAACCATTTGACAAGGCTTACCATCCCATAAATAAATATTTCCAAAGTCTCCATGGACATAATCATGGAAAAATTCTCTATTTGGGGTTGCATGGAAAGAGGCACCAAAATCTAAAACCCAAAATTCCACTTTATCCAAGGAACATACAAGACCATTATATGCAACAATACCTACAACATCTGCTTCTTCAACTAACAATTTTTCTATACATGCCTTTTCTTTCCATAATTCCAGTAGATTATACCGCCATGCTTAGATCTAGATTTCCTGCCTATCTTTGACCTTGATTTCCTTTGCTCACTCTTCTCTCTTTGCCTTCCCCTACTTTCAACACTTAAAGCATTACCTGATGATTCACCTGTGCCTTTTTTGCAAATTTCTTCATTCAAGATTACACTAACAACATCATCAACTTTCAAGATATTTTAAGCAGATGCAGTATTACTAACTGCCATTACCAAACTATCTCAACTTTCAAGTAATGAGCATAAGATTAAGAGAGCCTTAATTTCATCATCAAAAGCTATATTGACTAAAACTAATTGATTTACTAATCCATATAAATCACTAAGATGACTATGTACTGATCCACCTTCCAGCATTTGCAAATTAAATAATTGCTTCATAAGAAATACCTTATTCAAAGCTAAGGGTTTTTTATATAAATTTGCCAAAGATTCCATTAACTCTACCATTGTCTTAGCTTGTGATAAGTTGGAAATCACCAGATGATGTTAGGCTCAACCTTATAGATCCCAGAGCCTTTTGATCAAGAACATTCCATTCTTCATCTTTCATATTTGTGGGCTTGCTTGCAACCCCACCCAATGGTAAGTACAGATCTTTCTAATATAGATAATATTCTATCTGCATCCTCCATAATTGATAATTCTTGCCATTGAATTTCTCCATTCTTAACTTACTTTCTTCTGCCATTAATTTACTCCCACTTAATCAGAAACCCCTGAGAGTGACCTGTAATCAACAAACACTTAACACACTCTGAGACCAAGGTGTTAGTGAACCTGCTCTAAACCAGGCTTTGATGAACTTGCAACCTCGCTCTGATACCACTTGTCAAGATTAAGAGAACAATTGATTACCTTTGTATAAGCAACTAAACATGAAATAAAACCAGAAGTAATATGTAACTAGAATTTAGAAACAACATAGAATATGAGAGACAATACAATATTTTATTAATACTCTTCTAGAAGGAAATACAATGAAGAAATCACACTCTTCCCACACCTCTTGGGTGTACTAGTAATTCTCCCTCAAGAGTTTTCTCTCTCACACAATAAATTACAACCACAACTCAAAAATGAGTTGTTTCCTCCACCAGTCAATAACAATACTGCCAGTCCACCAAGTACTCCAAGTACTCCAAGTAGATCTCCCTGATCTTGCACACCTGCAAATCAACTGGTCTTACTTACCATGTAGATTTCCCCTGATCTTGCTACCTATAGATCAACTGATCTTATAATTGGAAGGATCTCTTCCTTGTCCTTGATTACAATACAACCCCATGGGTCTCTTAAATAGATCTCATACAAACAATAATTAGACTTCTTAATTACAATAATTAAAAACGTAGACTCAAGACTAAAACTAGTCTTTTACATGCAAACTAACTATCTGTCTAAAATTAGACCAATTCTAGAAGCACATGCAAATGCACACACACACACAAGTTGCTAACATTAGTTCCTATTTGACTGATGTCGACCGACCCATAATCAACGTCAGTTACTGTGAACACTAAAGATGACTGACATCGGTTCCTATCTGACCGATGTCGATCGATGCCTAACTGATGTCAGTTGTTCTACACACTAGATATGACCAACATCGATTGATTAGACTGACGACAGTTGCTTTGCACCTCAACAACCTCCTCCATTTGCATACTTGTGAAGTTTTTAGCTCCACAACCTAACAATCTCCCACTTGTAGATAAATAATTGCACCTATACCTATACTTGTACATCATCTAATTTTGTTTCCTGGCTTGTATCCCTCTTCAAGTTCAATCTTGAAGACCAACAACCATAGTGAACCTTGTGGTGCTGCTCCTATCATCCAAGTTACCTACCATAGCCAAATCTACATGCCCATGTAGAGAATTGCCTGACCCTACATAACATGTATACCTACTACTGGTCCCTCTCAGATACTTGAGAATCTACCGAACTACTTTCCTGTGCTTCTTTCACAAATTGGCCACAAACATGTTCAGAGCTCCCACTACTTGGGTAATATCAGGTCTAGTACTCATGTACTCAACCTCATCATGTGAGTTGGGACACTATTTTATGAACTGTCCATCCATAGGTGTGCTAACCAGTTTTGCATCCTGCATATTGAACCTCTCCACTACCTTATTCACATAATCATTTGGAGACAAAATCAACCTGTGACTTTCCCTGTCTCTAGAAATACTCATGCTAAACAATTTTGCTACTCCCAAATTCTTCATGGCAAACCTCTGAACTAACTTTACCTTTAACTCAGCAACCTCCTACATGTGTGACCCTACAACAAGCATATACACTACATACAGTAACAAGATAATGTAGCTAATATTATCCAACCTAGTAAAGAAAACACAATGGTCACATTGACATTGACTAAAGCCATGCTTTGTCATACACCTGTCAAACCTTAAACACTATTATCCTACAGCCTGCTCAAGACCATATAACCTGGCCTTCTATCTCACGTGTCCATTCTCTCTTTTATTTAACCTAGGAATCCATTCGTATTTCATTGATTTCATCCCAGTTGGCAACTCTACCAAATCTCCCATTTGGTTCTCTTCTAAGGAATCAATTTCCTCATTCATGCCATGCTCCCACTGTTTCCTAGATTCTACTTGCTTTGCCTCTTTAAAACTTCTTGGTTCTTAACCATCAGTGAGTAATAAGTAGTGTAAAGAAGGAAAATAATGAATTTGAGGCTTACTTACCCTTTCAGTCCTCCTCATGGGCTTTTGAGACTCCTTGACAGCTTGTTGTCTACCCAAAATCCATTTTTTGGTCAACCCTAGTCTTCACTCAATCGATGTCGATTCCACCTAATCACTGATGTCGATTCCCTGACCGACATCAATGTCCACTTGGTCACTGATGTCAGTTCCCTGACTGACATCAGTATCTACCTACCTGACACCACTGACTCTGGTCTGCACATGACCGATGTTGGTACCTGCCTATTCAATGTCAGTTCTCACCTGACTGACATTGGTAACTATGTTTTCCTGTGAGTGATGATTTTTCCCCATAAGGTCACTTTGGATCATAACCTTGTCCAAACTGCCCTACTCAAAATTATTTAGCCCCTTGAGCTGATCTCTGTCCATCATCTTCTCCTTGAAAACCAAGGCTTTGTTGTTCTTATCAAAAACATCAGATTCCTATTTATGTAATAAACCCAATCCTTTCTTGTATCATGAGTTTCAAGAAACCTCACTTTCTTCTGTTGCTTATAGAAATATCGATCTATGCTTTCAAAATATGAACTCTTACCTTTTGACTCAAGAACATGCATCCCCTTCTTACTCATGTGACCAAGCCTACAGAGCCACATCTTCGCATCTACATCTGAAGTAGATAAACTAGAAGGAGAATCAGTAATACAAGTAGATAGATAAAGAGTACCTACTTTCTTACCTCTCACTAAAATAAGTGCACCCTTGGAAACTTTCAAAGATTCTACTGTGAGAGTTACTGTGCATCCCTCATCACCTAACTTTCTTATAGAAATCAAATTCCACTTCAAGACTAGGACATGCATGACCTCCTTCAACACCCATGTGTTGCCCGTCTACAATTTCAACTACACTTTCCCTTTTCCAACCATTTGACAAGGGTTACCATCCCAAAATAAATCTTTCCAAAGTCTCCATGGACATAATCATGGAAAAATTCTCTATTTAGGGTTGCATGGAAAGAGGCACCTAAATCTAAAACCCAAGATTCTAATTTATCCAAGGAACATACAAGAGGATCCTATGCAACAATACCTGCAAAATCTTCTTCTTCATTTCCTTCATGTTGATCTTCTTTCAACCAACAATTTTTCTTTACTTGCCCTTTCTTTCCACAATTCTAGCAGATTATACTACAATGCCTGGATCTAGATCTCCTACCTATCTTTGACCTTGATTTCCCTTGCTCGCTCTTCTCTCTTTGCCTTCCCCTGCTTTAAACACTTAAAGCATTACTTGATGATTCTCCTGAGCTTTTCTTGTGAATTTCTTCATTCAAGATTACACTAACAACATCATCAACTTTCAAGATATTTGAAGCAGATGCAGTATTACTAACTGCCATTATCAAACTATCCCAACTTTCAAGTAATGAGCATAAGATTAAGAGAGCCTTAATTTCATCATCAAAATCTATATTGATTGAAACTAATTGATTTACTAATCCATGGAAATCACTAAGATGACTATGTACCGATCCACCTTCCAGCAGTTTCAAATTAAATAATTGCTTCATAAGAAATACCTTATTTGAAGCTGAGGGTTTTTCATATAAATTTATCAAACATTCTATTAACTCTACCATTGTCTTAGCCTGTGATAAGTTGCAAATCACCAGAGGATGCCAGGCTCAACCTTATAGATCCCAGAGCCTTTCAATCAAGAACATTTCATTCTTCATCTTTCATATATGTGGGCTTGCTTGCAACCCCACCCAACGGTAAGTATAGATCTTTTTGATATAGATAATCTTCTATTTGCATCCTCCATAATTGATAATTCTTACCATTGAATTTCTCCACTCTTAGCTTACTTTCTTCTTCCATTGCTTTACTCCCACTCAATCAAAAACCCCTGAGAGTGACCTGTAATCAAAAAACACTTAACACACTCTAAAACCAAGGTGTTAGTGAACCTACTCTGAACTAGGCTCTAATGAACCTATAACCTCACTCTGATACCACTTGTCAGGATTAAGAGCACAATAGATTACCTTTGTATAAGCAACTAAACATGGAATTAAACTAGAAGTAATATGTAACTAGAATTTAGAAATAGCACAGAATATGAGAGACAATACAATCTTGTATTAATACTCTTTTAGAAGGAAATACAATGAAGAAATCACACTCTTCCCACACCTCTTAGGCTTACCAATAGTTCTCCCTCAAGAATTCTCTCTCTCACACAATCAATTACAACCATAACTCAACAATGAGTTATTCCCTCCACCAGTCAGTAATAATACTCCCAATCCACCAAGTACCTCAAGTAGTCCAAGTAGATCTCCCTAATCTTGCACACCTACAAATCAACTGATCTTACTTACCATGTAGATCTCCCCTGATCTTGCTACCTGTAGATCAACTGATCTTACAATTGGAAGGATCTCTTCCTTATCCTTGATTACAATATAGCCCCATGGGTCTCTTAAATAGATCCCATATAAACAACAATTAGACTTCTTAATTACAATAATTAGAAATACAGACTCAACATTAAAATTAGTCTTTTACATGCAAACTGACTGTTCATCTAAGATTAGACCAGTTCTAGAAGCACATGCAAATGCACACACACACAGGTTATCGACATTGGTTCTTGTATGACCGATGTCGGCTAACCCATAATCGACATTGGTTACTTCAAACATTGAAGATGATCGACATTGGTTCCTATCTAATTGATGTCTGTTGATTCCTAATTGATGTCATTTACTCTGCACATTGGATATAACTGAGGTCAGTTGATCAAACCAACATTAGTTGCTCTACACCTCAGTAACCTCCTCTATTTTCATACCTATGAAGCTTTTAGCTCCACAACCTAACAATCTCCCACTTGTAGATAAATAGCTACACCTATACCTGTACCTGTACATCATCTAATTTTGTTTCTTGGCTTGTATCCCTCTTCAAGTTCAATATTGAAGACCAACCACCATAGTGAACCTTATGGTGCTTCTCCTATCATCCAAGTTACCTACCGTATCCAAATCTACATGCCCATGTAGATAAGTGCCTACCCCTGCATAGCATGTTACCTGCTACTGGTCCCTCTCAGATACCTGAGAATCCACCAAACTGCTTTTCAATGCTTTTTCCCAAATTGGTCACAAACTTGCTGACAACTCCCACTGCTTGGGTAATATTAGGTCTAGTACTGATGTACTTAATCTCATCATGTGATTTGGGACACTATTCTATGAACTGTCCATCTATAGGTGTGTTAACTGGTTCTGCATCTTGCATATTGAACCTCTCCACTACCATATTCACATAATCATCTGGAGATAAAATCAACTTGTGACTTTCCCTATCTCTAAAAATACTCATGCCAAAGAATTTTTCTGCTCCCAAATTCCTCATGGCAAACCTCTGAACTAACTTTACCTTTAGCTCAACAACCTCCTACATGTGTGACCCTGCAACAAGCATATACACTACATAAAGTAATAGGATAATGTAGCTAATATGATCTAACCTATAAAGAAAACACAATGGTCACATTGACTAAAGCCATGCTTTGTGATACTCCTGTCAAACCTTAAACACCATTATCCTACAACCTGCTCAAGACCATATAACCTGGCCTTCTATCTCACGTGTCCATTCTCTCTTTTCTTTAACCTAGGAATCCATTCATCTTTTAGTTCTTTCATCCCAGCTAGCAACTCTATCAAATCTCCCATTTGGTTCTCTTCTAAGGAATCAATTTCCTCATTCATGCCATGCTCCCACTATTTCCTAGATTCTACCTACTCTGCCTCTTTAAAACTTCCTGGTTCTTGACCATCAGTGAGCAACAAGTAGTGTAAATAATGGAAATAATGAATTTGAGGCTTACATACCCTTTCAATCCTCTTCATGGGCATTTGAGACTCCTTGATAGCTTACTGTCTGCCCAAAATCCATTTTCTAGTTGACCCTAGTCTGCACCTGACCAATGTTGATTTCACCTGATCACCAACACCGGTTCCTTGATTGACATCAATGTCCACCTAGTTGCTAACATTAATTTCTTGACTGATTTTGGTATCTACCTACTCGACACCATTGACTCTGGTCTGCACATGATCGATGTCGGTACTTCCCTGTTCGACGTTAGTTCTCACCTGACCGACGTCGGTAACTATGTTTTCTTGTGAGTGATGAGTTTTACCCATGAGCTCACTTTGGATCACAACCTTATCCAAACTGCCCTACTCAAAATTATTCAGATCTTTGAGCTTATCTCTGTCTATCATCTTTTCCTTGAAAACTAAGGCTTTCTTGTTCTTGTCAAAAACATTAGATTTCCTCTTTATGCAATAAACCCGATCCTTTCTTGTAGCATGAGTTTCAAGAAACGTCACTTTCTTCTATTGCTTATAAAAATCTCGATCTATGCTTTCTGAATCTAAACTCTTACCTTTTGACTCAAGAACATGCTTCCCCTTCTTACTCATGTGACCAAGCCTATAGAGCCACATCTTCGCATCTACATCTAAAGTAGATAAACTAGAAGGAGAATTAGTAGTATAAGTAGATAGATAAAGAATACCTACTTTCTTACCTCTAGCTAAAATAAGTGCACCCTTGGAAACTTTCCAAGATTATACTATGAGAGTTACTGTGCATTTCTCATCACCCAACTTTCCTATAGAAATCAAATTCCGCTTCAGGACTAGGACATGCATGACCTCCTTCAACACCCATGTGTTGCCCATCTACAATTTCAGCTACACTTTCCCTTTGCCAACCATTTGACAAGGCTTACCATCTACTAAATAAATATTTCCAAAGTCTCCATGGACATAATCATGGAAAAATTCTCTATTTGAGGTTGCATGGAAAGAGGCACCAGAATCTAAAACCCAAGATTCCACTTTATCCAAGGAACATACAAGAGCATCCTGTGCAACAATAACTACAACATCTACTTCTTCATTTCCTTCATGCTGATCTTCTTTCAACCAACAATTTTTCTTTACATGCCCTTTCTTTTCACAATTCTAGCAAATTATACTACCATGCCTAGATCTAGATCTCCTACCTATCTTTGACCTTGATTTCCCTTGCTTGTTCTTCTTTCTTTGCCTTCTCCTACTTTCAACACTTAAATCATTACCTAATGATTTCCCTGTGCTTTTCTTATGAATTTCTTCATTCAAGATTACACTAACAACATCATCAACTTTTAAGATATTTAAAGCAGACGCAGTATTATTAACTGCCATTACTAAACTATCCCAACTTTCAAGTAATGAGCATAAGATTAAGAGAGCCTTAATTTCATCATCAAAATCTATATTGACTGAAACTAATTGATTTACTAATCCATGGAAATCACTAAGATGATAATGTACCGATCCACCTTCCAGTATTTGTAAATTAAATAATTGCTTCATAAGAAATACCTTATTCGAAGCTGAGGGTTTTTCATATAAATTTGCCAAAGGTTCCATTAACTCTACCATTGTCTTAGCTTGTGATAAGTTGGAAATCACCAGATGATGCCAGGCTCAACCTTATAGATCCCAAAGCCTTTCGATCAAGAACATTCCATTCTTCATCTTTCATATCTGTGGGCTTGCTTGCAACCCCACCCAACAGTAAGTATAGATCTTTCTAATATAGATAATCTTCTATCTGCATCCTCCATAATTGATAATTCTTGCCATTGAATTTCTCTATTCTTAGCTTACTTTCTTTTGCCATTGTTTTACTCCCACTCAATCAGAAACCCCTCAGAGTGACCTGTAATCAAAAAACACTTAACACACTCTAAAACCAAGGTGTTAGTGAACCTGCTTTGAACCGGGCTCTGATGAACTTGCAACCTCGCTCTGATACCACTTGTCAAGATTAAGAGCACAATTGATTACCTTTGTATAAGCAATTAAACATGAAATTAAACTAGAAGTAATATGTAACTAGAATTCAAAAATAGCACAAAATATGAGAGAGAATACAATCTTGTATTAATAATCTTCTAAAAGGAAATACAATGAAGAAATCACACTCTTCCTACACCTCTTGGGCATACCAGTAATTCTCCCTCAAGAGTTCTCTCTCTCACACAATCAATTACAACCACAACTCAACAATGAGGTTTTCCCTCCACTAGTCAGTAACAATATTGCCAGTCCACCAAGTACTCCAAGTAGATCTCCCTAATCTTGCACACTTGTAAATCAACTAATCTTACTTACCATGTAGATCTCCCCTGATCTTGCTACCTGCAGATCAACTGATCTTATAATTGGAAGGATCTCTTCCTTGTCCTTGATTACAATATAGCCCCATGGGTCTCTTAAATAGATCCCATACAAATAATAATTAGACTTTCTAATTACAATAATTAGAAATGCAGACTCAAGACTATAATTAGTCTTTTACTTCTAAACTAACTGTCCATCTAAAATTAGACCATTTCTTGAGGTGCATGTAAATGCACACACACACACAGGTTGCTGACGTTAGTTCCTATCTGACTAATGTCGGTCGACCCATAACTGACATCCGTTACTGCAAACATTGAAGATGACTAACATCAGTTCCTATTTGATTGATGCTGGCTGATGCCTAACTGATGTTGGTTGCTCTGCACATTGGATATGACCAATGTCAGTTGATCAGATTGATGTCGATTGCTCTGCACCTCAACAACCTCCTCCGTTTGCATACCTGTTAAGCTTTTAGCTCCACAACCTAAAAATAATTTTGTTTTTGAATGATGTTCCATTATCTAAAATTATAGAGGCAAGTAGGCCAAAGCATGAAATAATATGGGTCATGATAAAACTACAAATGTCTTCACCTATGGTAGATTGAAGTGGAAATACGTTCACCCATTTAGTAAAGTATTATGTGGTAGTGATTATGAATTTATGTTTGTTAGTAGACTCAAGGTTGATTTTTCTAATGAGATCAAATCCCCATAACATGAATGGCCATGGAGATACAATGGTTTATAATTATTGTGATAGTGCATGCTAAAAATTATTATGGCATTGTCATTTATTGCATAGCTTTTCGTATTGTAGACATTCATCTTCCATGGTAGGCTAGTAGTACCCCTGATGGAGAAGTTTGAGTGACATGGCTTTGCCACTAAAGTGAACACCACATTCACTATTGTGTATTTGATTTAGAGTAATTTTAGCTTTTGTGAAGGTTAAACATCATAGTAAGTGTAAATCGAAGGATCATTTTAAAATGTCCCTACCAAGGATTACATAATGGAGGGCTTACTTTTGTAACTTACATTTGTCATTTCTAGAAAAAGTGTCTGGTGTAATAGATTTGTTGAGAAAGTTTTAAATGTTAGTAAACTATTCAGGGGTTGTAGAGCGTTGTGTGGCAGCTAAAATAGAGAGAGCAATCAAATCTACTTTAGATATGGATGGTGGTTGTAATCATTTAATTATAAATATTGCTTGATCATCATTGATATCAATGGGAATGTGATATGTTGTGTTGCTCATTGCATCTACATGTCTATTATCTTTTTGAGGAATGCTCTCAATAGAAAAATAATTGAATTATGAGGATAAACAGTATACCATTTTCTAGTATGGGATAAGGTGTTCTTATTTAGTTTGATAAACATCATTGACTTGATTAAATAATAATTGGAAATTCTTGAATATTTGAATAGATTTGATTTTGAGGGATTGTGAGGCAAATAGTCCTAATATGAGTGTTTCATATTTTACTATGTTGTTGGTGCATGAAAAACTTAATCGATATGTTATAGGAATTGTATGGCCAGAGGGATTGATAAAGATAATGCCTTATCTCACATCATATGTGCATCAAGATCCATTAAATAACATGGTCTAGGTATCTAAATGAGGAGAATATGTAGTGAAATCATCTCTAAATGTGCCACTTAAATGGTTGATATATAATAGTGGGGCCGATATCAAATGGTCTACAATGATTTGACCCTTAATAAAATTTTGACATATTATTTTTAAGTCAAATTCTATTAATAACATAACCCATTTTGTGATGTGACTAGAAAGATGTGGTTTTTCTAGTAAGAAATTTAGAGGGTATGCTTTTGTGATAATGTGAGTTTCATTATTAACCATGTAATGTCATAGTTTTTGTGTGGTTAAAACTAATGATAGACATAATTTTTCTATAGGGGAGTAATTATTTTCATAATTTACCAATGTGCGACTAATGTAATAAACTACATGTTTAATATTTTGATCATCATGTTATACTAAGAGTGCTCCTTATGCATGATCAGTTGTAGAGATATAAAGGAGGAATGGTTTATCTAGGATAGATGGGACTAAAATAGGTGGATTAAGGAGATATTACTTGATTGGGTCGAAGTTATTTTTATAGGTTTGGTCCCAAATAAACTTTATATCTTCTTTAGTAGGTGTCTAAAGGACTATGTTTTATCAGCAAGTTAAGCTATAAAACAAAAAATTACTTGGATATTACCTTGGAGAGATTGGAGTTGTTTTAGATTGGTAGGGGGTGGTAGGGGGTGGTATATCAATAATATCCTTGACTTTATTAGGAACAAATTTTATGCCATGCTAAGATATAATGAAACCTATGAGTTTTCCTAATGTAATTCTAAATACACATTTCTTTGGGTTTAATTGAACATTGTATTGTCTGAATCATGTAAAAATATTTTATAGATCAATAACATGATGTTGTCATTATTTGGATTTAGCTAGTATATTGTCAATGTAATCCTTGATAGTATGGTGAATTAAGTCATGAAACATGTGCATCACAATAAATTGATATGTAGCCCCAACATTATTTAATCCAAAAGGCATAAAATATAATAAAATGTGCCTCATGGTGTTGTGAAAGATGTTTTTTCTTGATCTTCTCCAATAATTTTGATTTGATTATAATTGACAAAACCATCCATAAATGATAGAATTTCATATCTAGTTGTATGGTCTACAATCATGTCAATATTGGGTAAATGGAAATCATCTTTTGGGTATGCTTTATTTAAATTTTTGAAATCAGAACAACATTGAATTTGCTTGTTAGGTTTGACAATGGGAAATATATTGGAAATCCATTCAGGATGTGTTACTAGGTGAATGAAACTAGCATCTAAGAGGTGTTGTATTTCATCTTTTAATAAAAGATCCACCGTAGGATCCATTTTATGAATTTTTTATTTAACTGGTTTAGTATCAGGGTATAAAGGAATCTAATGGACTATTATAGATGTATCAATTCTTGGCATATTAGAATATGACCAAATGAAGAGTTTAGGGAATTTTGTTAAGGCTTGATGACTATCAACATCTTTTTTTAGAGCATCAAATAATAAGACAATGTAGGGATCCTTATCAGTCCTAGAATTAAAAGTCCCTATTTTTTATTAAGTAATGTGGAATGACCAAGTCTGTATATATTTGTAGGGATAATATCATCTAAGTCAGTTGGTATATTAGGGTAGAAGTTGACAATTTTACCAAAGTATATTTATGGGTATTTGTGTGGTTTGGAAATTGGTTTTTATGGTAACAAGACTAGAAATCCTCATATGTGCCAAGAAATTGAAGGAGGCATTCATCATTAGAGAATTCATCTAATGAAAATATGTTAGGTGAAGTTATGTTGTTAATAAGATTAGGGTAGATTAATGATAGTGTAGAAGTATGGTTGACTGCACTATTAGTGCATGCAATTGGTGGATAGAATTTTATGTGTTATGAAAAGTTGGGAGAGGATTTGTTGTGGTTAAGGTGGAACTAGTATCCTAGCCCCTGTATCTTATGTTGTGTAGATGCCTCGATTAGATTGACTATTCCTTGTTCATTTTTTCCAAGTCCTTTACCTTGATAGCCCATCTTATTCAGATATTTGAGTGCAAATGATGAAGTAAATTAGTTCTCTAGTGTGGGTGTTATGATAGAATTTGGATATGTCTGATTTTGTGTATGATTTGAGGGTACACTAAGAGTAATCAACTATGTAGGTATACTACCTAGATTAAAGTGTAGAATATAATTATATGGAGATTCAACTACTTGACAATATTTGAAAGGTTCATGGTCTATTGGGCAAGTGTATATGTAACCTTTGTGACTAAATTTTAAACATGCATGAAGTATGGAAGGAACATCATGCATATCATGAATCCAAAGACAACCTAGTAATAGGTTATAATTAAGGTCATTGGGCATGACTTGGTAGGTGCTTTTTAATGTATTGGCTTTTAGGGTAAGATTAAGTGTTATTTGACCCATTACATTTTGTGGGATGTTGTCGAAACCTCTAATTTTCATATTGGAATGGTCTAGATCATGAGGTTGTATGTTAAGATACTTAATAAATCATATGTTACAAATATTAAGGTCTGAACCATTATCCACCAATACTCTTTTGACCCCAATGTCATTAATTTTTAATTGAATAAACAAAGGTAGATGTTGTTCAACGATGTGTTATAGGGGTAAATCCTCTTTTTCAAAAGAGATATGCTCTTCAGTCCATTGCATTATTTGAGGATGGATGCAACATAGGTTGGTTTAGCATAGACAGGGATTCTAGTATTATGAAGGGATATATACAATACATCCTTATAAACATCCAATCACTTGAGGAGTTTGAGAATAGAAACTATGTCTAAAGGGTAACTAGCCTGAGTAGTAAATCTATGGCCCTAAGTAATATCAACTTGCCTATCTTCATAAACTTGGATGATAGCATGGACCACATGATCTACTATAGGCATAAAGCTAGTAGTAGGTTCAGGATAAGAGCTATATTTACCAATTTAGAAGGAGAGAGGGATGGATATAACCGCTAGTTTTTTTTGTCATCTATTAATAATAGGAAGATACTCAAAAATAACTAATGTGTTATATGCATTGAGGCAAAAACATGAATGTGAAGTGAAATTCATGTAATTTGGGTGATTATGTGTGCAAAGATATACTTATAAAGAGTATATCACATGAAAGATAATAAATAAGAGGTAGACAATGTTAATTTTTACATGAATATATATAAATTTTTGATATGCAACATAACACTTTTCATTTGTTGAGAATAATGAGTTTGGAAATGGTTCCATATAAAAAATAGAGAGTAAAAGAAAAAGAGCATGATTTTATGTCTAACAACATATAAAGCTTTGAGTTGTAACATAATATTTATTACATGTTGAACATAAGAAACTTGAAAATTATTCCATAGTAAAGCTATAGAATATGCAAAAGGCATGTATAAATCTTGTATAATTTTAGAAATAAATGTTGTAATATCATCCTTCAATATGAACATTAGGCATGAAGTGCATAGAATAAAAATTTGTACTAACATATGATAGAATTCATCATTCGTGTACATGATATGGCTCATTATGGTTTCTTTGTTATTTGCAAGAAATGTAAGAAGAATATACAAATAGTTGAGCATCATTTTTGTAATTTTTTTGTATGAATGTAAGGTGATACCTCAAACAACAAAGAAGGACCTAGTACATGCAACTAAAGATTTTTTTGAAATTTTATTTTCAAAATACTATGAAATTTTGAATTTGAAGTTGATTTTTTTGAGTTAAATATGCAACTAAATTTTTAGAGAATGATGCTAAAATTACTGAAAAATAACAGAGAATGTACTTGATGCAACTAGGGTTTTGAATATATTTTTTTCAAAATTAGTGTAGTAATTTGAAAATTTTGTATAAAATTTGTAGTTTTAATTTTGAAAAAGTGAGGAAAAATCTAAAAATATTTCTAAAATTAGCATTATATTTTTCCTAGTGGTTTGAAAGTGGTTTTATGCAAATAGGACCTAGTATGTGAAAACTAGGGTTTTGGGTGAATTTATTGAAAATAATTTAACTAATTTATATTTTTAATTTCAAGAAAAATTAGGAAAATATTATAAAAAATCATAAATAATTAGCTCTAGGGTTTCAAGGGTTTTTGTATGAAATTTTTAAGTAAGTCATATTCACCAAATGTTTTATTATTTTTAGGACTTAGGTGTTTAATTCCTAAGAAAATAAAAGGGGCTGAGTAAATGTACACTGATAATTAATGTTCCTTAATTAGCCTACTAATTCATGCAAATAGATATATATTTTATCTTTTCTAAAATAGCAAGAAGTGTAGAGAAATCAAACTTAGCTTAATCTAGGTTGAAACAAATGATTTAGGATATGAAAATTATTGTGCATGGATGGTAGACTATCACAAACAAAAAATATTTTATTAATTTATAAAATTAAGTGTTTAATTCCTAAATAATAAAGGTCTATAATAGGAAAGAAAATTCTAGTTTTATATAGTGAAATATAGGATTTTACCAATTTGATCAACTTAATTCACATAGGAAAGAGAAGACAAAGAAAGATTAACTTAACTTATTCTAGGCTAAAATAGATGATGTAGAGTCTAAAAATTAGTATGCAAGGATGACAGACTATCACAAATAGGACCCAAAACCCTATTTTTAGATTGGATAGGAGTGTCAAACTCAAGACACCCTGTTACTTGGTGTTGTAGTCCACTTTTTGGCATTGTTGTCCACTTTTAGCATTATTATCTTGAGGCTAAAATCTTTCTAGGTTTTGTTCATCTACTCAGTATGACCTTTCATACCAAATTTCAGGTCCTAGGAGTTATTAGAGCTCATTTTAGGTCTATTTCAATCTATAATACCTATATTATCCTACATACACTGAAATAATAAAGGAGATCAAAGCACAAGGGGGAAAATTGAGTTATAGGAAGAATGATTGCACAATCAATAACCCCTATTATTTTGACTACTACCTACATTAATCCTCATGCCAAGGGTCTTATATCCGATTTAGTTCTCCCTTAGGGAATGTGCATAGTCAACGTGTGATGCAGAGAAGCATGAAAATCTATGTGTGATGAAGAGAAGCTGAGGTATACAACTGATTTATTTTATTAAGTCTCATGTGCTAAAATAGTAAGTGCTAAATATAAAATTCCTTATGTAGTTATTTATATAGGATACTAATTATTTTGAATTTGGGATATTTTATTACATTTAGCTGACATTGAGAAACTTAGACATGAATCAAAGAAAAGGGGTAAGACTCATCTTATGAAAGAAGCTGACTATTGGGTTTAAAATTAGACTTGGACAACAACACTAAAAACTTGACACCCTAGTTTTTCAATGATATAGTCTTATTTGGGTATTATTATCTACGGGTAATGGGACCTAGGGTGATGGGTCTGGACCTAAAAGATGTTCCTAGGCTTTAGAGGATTTTTAGAGAGGATTACAAATCAAGTTAGTCAAACATTAATCTATAAATAATGAAACATGCATAAACAACTAACTAACTAAGCCTATCTATTCCTATAGGAATTACAAAGGATATTAAGAAACAAATGAAATAAATTAACATCATATTACCTTCCCAAATGGATTCACCATACCCATGTGGATCAAAATCATGTTCTCCCTTGATCAAGCATCCTTGTCTTTGTCAACAATGGTGGTAAGCTCCTCTAATGTCTCAAGAACACTCCAAAAAACCTAGGCTCACGATTCCAAATCACTAAACTATCCTATCAATGAAGCTTTCAAACAAAATCAATTATTAAATGCAAAGCCTTGTGGAAACAATTTTAAATTATAAATTTGCAATATTCAAGCTTAAAATTCATGTCCATGGCCTCTCTATTTATAGATTTTTGAGATTGGTTAGGATCAACCATGACCATCCATCTCAAGATTAAGATGTGTGGCCATGGATAATCCTAATATTTGGAATTAAATCCATAATTATCTTCATCATGACCTTAGAATAAGGGGCATTGAAGAGGCATGGGAGTCATTAACTAGGCATGGGTGACTCGTAATCTTGATATTTGTGGAATTTATGGCCTAGGGATGTCTTCCCAAGAAATGATGTCCCCTGATGATGCAATTAATAGGAATCAATTTTCAAAAATAAATATTCAACAAATCTCATGGAAAATCCACTTAAGCTCTTGATTTGGATTAATTAGCCTTAAACAAGGTTAATCAACATTTGTGTAATTATTTGAAAATTGGCCCTCAATTAATGAAAATGGTCAAAAAATCATATTACTAAGTTGTAATTTGACTCAATAATAATTATAAGGTGACGTTTGATGCATTAAAACCATATTTCCATTTAGGATGTTTTCAACACAAAATAATAAAAGTACATGGTGTGTACCAATGAATTTAGGAGAAAAGAGTGATCCAAAGCATGAGAGGTGAAATCATCATTTTGACTCAAAATAAATTGATCAAAGTTAGCTGGCCCATAAATTACATTTCCTTATTTAGCGATACTTTGACCTAAATTGGTATTTGTAAATGACAAGTTCAAACCATTTAGCGTGTTTTATGGATTTTTACCTAAAATGTACATTTGAGTGTAATTCAAGTAAGATTGACAATTTCAACACAAATGGTGTTAGGAATCAAGAGGACATACTAGGATGGAAGAAACGGATGGACTAAAAGAGAGAGAAATTGAGATATTAACCCATAGAATAGATCACATCTAGATGAGCTGATGCTTGTACACATGATTATCATCAATGATCAAAATATAATTAGGAGTATAATAGGCCTCAAAGATAAGGGGAATATAAAATATACAATCCATAAATGTAAGGGACACACTGTAAACATACCCAATTTGAGAGTACAAGCTATGTGCTTATGGCATTGATCAATCCTAAGACAAGTTGAACATTAAAATATTGCCATCATGGGAATTAGTGTAGAGATCTTAGAATTAAAGGAAAAGAGTAAAAAATCTACTTTAGAAAGGGAAGCACCACTAGAATGGGGTCTCCAAAGAGAATATAATAAGTACTCTAGTAGAGTAGATTTTATCATGATAAAATAGTTGTGCCCAGTGGGACAAACCTTCATCATTGATAAAGAATAAATAATGATTTTTCCCCTGTAGAGCTGATTTGATTCAGATGTAGTTTAGATGTTGGGCCCCAACATGGGAAATTGGCAAGAAAAAATAGCTCAAGGATATAATTTAAAAGATAGGTTAAAGTGAATGGGTCTATACATACATGTGATGGTGTAATATCTTGGAAAGCCATATAAAACCAAGAATATGAGAATGAACAAAGTGATGAGAGAGATGAAAAGAAGAATGGATATAGCTAAGCTGACCCAAATATAAATTGAGAGTTACCTACATAGTTCTATGGACTCATGTTCCAACATGAACTTCAAGCCAATGTAGTTCACCCAAGTTTGGGAGAGAAAGAAATGAAGAATGATGAAAAATGACCAAAATTTGATTAGACTCACAATGTGGGCAAAGAGATGCACGTCTAAGAATAGAGAAAGCATCCTAAAATGCATGATACCTATAATCCTAATCCCATATCATGAGCCTAGGTTTTACAAAGTGTTCTTGAGAATCATTCATCAGAGTTGATGTTGATGTTAAAAAGTTGAGACTTGAGCAGAAAGTGCTTGCTATAGAAAAATAAATTAGGCATCATAAGTATGAATAACTTAGAATGACATAAGATTATAATTTCATTGAGCCAGTTTAAATGTGAATATCTATAACTAAGGATAATGGTAAAATAATGACCAAAACTAGAGTTACAGTGATTTACATTTAAACAAAAAAGCAAAAGACAAAGAAAAAGATAAACATAAATGAACCTAACTTGAAATCAAGATATGATCTATCAAGACTTAAGTAGGAAAAAAATGTTTAAAAAACAAAAGGCAAGAACATCTTAATGATATGAGACCAAGATATGAATAATCAAGATCCATGTGGACCATCAAGGCATTCTTGAACACAAAATAGAAAAAGCAAAAATAATCAAGGAAACACAAGACCAATATGAGACAAGAAGTAATAAAAAGAGAAAAGGAGAAGAAAAAAAAGAAGAGGTGTGAAATCACAACAAAACACCAAGAAAAATCAAATAAACACACACAAACAAACCAAGTTAGTGTAGTTTAAAGACAAATATTCATGCATGTGCGGTAGAGGCATTGATTTCCACCACATCATAACAAAGAAAAATGACATGATAATTGTTCCCTAATTAAAGAGGAACAATGACATAAGAAATGAGGGAAGAGAAGAAAAGGAAGGGGTTGGTTGAGCTCACTCTAGATGTATAAGATAAGTGGATGCTTCCTACATAGTTCCATGGATGCATGTTCCAACATGAACTTCAGGCCAAATGTAGTTCTCTCAGGAAATGGGATAGAAGAAAAATGATGATTAGACCAGCATGATTAGTGTTATACAAGAAATGGAAGATATGACAAACAAATTAGAATAGTCTTGCAAACAATAAGCTAATGAGACAAGAAATAATGATCTTTAAAAATGGCAAGTGTGTGGGATTAAGATGAAATGAACTAGTGTTTTTGTGCTTGCAAAATGACAAGAGCATAGTATGGTGGAACAAGAATGCACAAATGTATAGAAGCATGAGACAATGTTTTTGTTCTTTTATGGATCATGTTCTAATGTTTTTGGTATTTTCAAAATATTTATAATGTTTTTGATGTTTTTGGGATAAAATATGTACAAGGTAGAACCATATATTTAAGGAGATTCATGTCTTGAGAGTATAGGTTCTAATAAAAAAGCTAAGCTAGCTATAACGGCTCATGCTCACAAATCATTGAGATCAAGGTTCTTAGGTTGCTCACAAAATGGTGAGAGTGTATGGAAAGGGGGACTGAGGTGATCTCAACATGAATTGATCATGACCCACATAGTCTTCAAATGACCTCAAGTCATAGTAATTACATCCACATAAAAGGTGAGGAAAAACCAACTAGGTCCCAACAAGTTATCAAATCTAAAAAATGTCTAGTCAAATGAAAACAATGATGACAAGGTGATATGGCAATGCATGATAAACAAGTGTTGCCCCTAGTTTTCCCATAGGTAGTTATAACTAAGATACAATGGCATAGGTCAATTATACTAATTTTCCCATAGGCAGTTATAATTAGTAGCAAGATTGGTGAGACACTAATTTATCCATAGGCAGTTATAATCAAGATCACATAAACAAACATGATAGGATGAAAGATATCTTTCCATATCAACTACCACACTACTTTCATATACTATCATTTAAATACAAATTGGATTAGAGTTGAAACTTGATCAAAATCCTCTTAAAAAAAGTGTAGGAAGAACTAAAGTAACCAAGATCAAAATAGGATTGGGTAGGATGACTGAAAATAGGCTTTGGTATAGATATGAATGGAATGATAGGATGATATAAAATGGTAAGAGGGTTTCCCCCAAGTGATGGGGTAAATGGATAGGATCTATAATAATGGGAAATGGATATGTAACAATGGCAATGGCATGGTACATTTATTTTTGCTTGGGTGTGGTTTTTAATTCTATTGTTCTTGTTGATGGGGAGATGCACATCTTGATCAACAAATGATACAAATAGAATACTCGATCATGTTAATTACTATCCCAAACCTCATCTAAAAATATACTCTATCAAAAACTTGATGCAAATTTGGATGTCAATAATACTTTTTTGATCTTCATTGGTCATTGATTCTGATTCCTTCAAACATCAAGATAAGGTATCCTTGTAGCCTCTAAAAATGGAAGTGCAACAATGCATGGTAAACAAGGATAAACAATGGATGGTAGGTTTGTTTTTGAAATGGAATGGTAGATGATAATGGAATGTGTAATGGTAGGGAAACAAATGAAGATCAATGTGTTCAGTCACACATAATGTTATTGATGCCAAATTCAACATAACTTTAGTTGTGGTGGGGTTGAAGACCTCTAAAGATGCTCTCAATAGGACCATAAAATTTTTATATTACTTGATCTTCATAGTAGTTACCATCTGATTATGTTGTAGATTGGAAGCTATTTTGATTTGATCTTTGATATCATCTTCAAAAAATAATGAATAATTTTGGTGATCAGCTATTGGTGACTCGATGAGGTTTTTACCAATGAACTTGTCTTGATTTTCCTATAGCACCTCTGAGAAGGTTTCATTAAGGAATTTTGAATTTTGACTTTGATTGTCTTCTAGAGCTTCTAAAAAAATTTCACTAGGAGAGTGTTCTTCTGCTATATGAATGTGGTGTTGGCCTCCTTGCTATTCTTCAATTGCCATGTCACCATGGATGCAATTCATTAAAGTGTGATTTTGTTGATCCCAATCAACACTTGTGGGAGATGGAATGTCAATGATATGGCTATGTTGGGTGGTAATAATGGGATAGTGAAAGGCAACATAATCCTCATACAAGATACTAGGATAACTTATGCTGATGCTGAAGTAATCATCCTCAAAAACCATAGAAGGATCATAAATATATTCAAATTGATATGTAAGGCAATTGTAACCAATGTTGTAACAACCAATACTATAATCTATTTTTTACTCTAATTCTAATGCAAGGGACTCTAAATCCAATGTCATAATTAATGTTGATTATGTTTCTAATGTTAAATCTAATGTTGGTTCAAAAATGGAATCTAAATCTAATATTGATTCTTCATCTAATATGGTTGTTTTGATAATGTTTTGTTGAATGCTAAATTTTTGACATGTAATGGCTTGTGATGGTATAATGGGCTTAATAAAAACTGATTCATCTTGGAAGGGTTCAACATATACTGACTCATCTAAGTAAAGCCTCTCAAAAAGAGGGAACTGCTCAAGGGATGTCTCAACAAAATCATGTATGCCAAAGTGAGACTCTTCAATGAGTGGGAAAAGATCAAGAGATAACTCTACTGAGACTGGCTTGTCAAGGAGATGAGGCTCTTTAAAAATAGGTAACATATGAATAGGTAACTTATCATAGTTTATCTTGTGGAAAATAGGTTTTTCAATAATAACATGTTGGTTTTGGTTCATAATTGGTTGCAAAATATCAACTTTGAACACATTTTGATCCTCATAAGATGACTTTTGAAGAGGTAACGATTCTTGTTTAAGATCAAAGATAAATACATAATTTTTAAATTGGGGAACATTTGGTTTAGTGGGAACAATGGTTTGTGGTTCAATAATAGACTCTCCAAATATTAGACTATTAAAGAAGGGATTAAAAATAATTGGCTCATCAAATTGAGGTTCTTAAATAATAGGTTCATCAAAAACTAGTGATGGGCCAAGAATGGTAATTATTGGATGTTTCTTAGTTTTATTATTGGTGGAAACCAAAGGAAGAGGTCCTAAAATTTTGATGCTTAGATGCTTCTTAGTTTGGTTGCTCATGTAAACCAAAGGAGGAGATCCTAAAATGGTGATGACTAAATGCTTCTTTGTTTGGTTGCTCATGCAAACCAAAGAAAGAGGTCCTAAAATGGTGATCTCGGTACATTGTGTAGTTTGATTACTTACCCAAGCCAAAGCATCCAAGTCTTCCTAATAAACCCAATCATTTCAATCATGAGTTAGATCATAAGCTAGATCTTGAATGTGTTCTCATGATTGATTTTCATGAGGTTGATAGAAATCTATCTCAAAAACTATATTGTCACCATAGAGGTCTTGACTAAAGTCATAAAAGTCATTTTGTGTGGCCATTCTATCATAAGTTGGATTATCCATGACTGTACCATGAGTGTAGCTAGACATATCTACATTTAATGAATAAACCTCTAAAAATAGAAAGACTTAAAGTTTTACAAACTCTAAAAAACTGTCTAAAGGACAAATGGTTCAAGCTTAGTTTCACTTGGTCAAAAGGGGTGGAGTTGTATCTCCAATGTGGTTTGAAAGTGGAGTTGGATCTCCAAAATGGTTTTTGCTAAGAATTGGCATAAAATAGTCTAACATCAAATGTCTAATGCCAAATGTCATATGCATAAAATGTCAAGTATCTGAATAAAAATTGGTATGTCAAAGGTCTAGGTCAAAGTGTTCCAAACAAGGTCTAAACTAAGAAAGGAAAAAGCTGAGTTGCTAGGTTTTTTATCCAAACGTGGATTAAAAATATAGGATCAAATAAATAGGCATGTGATAGGATTTTTGGCCAAACAACATCAAAAGTTGGACTTAAAACAAAGGCTGATATGATTTAATTTAATCTCACAAGTTTGGAAATAATTTTGATATAAACCTGACACATAGAATCAAACATAAGCATGATCAATTGGCATAAGGCATAAGATAAAAGGCTCTTTGAGAAAATTTGTGTTTCTCCCAAATAAAGGCATGAACAATGATGAGGATAGATATTGAACAAATGAACCATCAATATTTTTCAAATTTGGGTAATCGATTAACCAAAGTTATGCAACCCAAAAGAGAAAGATATATGTACTAGCCCCATGAATTGAGGTCTGAATAGACATCAATCAATGTTTGGATCCAAACTTGACAAGGCTAATTGAAAATGTAATGTTGAAGACTAGGATTGGACCAAATAAGCTAGACTAGAACAAATAACATAACGATGCATAAACAAGGTCCAAATGGTATACATGACATGGTTTGGAATAAATGGTTTTTGATAAAATGGTAAACAAGTTATTGAAACAAATAAAGAAGCCTAATGGCATAAACATGCACGAATGATGCGGTCAATTATTATGTTTCAAAGACTCAAAGCCAAAAAAGATTTGACATGATTTGGGTAGCATAACGCAACTTAAATACATGATTTTGACATGGCTTATGAACAAACAAACAAGTTTTAGCCTCAAATCACACCAACCAAATAATGACCAAAATACAAAGTATAATTTTCTAAATCCTAACAAGGGTATGGTAAAATAGGTTGACTAAAACTAATTATTTTTTTATCATTCTAGGGGAATCAATTACATAATGACTTTCAACTCAAATGATGAAAAAAAACTCCATTTAGGAGCCAATGAAGTCAATGCTAGGAGGAGAAAACTTGGGTCAAAGCTTCCCTAAAGAACTTGTGAGAGGTAATGACGTCCCCCTCACAAGCCAAGTTTTCATGAAAATAAAGAAAGCATAAAATAGAAAGACTTTAGGGTACTTTTCAAGATCACCCAAACTTTGGTGAGTTTTTGTGGAGTGCTTTAGATGAATTTCTTTCTAAGCCTTTAACTAGGCTATTTGCAATAATAATGGTGATTTTGATTCCAAGGGTTCCCTAAAGGGGACAAATGGAAGAGAATATATGCAACATTTCTCTTTTTTCAAAACAAAATCTAATTAAACAATTATTGAAAAAAGAATTGATAAGTGTGTTCAATTTTAAGCCCAAATGAAATATTTGGTGGTGTTAATTTGACCCCTTGGTCTTAATATTGTGAACTTTGAAAACATTCATTTAAGCATCTAAATTTTTTATTAAACACCAAAACAAAGTTCTTAATCAATTTTTAAGCATGCAAAAGGTGATCTAAAATATGTTTGTCACAAATGTCAAATTTGGTCCTGCAGTAAAAATTCTAGCATATCCTTTAGCTATGAAGATCTTTTTGGTTTGAAACAATTGACTTTGGAAAAAGAGATCTCGGTTCTATGTTTTTAGGAAAAACACAGTGACTGACGTCAGTTATATACAATCGATGATGGTTACTTTTGCTAACCGATGTCGGTTATCTATTTGACATTGGTTATACCAATGTGACCATTTTGATAGGTATCTAATCGATGTCGATCTTTCCAGTCGATGTCAGTTAAGCTATGTAATCAATGTTAGTCTTACTTCCTGACATCAGTTATTATGTAAAATTGTGACAAACAAAATGGCAAAATAAAGTTAGAAAATCAATTTACAAGAGTTTTAAGGGTCTAAATTAATATTTTAAAGTTGAAAAATGATATTCTTCAAGTGTGAAATTTATCTAATCCCATCTATCATGCCAATATGTAGAGAGGATTACAAAGTAAGTTAGCCAAGCATTAATCCATAAACAATGAAACATGTATAAAAAACTAACTAGCTAAGCCTATATATTCCTATGGGAATTACAAAGGATAGAAAGAAAGAAATGAAAAAAATAAACATCATATTACCTTCCCAAACGGATTCACCATACCCATGTGGCTCAAAAACATGTTCTCCCTTGATTAACCATCCTTGTCTTTGTCAACAATGGTGGTAAGCTCCTCTAATGTATCAGGAACACTCCATAAAACCTAGGCTCATGATTCCAAATCACTAAACTAGTCTATCAATGAAGCTTGTAAACAAAATCAATGATCAAATTCAAAGCCTTGTGGAATCAATTTAACATTATAAATTTGCAATATTCAAGCTTAAAATTCATGTCCATGACCTCTCTATTTATAGATTTTTGAGATTGGTCAACATCAACCATCACCATCCATCTCAAGATTGAGATGTGTGACCATGGATAATCCTAATATTTGGAATTAAATCCATAATTATCTTCATCATGACCTTAGAATAAGGGGTATTGAAGAGGCATGAGAGGTATTAACTAGGCATGGGTGACCCATAATCTTGATATTTTGGCATTTATGGCCTAGGGATATCTTCTCAAAAACTGATGTCACCTAATGATGTAGTTAATAGGAATAAATTTTCAAAAATAAATATTCAACATCTCTCATGGAAAATCAACTTAAGCTCTTGATTTAGATTAATTATCCTTAAACAAGGTTAATCAACATTTGTGCAATTATTTGAAAATTAGCCCTCAATTAATCAAAATGGTCAAAAAATCATATTATTGAGTTATTATTTGACTCGAGAAGAATTAGAAGGTGATGTTAGATGCACTAGAACCATATTTCCATTTGGATTTTTCCAACACAAAATAATAAAGGTACATGGCATGTACCAGTGAATTTAGGAGAAAAAAGTGATCTATAGAACAAAAGGCAAAATCATCATTTTGACTCAAAATGAATTGATCAAAGTTAGTTGGCCTATAAATTGCATTGCCTTATTTAGGGATACTTTGACCTAAATTGGCACTTGTAAATGACATGTTTGAACCACTTAGCACATTTTATAGATTTTGACCTAAAATGTGCATTTGAGTGCAATTTGAGTAAGATTGACACTTTCAACACAAATGGTGTTAGGAATTGGATGTCTACAAGATTAAGTCTAAAATACTACAGATGTTTGAGAATAAGAAAAAAGATGTCTAGGGAACCTAAAAATACCAAGACATTTCAAATAAAAGGACCTGGCTAAAGGTGAATAAAAACTCATATTCTCTAGTCAAAGTCTCCTATGAAAGGATTATGAAAAGACATAATATGTATGTTTGATTGACCAATTTAGGGTGTATACATTTTCACCCCTTTTAATCTAATGATACAATGAAATGAAGTACTAAAGTAAAAGAAAGAAAGAAGATGCATACCTAAACTTACCTATGTGAAGATAAGTGTACTAAAAGGGGTCCAACTTCCTAGTTAGGGAAGTGGATGAAGAACTAAAATAATGCTAAGAGAAAGAAGGAATCCCTGTAATAGATGCCCCTTGTATTTAATCTAAATAATGCTTAGATAAAGAAAGAATCCCTATAGTAGATGCCCCTTATATTGTATCTGAATAATCTGAACTAGATTTAAGAAGTGCTTAGAGGTGAGAAACCAATGCCTGTCCTCTATCCCACACAAACTCTTGGGTTTGAATCTAAGTAATACTATGAACCAATCACTGTAGATGATCATATGGTCCAACATGATAACAACCTGAGTAATACCTGGGTGTAAAATGAAAATGTTGGTAAATGTGTATGAATAAGATGGTATATCCTACCATCCTAATCTATATAATCCTAGAAGATGAAGGACATTAACACTTGTGTTATGGCCCAAAAATAAGATATGTGAGTGATGTGTCTAGATAATCTAGAAATTTGTATAACCACATGTGATATGATCTATCATGTCATTTCCTATTTGAAAAATTAGAGATCAAAACAATGTGCCCTACATTATGCCTATAATCTACTATCTAGTCTATAATTGTGTGATGTTGTATGAAGCTTTAAGTTTGAGATGTGTAGTAATGTGCATGCCCCTAAATTTGCTATCTAGATAATTTGTATACCTATAAATAGAAGGTGTATCCCTTTAAATGTCATGAGTAATGCTAAGTGACCCATTAAAATTTGAATCATTGTATAATCCTAAGTTGAGTAATGCTAAGTGACCCATATAGTCTAAACCACTGTATAACCTTGACCAATCTGAGCTGAGTAATGCTAACAATTTGAATACTAGATGTGTAAAATCTATGTTGAATAACCCATGTAGTTTGAATCACTATATGTTTTGATAAATTTGAGTTGAATTTGATAATTTGAATATTATAGGTGTGATAACCATGGTGTATTCATCTATGAGAGTGGATAGGTGTGATGGATAAGTGTAAGAATAGGAATAGTAGGAATGATGCCCTCTTTTGGGTATAAGGATGAAATTTATGACGGAGGAAGTTGAGCCAAAAGTGATTACTAGTGGCAGAATGTATAGGAACTTGGGTTGGTATGTACTAAATTTATTGATAATCTAGTGTTGAATTTGTGGAATTGAATTATTGGGAGTGAAAGGTGTCTATGATTGATTGTTTAAATACACTTGGTTGCTTGGATGTTTTAAACAAGTGGTGATTGGTGGGAACTAATTTTTATGTCTGGGTATTTGAAATGTGTGTGAATGCTAGGGTAGGTGAATGACTTAGTGAAAGAGTAGAGATTGTGTGATGTTGAAGGTGTCATCATTACAATTTTGAAGATTAAAATGGTTTGGAAAATGGAGCTATAGTGCTCTAGTTATGAGAAAAACTATGTTTTGTATTTTAATAGAATATTTGGTTGATATAGGAATTTGGATTGACTTTGAGTTCATTTGTTCAATAAAAAGTTTGAGATATTGGAGCTTTGGAGTTTAAGATGATAAGGAAATAAGCACCTTCTCTGACATGTTTTGAGCAGCTAGGAACCTAGATTGAGGCTAGTGGGGAGATTAACCTATTGAGTAAGCTGGTCATTCAATTTTTAACTATTTAGAAGCCTATTTTAGTCATTTTTGAGATGTTTTGAGTGGTTTATAAGATTATTGACTAGTTCCATCACTCTTTTCTTAGAGGTAGCACTATTGTCCAATTTTCAGTGCTATTGTCTAGGTTTTAGTGATATTATCTAGCACTAGTGTCATTTTGTAGTGCCAATGTCCACTATGGATGAATTTCAACTTTTTTGATTTGCTATTTGCTATTGTATAGTTTGGATATTTACTTGGTATGGTTACCTAATGTAGTTTATTTTTGATGTGTTTTTTAGGGTGAGGTGTGGCTGAGAGAGTTCTACAAAGGCCAGGGTATGGATACACTAAGGATGTTGCCATTGCTAGATGATGAACATGTTGTGATGGATAGGATTGGATTAGGTCATGTATGTGACCTAGGTACTATATAGTGGGATAGGTATTTGATTACCACCTTATGTGAGAGGTGGAATGTTGATACTTGTTAGGGATATTACTATTACTTTGGAGGATGTATACCATATTTTGAATTTGTTGATTAGTGGGTGGTGTGTGACATTACAAGATGATATAGGTGTAGATGTCATTGATCGAGCATCTAGATACTTTGTTGGGGTGCTTGTAGGATTACATAATTGAGGTAGTGAGAGTGATGTGATTTTGACAGTGATTTTGAAGTTGAGTGTTTAGTGCTTGTGGAAATGGTTTGCTATGTTGTTGGACTTATTTCTTGTAGTGGATAGTAGTGGAGTATTTATTGCATATAGGATGCACAAGGTGGTTCACAGTATTGAGATGTATGGTTTAGTGTTCTTGTGGGGTAGGAATATGATTTCTCACTTGTATAGAGATTTTTATAGATTTACTCACGAGGTATTTAGCATTGGTGTGGGTGTGGCCACATTGTCACATAGTTGGGCATATGAGCACATAATAGTTGTGTGACCTATTGGGTTACTGGAGGTGAGTTAGGCATATCCATAGTCATTTGGTGAGTGATGGACGAGTGAGTTGGATATCATATCCCTTGGGATAGACCACTATAAGAGGGTGCTAGATAGGTTAGTGGCCTAGGATATCATATGGAGGCCCTATAGAGGATTCCCTATATGGCCTAAGGATGAAGAGTAATTATAGTATATTAGGGTCAATTATTGGTTACATGATTATTGGCATAGATTTTATGAGTGCTTTCAGTATGAACATGTGATGAGGTAATTTGGAGTTTGATAGGATGTTCCTCCTATATCATGGGTATGGTTGAGGAGTGCATGAGTAATAACAAGAGGAGGGGATTATGTGAGACCTACTGAGGCTGAGTTGGCACCTTTATCTTTGGATGCATAGGATGTTATTATAGATGTTCTTGATGTAGGATGTACCAAGGGATACACTGCATAGTGAGATAGGGAGTGGTGGGCTCCATTGTACCTTATGAATAGAGTGGATGTTCCTACATATGAGGATCTTGAGCCAATCTAGATGATGGGAGGTAATTAGTAATTATATTTGAATTGCTTCTATGTTTGTGATTGAGTTTATTTTGAAAGTACACATCTAATTTAGTGTTGTCCGTATTATGTGTATAGGTGGAGTGGGAGGTGTATAGGGTGAGGCTCCTACTAGGGTTAGTGGTGGGGATGACATGTTTTGGAAGATTATCATTGAGTCTACATTTTACAAGCATACACGACATGATCTTGATGATGCTATGGAGGAGGGTTTGATAGAGAGTGACCATTACAACTGGTGTGTATGCTCATTTGTTTAACTATTATACTATAGCTACAACTACATATGTTAAGGTAGTAGGAGAGAGAGATGAGCTGAGGGATAAGTGAGATAGGCATAGGATGCCTCTTCCTAATTATGGATCAGTGAGTTTAAATATTGTGGATGATTACATGGATCTTCAATGATAATATGCATACTTGCATAAGTCATATGGTCATTTTTGGAGTGAGACAATTGGTGTAAGAGACATTCAGGAGATTAAGGAGGTTAAGGATCATCGAGTGAAAGATATAATTATGAGACTAGTACAGTGTTAGGGTGTGGAGCTAAAAGCTTCACCAAGGAGCATACTAAGACAGGTTTGAGTCTACACAGACGCCGGCGTCGATCAGGAGCGACCGACGTCGGTTAGTAGCAGTAGAGTGTAGAACTGTAAGAGTAGAACATTGTGAATGTTTGAAGGACAGTACAGAGTTGCATCAATCCAGGTTATTGGATTTGAATGTACTTGAGAGAGAGCTCTTGAGGAATAGAGATCTAGTGAGAGATCTTGTGTGCATCTGAGAGAGGTGTGGAAGAATGAAGTTTCTTCATTGTATTCCTATTGTAAAGAGTTTCAATACAAGTTTTCAGGGTGTTTTCTTGTATATCTTGTTCTGTGCTATTTATCATTCTAGTTACTTATCTATCTGATTTATTTCCACATTTATTGCTTTCACAAGTGTAATCTATTGTTGGTTTGATCCCCCAACAAGTGGTATCAGAGCCTGGTTGTAGGTTCAATAGCTGATACCAACAAGTGGTATCAGAGCCTTAGTTACAGGTTACAGGTTACAGGTTACAGGTTGCTCACAGGGATTTCTACAGGGATTTTTGTTTGAGTGGGAGAAGCAATGGTAGAAGAAAGTAAGTTGAGAATGGAAAAGTTTAATGGCAAGAACTACCAACATTGGAGAATGCAGATAGAGGACTATCTATATCAAAAAGATCTCTACTTACCGTTAGGTGGGATAGCAAAGAAGCCCAAGGACATGGAGGATGAAGAATGGGAAGTTCTTGACAGAAAGGCTCTTGGGTCTATAAGACTGAGTCTGGCCTCCACTGTGATATCTAATTTGTCACAGGCAAAAACAACGGTAGAGTTGATGACTACGTTAGCAAATATGTATGAAAAACCCTCAGCTTCAAATAAGGTATATCTTATGAAGCAGTTATTTAATTTGCATATGAATGAAGGTGGATCCATTTCTACTCATCTAAATGATTTCAATGGAATTGTTAATCAGTTAAGTTCTGTCAATATTGTATTTGAAGATGAAATAAAAGCTCTTTTGATATTATGTTCTTTGCCTGAAAGCTGGCATGGCTTAGTAATGGCAGTTTCTAATACTGCATCTGCATCAAATATTTTGAAAGTAGAGGATGTTGTTAGTGTTATCTTGAATGAGGAAATACGTAGGAAAAGCACAGAAGAGACATCTGGGAATGCTTTAAATTTTGAGAGCAGGGGAAGGCAAAAAGAAAAGAGCAAGAGGAGATCAAGATCTAAGTCTAAGGTGAGAGGAAGATCCAAATCCAGGAATGGTAGGAAGCCACAATGCTGGAATTGTGGAAAGATGGGGCACATAAGTAGAGATTGTTGGTCAAAGCCTAAGGAGGACAACCAACACGAAGGAAAGGAAGAAGCCAAGGTTGCAGGTATTGCACAGGATGCTTTAATTTTCTCTTTGCATAATAACATAGAATCTTGGGTATTAGATTCTGGTGCATCTTTCCATGCTACCCCTAACAGAGAATATTTCAATGACTATATCCATGGAGATTTTGGAATAGTGTACTTAGGGGATGATGAGCCTTGTAAGATTACTGGCAAAGGTAAAGTGCAGCTGAAGATGCAGAATGGCAACACATGGGTGTTGAGAGATGTGATGCATGTTCCTAGTTTGAAGAGAAATTTGATTTCTGTAAGTAAGCTAGGTGATGAGGGTTGTATAGTAACTCTCACAGCAAATTCTTGGAAGGTGACCAAGGGTGCACTAGTTATGGCCAGAGGTAAGAGAGAAGGTACTCTCTATCTGTGTAATTGTGTTACTAACAAATCTCCTTCAGTTTTATCTACTTCAGGTGTGGATTGTAAATTGTGGCACTCAAGGCTTGGCCACATGAGTGAGAAGGGGATGTCAATTCTTAAGTCTAAAGGTATGCTTTCAGATTTGAAAAGTATGGATCTAGAATTTTGTGAGCATTGTGTATTTGGAAAATAGAAAAGGGTTAGTTTTCTCAAGACCGGGTCTACTAAGAAAAGGCAAAAGTTGTAGCTTGTTCACACAGACGTGTGGGGACCGGCTCAGGTAGCCTCTATTGGCGGATCACGGTACTATGTTACATTCATAGATGACGCCACAAGAAAGGTATGGATCTACTGTATTAAAAAGAAATCTGATGTTTTTGAGACTTTTAAGTTTTGGAAGGCTATGGTTGAGAATGAAACAGGCAGAAAGTTAAAGTGCCTGAGATCTGATAATGGCGGTGAGTTCTGCAGTCTTAAGTTCAAATTGTATTGTTATACACAAGGAATCCATAGGCAAAGGACGGTTCCAAGGACACCTCAGCAGAATGGTATTGCTGAAAGGATGAACAAAACTATCATGGAGCATGCAAGATGTATGAGATTGCATGCAGGGTTGCCCTTAGAGTTTTGGGCAGAAGCAGTTGACACCGCAGTGTACCTAATTAACAGAGGACCCTCTACAGTGCTGGATGGTGGAATTCTAGAAGAGGCATGGATAGGTAAAAAAGTAGATCTCTCATATCTCAATGTTTTTGGTAGTGAAGCCTTTGTGCATATAGATAAGGAAAATAGAAAGAAGCTTGATCCTAAGTCTATGAGGTGCACGTTTATAGGCTATGGATCAGATGATTTTGGTTTCAGATTTTGGAATCTAGGAACTAACAAGGTAATCAAGAGTCATGATGTTGTTTTCAATGAAAGAGTGATGTACAGTGATTAGATAAGGAAGCTGGATCAATCTGGGCAGAGCAATAGTGAATTGGATGAAGTTATGGTCCAAAATGAGCTCGCAAGAAAAAGAAATAATCACTTGCAGGAAAACACAGAGACCGACGTCGGCAGGTTAGGAACTGGCGTCGGCAGTACAGAAACCGATGTCGGTCATAAGAGACCGACGTCGGCAGACCAGGAACCGACGTCGGCCAGGAAGAACTAGCGTCGGCCAGTAACAGGTCTACAGGTGGCCGAGGTCGGTCACTGTCAAAAAATTTAGGTGGACAGATTGTTGAGAACGAGTCCAAGACACCCATCAGGAGGTCTGAAAGGGTAAGTAAGCCTCCAATTAGATATTCTTCTTCCTTATATTATTTATTGCTAACCGATGGTGGAGAACTAGAGAGTTTTGAAGAAGCATTACAGGTGGAGTCCAGGAGTAAGTGGGAGCGTGGCATGGTTGAGGAGATGGAGTCCTTAAGAGAGAACCAAACATGGGATTTGGTTGAGTTGCCAGCTGGTAAGAGAACATTGAAGAACAGATGGACCTACAGGTTGAAGGAAAGTGAGGATGGACAGATGCGATATAAGGCCAGATTAGTAGTAAAAGGATTTGCACAGAAGCTAGGTATTGACTTTGGTGAAATTTTTTCTCCGGTTGTTAAAATGACTTCAATAAGGGTTGTATTGTCTTTGGTTGCTTTTGAGGATTTGCATCTCGAGGAGCTAGATGTTAAGACAGCGTTTCTTCATGGAGATTTGGATGAGGAAATCTATATGGAATAGCCAGAAGGTTTTGAGGTCAAGGGCAAGGAGAATTTTGTGTGCAGGTTGAAGAAAAGCTTGTATGGCCTCAAGCAAGCTCCAAGGCAATGGTACTTGAAATTTGACAGGTTTATGACTGAGCATGGCTACAGTAGGTGTCAATCAGACCATTGTGTGTATTTCAAGAGATTTGATAATGGTAGATATATTATTCTATTGTTGTATGTAGATGACATGCTAGTTGTAGGGTCTCACATGCAGGATATCTCTGAGCTTAAGGAGAAGTTAGCTCAAATGTTTGCTATGAAGGATTTGGGAGCAGCGAAGAAGATCCTTGGCATGAGCATTAGGAGAGACAGGAAAAATCACAAGTTGATATTGTCTCAAGAAGATTATGTGAATAAGGTGTTGGAGAGGTTTAATATGCAGGATGCAAAACCGGTAAGTACACCTATGGCTGGACATTTTAAGTTAAGTAAAGAACAATGTCCCAATTCACATGATGAGGTAGAGTACATGAGTATGGTTCCATATTCTTCCACAGTAGGGATTTTGATGTATGCAATGGTGTGTACTAGACCAGATATTGCCTAAGCAGTGGGAGTAGTAAGTAAGTATATGGCCAATCCAGGTAAGGAACATTGGAAGGAAGTTCAATGGATCCTTAGATATCTGAGAGGAACCAGCGGCAAGCATTTGTGCTATGGAGGTTCAGGTACTTCTCTACATGGTTATGTAGATTCAGATATGGCAGGGGATTTGGATGGCAGGAGAAGCACCACAGGTTATGTTTTTACTATAGGTGGAACGGTAGTTAGTTGGATATCTAAGTTGCAGAAGGTTGTAGCCTTGTCAACTACAGAAGCAGAGTATATTGCAGCTACCGAAGCTAGCAAGGAGATGATATGGATGACACGGTTCATGGAAGAGCTTGGAAGGGAGCATGGGAGTTGCAGATTGTATAGTGACAGTCAGAGTGCAATCCATTTGGCTAAGAACTCAGCTTTTCACTCAAGAACCAAGCACATACAGCTAAGGTACCACTTCATACGGCAGGTATTGGAAGATGGTGAGTTGAAGCTGGAGAAGATCCATACAGACAAGAATCCTGCTGATATGCTAACAAAGCCGGTTACTAAGGAGAAGTTGAATCTTCATTCAACTTCTATTGGTCTTCATGATTGAGTTGAAGATGGAGGAGCTAGAAGATGATGTTGTACAGGTTGGTGCAGCTGGTTTATCTCCAAGTGGGAGATTGTTAGGGTGTGGAGCTAAAAGCTTCACCAAGGAGCATACTAAGACAGGTTCGGGTCTACACAGACGCCAGCGTCAGTCAGGAGTGATCGACGTTGGTTAGTAGCAGTTGCAGAGGTGCCGACGTCGGCAATAGGGTCGGCCGGCGACGGTCACAGGCGAACAGGCAGGAACCGACGTCGGTTACCTGCGTGTGCAGAAAGCTATTTCCGTGGACAACAGCGAGTGTTTGCATGATAAGTTTGAGTCGTGGACTCAAGCTTGCATCTCTATTATTAGCAATATTATTTTTAGAGCCCTTGTTCAAGAGGCTTAACTGTTTGTTGTAAGAGCATGCTCAAGTTTCCTATTTCTATATGTAGGAAGATCTTCTTAGCTTAGAATTGTAGAATGAGAGTGTAGAACTGTAAGAGTAGAACATTGTGAATGTTTGAAGGACCGTACAGAGTTGCATCAATCCAAGTTGTTGGATTTGAGTGTACTTGAGAGAGAGCTCTTGAGGAATAGAGATCTAGTGAGAGATCTTGTGTGCATCTGAGAGAGGTGTGGAAGAACGAAGTTTCTTCAAATTGTATTCCTATTGTAAAGAGTTTCAATACAAGTTTTCAGGGTGTTTTCTTGTATATCTTGTTCTGTGCTATTTATCATTTCAATTACTTATCTATCTGATTTATTTCTGCGTTTATTGCTTTCACAAGTGTAATCTATTGTTGGTTTGATCCCCCAACATACAAAAGGAGAGATTGACACTAAAAGTTAGGGCATGACCCCTATTCATGAATAATTTTACTTTGTCATGATGTACATGTTTTGAAAACTTTGTGATACATGTGTGTGTGTGTGTGTGTGTGTGTGTGTGTGTGTGTGTGTGTGTGTGTGTTGGTTTGATTTTTTTATGTTACCAATTATAGATGATTGTACATGGATTCTAAGTGGTTTATTTTGGAAATGGTTGCTCAAGTATTGATTTTGAATTGGATGCGCTTGGTAAATGGTACTTGAGATATGTGATTTGATGTTTTGATATGTTTAGATGTGCATTTTTGGTAATTGTGATTTTAGGCTTATTGAATTTGAATTGTAATCATACGTGAACAAACATTTATTTGTTTGTGGTAATTTGTAAACTTATTTGCATGAATTTAATTTGGTTTTTGGGATTGATAAAGTAATTAGAGAAGCTTAATTTGGTATTATATGTACTTTGATAGGCTAGTTTGAGATTAACGACTTGTTTAAATGAGTTGATTGGGTTTTATATTGGTAAAGTGTTTGGATAGGTTGGGTTGGTAAGATCTAGATTTTGATAGGCTGGTTTTGGTTAGGGATGCTTACCTAGGATTAGCAATGATAGTTGTTAGTAGGAGGTGAAAGTAAGATATCCATGTGTGTGTATTACCTCCCCTAGAGTGGCTCAAGAATACAAAGGGTGGCTAGACCTTTGGCTCCATTATTGCCCTACTAAGTGAAGTTATAAACTAATGCTAAAATGAATTTATGTTGTGTCAAACTATACTATATCAATATCTAAACATTTTCAACCAAGTGAACAAGTTCCCATACTAATCATGTTGTGTAGGAATGTTGTCTATAGATGATATTGTTTGTTGTGAACAAGGCTCATCTATTTGTAACTAAATACCTTATGGCCTCTACTATGATGTATATGAATGTGCAATATGTTGAGATGGAGTTGAAACTTATGTTAAGGGTGTTGGGTGAATATTTTGTCACTCAGCTAACTGATGAGCAAAATAGGTCTCTTCAACCACATCATAGGGAGATTGGTTAGCCAAAATGTGCAGGTTTACCACATCAAGATGGGACAAATCTCTCCTCTCATCAAGGGGAGGTTCCCTATAAATATGAGGAGTTATATACTATATATATAAGTAGAAAATAATACTTGGGGGTAGGGTAACACCATCCATATCTCATGTTTAAAAAATGATGTTCACAGACACATGAGAAATCTCAGTGAAATGATAAAAGGCACTCCTCTTCTTTTAGAAGTGTTGTTTAGCAAACAACAAGAATCTTTTTGGTAGTGATGGTAACAGGATGCAGTAACATAACAGGATGAAATGTAGCACAAAATCTCCACCTCAACCACCAAAGAGTTAAATACGAAGGATAATGAGGGCACAAAGTCATCCCAAGGTCCTTTACATAGAAATAGAAAATAGACAAACTAAAGACAATTGTGGAAGCACAAAGTCTCTCCATAGTTGGCTCTAGGAAACCTTCCTAATTACTTTCACTAATTCTACTTATTTAATTAAATGGACAAAAAACATATTAAGGAAATAGACATAAGAACAATTTCTCCAACAACCAAGCAATTCCATCACAAAGTCTAAAAAGTCACTTTTTTTCTTATTCAAATAACGAAATATGATCAACAATCTAAGCTCAAAGTCTTAATAATGCCTTTCAATTTGGGTAGATTTTAGCTTTTGATAACAAAGAGATCTTCCTAAAACAATAAGAGAGAGTCCAATATATAGCACTCTAAGAAAGACATGGGTGCTTTGTTTCATAAAAAATGACCCATGTTGCATTCAATGCCTTGAATGCATTTTAAATTCTGTCAAGGAGCTATGCTAGAATCAGGTGTCAATCTTAGTTGTGGCTTGTTAATTCCTCTCAAATGTCTCCTCTTAGAGTATGGGTTGCTTGGTCTTCTTCCTGATACATGTGCAACTATCCATTTGCTTTTCTCAATGTAGAGAAATAAGTCACACCATTGAATGTTTACACTCTCTAATGTCAACTTGGTGGACTACTTCACCTTCTAAAAACATATCCCATGCATGGATATTTATTGTCTTTCTATATCATTCCTCCTTTTTTGGCTATGTTTTGTCCTTTTCTGAGCTCTTGAGCTATCTCTTTAACCAGTCCTTAAATGTGTTGATAGGGTCTGTGTCATATTTGAAAAACAAGGGATATTTTGTTACCCTGAATTTGATGTCTACAGGGACATCACTGATTGCTGGTTGTTTGAACCATATTGAACCTTGAACCTTTGAACTTGGAGAGTGCATTGGTTCAATGGTTCAATAGTTTAGGCATTTCAATCTATTCCTTGCTTCCCTGGTTCAATCACTTCCCTAGTTTAATCGCTTCCTTGATTATTTCCTTCAAACTTTGATATTCCTTAAACCTTTAAACTTTGAACCATTTTGGTTCAAGGTTCAACAATTCATTCTCTATCTCTGAATCCTTTTATTCTCTAAGTCCTTCAAACTTCATTAAACCTTTGAACTTTGAACCATTCTGGTTCAAGGTTTAATGGTTCATTTTATTTCTTTGAGTCTTTTGTTCCTTTGAACTTTCTGGATCCTTTTCCTTTCTGTTGAACTTATTGAACCTTTGAACCATAAACTCTTTTGGTTCAAGGTTCAATTGGTTCAATGGTTCACTCTTTCTCTTCAAAGTCTATCTTCTTCTAAGTCTTTTGATTTTATTGAACCTATTGAACCTTTGAACCATGAACTCTTTTGGTTCAAGGTTCAATGGTTCAATGGTTCAGCCTTTACTCTCTAAACTTTGAAGTGGTTAAACCTCTTTGAACTAGTCTCTGGAATCATCCATGTTCTTCCTTTGCTTGGGGCTGTCATTAAAACTTTGAACCACTTTGGTTCAAGATTCATTGGTTCAAAGTCTTTCTCAGAATCCTCTATTTTTGGCTAAGTCTTTGAACCTTTGAAATTATTTTGGCTCTATGTCTTTGGGACATCCCAAAGGGAAGGTGTCCCTTTGAGTCATCGAGAAAGTTTCATTTTTTGGGCACTGAGAGCCCTTCACAAGGGTATCTACCTTTTGGGAGTCTTCAGGTGGCTTTTCCTTTATTTCCTTTAGACAAAATGTCTGAAGGAATTCCTTTAGATGTTTTGTCTGAAGGATTTCCTTCAGATGTTTTGTCTGAAGGAAATCTTTCCTTGCCTTAGCCATTTTTAATTGGAAAATCTTTCTGAAATAATTCTTTTAGTTCATTCACTATCCTCTGCAAGGGCACTTGCCTTTGGTTCACTGTCCTCTGCAAGGGCACTTACCCCTTCAGCCTTGGGGCACTCTTTTGAATCGATCGATTGAACCAACTTTGGTTCAACGATTCAATGGTTCAATATTTTGTTTTGCTTATTCAATTGACTAATTGAACCAATGTCTTTGAACTAACTACATTAAACCTTTGAACCATTTTGGTTCAAGGTTCAATGGTTCAACGGTTCAATCTTTTCTTTGAAGCTAAGTATTTTGAAGCCGATGAACTTACCAAAGCTTTTGAACTTTAAACTTTGGCCAAAGTTCTTAACTCTTTAAGCTTGCCGATGTCGTTGAACCTTTGAACCCGTTAAACTTTTGAACCTTTTGGGAAGCAGGGTTTAATGGTTCAATGGTTCAATCCTTCTTTGAAACTTGCCGATGAACATTTTTGGTTGAACCAAGGTGTTGAACCAACCTTGAAAATGTCTAAGTGTTGGGGAACTTGTTCCTTTATGAGAACTCACTTGTTGAAACCATTGAACCTGTTGAACCTATTAGTCCCTTAACTAAAAAAGCTTGAATAATGAAGAATTTGAATGCTCAAAACAATTTTTTGAAAAGGAAAGAGATAATTTTGTCTTGCCAGACTAAAATAGTTCATATGTTGTCCCAAAAATGAGTGACAAATTTTAGGAACAATAGCTGGCTCTAGTTGGGGAACTTTCATCGATTGTAAAAATAATCGAAGGGAGTAGAAATCAAAATCTCTAGTGCCTTCATGTGTGCCATTGGGCTATGGAGTCATGCTACCCAAAAATGAAAAAGGCGCTAAAAATGAAAACAAACAACATAAAATAAAACTAAAGACTATAAAAATATACACATATGCAGATGAAATGATTTGATACTTCAAAAATTGAAGTGTTTCAGATGCTACCCACTGTGAGGTAGTGAAAAGGGTGTGCCATCTTGATATTTCAATAGGAAACTATTTTCACCCTTGAGCTAATGGATAATAAATGGGCCTATCCAAAGGGAGTCAAATTTTCCATGCATTCCCTTTGTTTCTCTTCTCTTGTCCCATAACAGGACCTGATCTCCAATCTAAAAATCATGGGCTTTTACTTTCTAGTCAAAGAGTTTCTTCACCAGCCTTTGATTTGCAGCAATTTGATCCACCAGCATAGTTCACTACTCATCAAACTTAGTCAAGCACATGATCATCTTATCAATGGAGCTTTCATACATTTGATCTTCAATTGCCTTAGCTAATTTCAATGTTAGCAATTCTAGGGTGATTGGTATTTCAGCATTGAGACCATAAAGAAGTTGGAAAGGTGACATACCAATCGCTCTCTTGGGTGTAATTTCATCTACCCATAAAGCATCAACCAATGCTTTATGCCATGTTTGTTGGTTGTCAACTACCATCTTCTTGATAATAGTCACCAATTTCTTATTGCTTGATTCTTCTTGGTCATTTCCTTGTGGAAAATAATCATAAGAGTGAGAGAGAGTAATCTCATAATAAAAGCAAAACTGAGTAATCTCTTGAGAAGAGAAACAAGCTGTGTTGTCTGTGATAATCTTAGTTGGGACCCAAAACCTAGAAATGATGTTCTCCTTGAGTAAATTACACACTACTTATGAAGTAGCCTGCTTGGTTTGAATAGCTTCCACCCACTTGGTATAATAATATGTGGCTGTGAGGACATAATCATGTCCAACACTTGAAGATGGGTTTACAGTGCCAATGAAATTGATTCCTCATTTCTGAAATAGTTCTTCTATCACCACTGGCTTAAGAGGTAGAGCAACTAATTTGGGTCTTCCAATGAACTATTGGCATAGTTCACATCTTTGTACCCATTTGTATGCATCTTGAAAAAGAGTAGGCTAGTGATACCTGGCTTGTAGAATCTTATGGGCAGTCATAAGAGTAGAAAAATGTCCTCCATAGGCCAGATTATGGAAGGAATTCAAAATTTGATTCTACTTCTCTTTATCCATGTAGCGAAGGAACACTCCATCAAGGTTTCTCTTATATAGGCCATTGTCCCAGAGGACAAAATTGGTAACTTTTAACTTGACAATTTTCCTTTATTTATGAGATAGGTGGGTAGAACACTCACCATAAGTAAGGAAATGAGCAATGTCTGAATACCACTCATTTATTGTATAGACAAAGAGGACTGTTGGCACGTCTTCAATTTCTTCTTCCCCATGCTTTGTTTCTTCTATTCTATTGTCAGCAATCAATTGGCATAGGCCCCTTCCCCACACCAGCTTTGCTGGTTTGATGACTAGATGAAACTCTTGGATCTTATCAATCCAATTGCCTCTTTTTATTACAAACTCATGCTAAGTTAATATGGATTTGATTGTGGTGTCAATAACTAGGATAATAGTGTGTGAATTTAGGATGTAAAAGTAGAAATGCTTCACTACCTTCACTACTACATAAGCATGCTTCTCCATGTTTGAGTACTTTAGCTCATGAGCTTTGAGAGGATAGCTCATGAAAAAAATGGGAGATTCCACACCTTTTTGGTTCTATTGAACCAAAATTATTGAAAGTGTGTGCTTAAAAGTATAACTATACATTGTGAAATCCTTGGTATAATCTGGACAAACTAGAATTGGGGCATGGGAAATAGCAGTCTTGATATCTTGAAATGCCAATTTGCCTTCTTCAATCTAGCTAAAGGTGGCCTTTCCCTTCATCATATTTACAATATGGTGAGTCTTCTCAGGAAACTTAGGGATGAACCTTCATAAAAAATTCACTTTTCCAAAGAAAGAGTGGACTACAGTCTTACTTGTAGGGAGTGCAAGCTCCTACATGGATTTGACTCTATCTGAGTCAATCTTTATGCCCTCTCAAGAAATAATGTGTTCAAGAATTTTCCCTTCTATTACTCTAAAAATAGACTTCTTGGGGTTTAGAGAAATGCCATTATAGCAACATCGTTCTAACACTTATTTTAAATGGTGCATATGATCAGGACGATGCTTGGAAAAGACTGTTAAATCATCCAAGTACACTACAATGAACTTACCCATTTCATCTTTGAAAGTGAGGTCCATTGCTCTCTAAAAAGTGGTGCCAGCATTGATCAGGCCAAATGGCATTCTCTGATAGGTAAAGGTGCCCCAAGGTGTGGTGAAGGTAGTCTTATGTTGGTCTGCTTCACTAACTTCCACTTGATTGTATCTTGAGAAGCCATCTAGCATTGATAACATCTCTGAACCAGTCACCATTTAAAGGACTTGATCCATGATGGGTAGAGGATAGTTATCCTTTAAGGATGACTGATTTAAATTTTTGAAGTCTACATAGAGGTGAATTTTGCCATTCTTCTTCCTCACAGGCAATATGTTTGCAATCCATGTGGAATGATGGATTGGGAAAATTATCCTAGTATTCAGCATTTTCTATATTTTAGATAGAATAGTACCCGATATCTTCATATTGTACTATCTAGATTTTTTCTTGTAAGGCATTGAATTACTTTTGAGAGGAATGTCATGGTGGATTTCTTCAAGCCTGAGTAAATTCAGATCATCATAGGAATATGCTAGAACATCCATATACTAGTGGAGTAAAGTAGTGAACTTGAAATTCTCTTCTTGAGTGCAACACTTCCCAATGTTCACCATCTTGGGATTTTCTTTGGTACTTAGATTTATTTGATCAAACCCCTGGGAGGAGCTTGAATCTATTTGCTATTGTTTGATGAACTTTTCATGCTTGTCAAATAGATTCTCAAGGGAAACTAGTCCTTTGGGAATTTTATTCCCTTTAAGTTGTAGGAATTCTTCACCTACATCTGAACTTGATTCAGGGGCTGGTTCAAGCTTGTGAGGTTCAGTGCCTTCAGCTATTCAAAGCTATCTTTTTGTTCTAAGAAGGCAATGATTTGGTGATCACCATTGAACACTTGCCAATGATCATCATTATCAGGCACACTTGGTTGAAAAAATAATTTAATGGTGTACCTATCTTTTTTGAAGTCTAGGTGAGAAACTAAGAGAGTTGCTAAAATAGCCAGTGCATCAGCTCAGTCATTGACTTCTCTAGATATGGTAGAGATGTTGAAAGCATCAAAGCTTTCAATTTGATCCTAGACTAGGTTGTGGTAGTGGTGTAATCTCTCATTTTTGGTTTGATACAGGTTCTTTACCTAAAAAACCACCAATTTAGCATCTCCTTTGGAATGAAGGAATTTGATGCCTTTATCTCTAGTAGCATTCAATCTAAGCAATAGAGATTCATACTCAACTATGTTATTGGTGTTTCTAAACTACAACTTATATGTGTAGGGGAAAATATATCCTTGAGGAGATATCAACACAATCCTAGCTTCTAAGTTGATAGAGGAGTAGCTGCCATCATATTCTAGAATCCATACCTCATCAGACACTAATTTTTTTTAGATTTTCCTTCATTAGAGAGAGAAGACCCTTCTCCATCTGTATTGCACCCTACCAATTCTCTGATGTCTCATCTGAGTCAATCTCTAGATCAAATTTAGGAACTTCATCAGATTCCTCATGGACTTTCTCTATGGATAAAAGTAATTACCCATACTTGAAGACTCAAATAGAATTTGAGCTTCAGGAGCTGATGTTTGAGTGACCACGTATTTTGTTTCCTTCTCAGGGAGCAATCTCTACATAGCACCTTTCACAAGGATCCTTGCCTCAAATAGGTCCATGCTCAATTTGCCACCAACATCCTTGCAAAAATTTCACCGAAGGATGCCATATGATGCTGGGACATCAACCACCAAGACATTCATCTTGATTTTTTTATCAAAGAATGCTACAAATATAAATTGGGAATCCTTGATTTGTCCTAGTAGTGGCACTTATTTGTTTTCCATGGAGAAACATCTCCCATATGTCCTAGTTAGTGTGAGTCCAAGAGATTCTACCACTTTGGTAGGCATGATGTTATTAGATGCATCTGAGTCTATGATGCAGTTGCTCAGCTTATGACCATTTATTAGTAGGGAAACATAGAAAGGCTCTATTTTCATAGGGGTTGTAGGAGGAGTAATGACAAGGTGATTTTGGGTGGATGTGTTCTTGGGGGAACCAAGTTTTGTTTTTGGAATTTCTTGTCCTACAGGGATGGCTTTATTTTTTACATGTTGAACCAATCTATCCAACTATTCAGGATTAGATTGTAAAAATTCAAATTCAAACATTTGAATTTTGGTCTTCTTAACATGGTCGATTATGTTAAATGATTGAAATGGATTGGGAACAAGGGAAGGTAGTTCATCCTTCTAGCTTTTTGGAGGGGTGGTACTGATATGTACATTTTAAGTTGAATATGGAGGAATGCTCGAAGTACTTACCTTTTTGGTGATCATTGGGTCCTTTAGCTGGAAAGGAAGAGTGGTTCCCCACTTAGTAATTAAAATTGTAAGCTGAGAACCTTCCCCAATTTTTCCTTTATCAGCTTGATGGGATGACTAGTTTTGGGACTAGGTGAATATAGCATATGATCCATCAGCTACTTCACTTTTACCTTTGGGTTCATCCTGGTAATTCAAGAAACCAATGTTGGAATTACCAACTAATTCTTCTTGGCCTTTCGCCAAGAGATCAACATCATTTTCTTGGTTCAATTTAGGCAAGAAAGAGGAATTAGACTTTGTTTCAAGATATCTAACTATTGAATTGACTGGGGGTGCTTCAATGACAAGTTTCCCCTATGGGGAGGAAGATGATTTAGCTACCCTTGATTCATGGCAGCATTACCTTGGTATGACTGATTGGGGAATGTCTTTCTTGGTATATCTCTATATGAAGGAGCAGATGACATCCTTTGAGCCATTTTCTTTTTGAGAGAAAGTAACTCATTTGCCAGCTTATGTACCATTAGATCAGTGGTGCTTGTAGATGGATATTCAGAGGATGAAGAAGATCTACCTCTGTTAGGATCTCTCCTTATATTACATGCCAAGATGAGATCATCTTCCACCTCAGTAGCCAAATATTAAGCTGCAACAAGGTCTATTTGGCTAGCACGTCTCAATAGGAAACTCACTTCAAGTAGCTGAGAGTTGATGAAGAAACATTTGAGATTCTTAGCAGTAGGCTGAGAAATTATAGGGATCTTGTTCCTCAACTTGTCAAATTTAGCTATAAAATCCCTCATTGGTTCATGAGGCTCCTTCTTCATTTGTGTGAGCTCGGCCAAAAGGGCATGTGCATCTTCTGCAGGCTTGAATCTAGCTTCAAACTTGGCTTTGAGGGTGTTTTAGTTAGTCACAGTCTGGGCCTACAAATGATAAAACTAGTCTACAGTAGCACCTTGTAATGTCTCTATGAACAACCTGACTTCTACATCCTCATACTCCACTCTTATCACACCATAGGTTATGCTAAAGGTTGCAATATGTTCATCAGGATTAACCTTCCCATCACCATAGAACTTAGGGAAATTCTTCTTTGAACTATGTGGTAGCTCATGTAGAGGTGGAGTTAAATTAAATGGGCCAAAAGAGTTACCCCAAGGGCATTGAACTGCCATTGTATGACTATGGAAAGGGGGGATAACAAATCTCAGAGAGGTAAGTATTGACAAAGATTTATCAACAATAGAAATGGATGCTTTGTTTGGTAATGGAGACCTGACTTTAATAGGAGGAAAGCTCCTAGTTTTTTGGACGTGAGATGGTGAAGGAAATAGATAAAAATTACTTTGTTTTACCAACTTCAATACAGGTACAACAATACCTTTAACTCTCTAGCTTTGTGTATACTGTGGATTTGCTAGAGTATAAAATAAAAATGGAAAAAGAATTGGCACTGCTTCAACTTGAAGCTTGAGGCTTCAAACTATGTGTTCTTCCCTAGTTGGCATGGAAAACGGATGAGGCTATAATGATAATGGGTAAGACACAGGTGATGCTTTAATCTGAAGCTTGAGGCTTCAAATTTTGCAAAATTATTGTGTCCATAGTGGAGTCACCAAAAACTATTGGGTGAATATTTTGTCACTCAACTAACTGATGAGAAAAATAGGTCTCTTCAACCACAACATAGGGAGATTGGTCAGCCAAAACATGCAGGTTTACCAAATCAAGATGGGACAAATCTCTCCTCTCATCAAGGGGAGGTTCCCTATAAATATGAGGAGCTATATACTATATATATAAGCAAAAAAAAATACTTGGGGGTAGGATAACACCATCCATCTCTCTTATTTCAGAGATGATTTTTAAAAACATAGGAGAAATCTCAATGAAATGATAGAAGGCACTCCTCTTCTTTCAGAAGTGTTGTTCAGCAAACAACAAAAATCTTTCTGGTAGTGGTGGTAATAGGAAGCAGTAACACAACAAGATGAGATGTAGCACAAAGTCTCCACCTCAACCAACAAAGAGTTAAATATGAAGGATAATGAGGGCATAAAGTCATCTGAATATCCTTTACACAGAAATAGAAAATAGACAAACTAAAGACAATTATGGTAGCACAAAGTCTCTCCATAGTCAGCTCTAGGACACCTTCCTAATTGCTTTCACTAATTCTACTTATTTAATTAAATGGATAAAAAATGTATTAAGGAAATAGACATACGAACAATTTCCCCAACAACCAAGCTATTCCAGCATAAAGTCTAAAAAGTCACTTGTTTTCTTATTCAAATAATGAAATATGATCAACAATTTGAGCTCAAAGTCTCAATAATGCCTTTCAATTTGGGCAGAGTTTAGCTTCTAATAATAGAGAGATCTTCCTAAAACAATAAGAGAGAGTCTAATATATAGCACTCTAAGAAAGACATGGGTGCTTTATTTCATAAAAAAGACCCATGTTGCATTCAATGCCTTGAATACATTTTAAATTCTATCAAGGAGCTATGCTAGAATCAAGTGTCAGTCTTGGTTATGTCCTGTTAATTCATCTCAAATGCCTCCTCTTAGAGTTTAGGCCAATTGGTCTTCTTCTCAATATGTGTGTAGATGTCCATTTGCTTTTCTCAATGTAGAGAAACAAGTCACACCATTGAATGTTCGTGCTCTCCGATGTCCACCTAGTGGACTGCTTCATTTTTTAGAAACATATCCCATGCATGGATATTTTTGGTCTTTCTCCATCATTCCTCTTTTTTTTGGCTATGTTTTGTCCTTTTTTGAGCTATCAGGCTATGTCTTTAACTCGTCACTGAACATTTTCATAGGGTCCATGCCATATTTAAAAATCAATGGATATTTTATTACCCTAAATTTGACATCTATGGGGACGTCATTAATTTCTTGTTGTTTAAACCATATTGAACCTTGAACCTTTAAACTTGGAGAGTGCATTGGTTCAATGGTTTAATAGTTTAGGTAGTTTAATCTATTCCTTTCTTTATGGTTTAATTGCTTCCCTAGTTCAATCGCTTCCCTGATTCAATCGAATCCCTGGTTCAATCACTTTCTTGATTCCTTCCTTCAAACTTTGATATTCCTTAAACCTTTAAACTTTGAACCATTCTGGTTCAAGGTTCAACGGTTCATTCTCTATTTTTGAATCCTTTTATTCTCTAAGTCCTTCAAACTTCATTAAACCTTTGAACCTTTAAACTTTGAACCATTTTGGTTCAAGGTTCAATGGTTCATTTTCTTTCTTTGAATCTTTTGTTCCTTCAAACTTTCTGGATCCGTTTCCTTTCTGTTAAACTCATTGAACCTTTGAACCATGAACTCTTTTGGTTTAAGGTTGAGTCGGTTCAATGGTTCATTCTTTCTATTCAAAGTCTTTATTCTTCTAATTCTTTTGATTTTATTAAACTCGTTGAACCTTTGAACCATGAACTCTTTTGGTTCAAGGTTCAATGGTTCAACCTTTACTCTCTAAACTTTGAAGCGGTTGAACCTTTTTAAACTGGTCTCTAGAATCATCTATGTTCTTCCTTTGTTTGGGGCATCATTAAACCTTTGAACCTTTGAACCACTTTGGTTCAAGATTCATTGGTTCAAAGTCTTTCTAAGAATCCTCTATTTTTGGCCAAGTCTTTGAACCTTTAAAATTCTTTCGGCTCTATGTCTTTGGGGCGTCCCGAAGGGGGTATCCCTTCAGGTCTTTGAGAAAGGTTCATTTTTTGGGTGCTGAGAGCCCTTTGCAAGCATATCTACCTTTTGGGAGTCTTTGGGTGGCCTTTTCCTTTATTTCCTTTAGAAAAAATGTTTGAAAGAATTCCTTTGGACATTTTGTCTGAAGGAAATCTTTCCTTGCCTTAGCCATTTTTCATCAGGAAATCTTTTTGAAAGAATTCTTTCAGTTTATTTACTTGTTCTTAGAACAAATATTCCTTTCCCTCCACAAGGGCACTTACCTTTGGTTCACTATCCTCCACAAGGGCACTTGACCTTTCGGCCTTAGGGCACTCCTTTAAACCGATCGATTGAACCAACTGATGGAACCAACTTTGGTTCAATGGTTCAATGGTTCAATCTTTTATTTTGCTTATTTAGTTGACCACTTAAACCAATGTATTTAAACTAACTGCATTGAACTTTAGAACCTTTAAACCATTTTGGTTCAAGGTTTAATGGTTCAACGGTTCAATATTTTCTTTGAAGCTAAATCTTTTGAAGATGATGAACTTACTAAATCGTTTAAACTTTGAACTTTGGTTGAAGCACTTAACTCTTTAAGCTTGCTGACATCATTGAACCTTTGAACCCATTAAACCTTTTAACCTTTTTGGAAGTGGGGTTTAATTGTTCAATGGTTCAATCCTTCTTTGAAGCTTGCCAAAGAACATTTTTGGTTAAACCAAGGTGTTGAACCAGCCTTGAAAACATCTAAGTGTTGGGGAACTTGCTCCTTTATGAGAAATTTCTTGTTGAAACCATTGAACCTATTGAACCTGTTAGTCCCTTAACTAAAAAATCTTGAATAATGAAGAATTTTAATGCTTAGAACAATTTTTTTAAAATGGAAGAGATAATTTTGTCTTGCAAGACCAAAATAGTTCATATGTTGTCCCAAAAATGAGTGGCTGATTTTGGGAACAATAGAGGGATCATTTAATCTTAACCTAATGGGTTGTTACATGAGATAGGACCCTAAAAACTTAGTTATAATGAGTATCTCTCTATAACTATACTTTAAAATGTGGGTTCAACTAATCTTAATCATAATGGATTTCTACGTGAGATAGGACCTTGAAAACTTAGCTGTAAATAATATCTCTCTAGAGTAGTACTCTATTGCAGTGCATATGACTCTATTGGATATGTATATGGAATTTAATTGTGTATACCATAGACTAAAATACTATATATGGAATGTTATCTATGTGGGATAGAGGATAGGCATTGGTTTTAGACCTCTGAGTACTTCTCAAATCCAGTTTAGATTATTTAGATACATGATATAGTATAGGGTGCATCTACTACAAGGATTCCTTATTTCTCTAGGCATTATTTAGATTTAGTAGAGGGTGAATCTATATAGGTATTCCTTATTTCTCTTATCATTATTTCAATTATTCATCCACTTCCTTGGCCAAGAAGTTAGACCTCTTTTAGTACACTTATCTTCACATAGGTAAGTTCAGGTCCACATCTTATTTATTTCTTTTACTATAGTATTTCATTTCATTACATCACTAGATTAAAAATGGGGCAAATGTATACACCCTAAATTGTTCAATAAAACACATATATTATGTATTTTTATAGTCCTTTCATAGGAGGCTTTGATTGGAAACTATGACTTTTTATTCACATTTAACTAGGTCCTTTTTTTGACTTGTCTTGGTCTTTCTAGATCCCCTAGACATCTTTTTGCTTATTCCCCAACATCTATAGCATCCCAAACTTAATCTTTTTAGGCCCAAGAACATATTTTAGTTCTAGACCCATCCCCTTAGGTCCCACATCCCCTAGACAATAGTGCCTAAATAGGACTATAGTTTTGAAAACCTAGGGTGTCCAATTTCTGATGTTGTTGTCCAAGTCCAATTTTAGCCTCAACAGTCAGCTTCTTCTATAAGATGAGTCTTACCCCTTTTATTTTCTTCATGTCTAAGTTTTCCAATGTTGGCAAAATTCAATAAAAGCTCCTAAATTCAAAATAATGATTCTCCTATATAAATGACTATACAAGGTATGCTATATCTGGCACTTACTATTTTGGCACATGAGACTTAATAAAATCAATCATCATTATAGGTCACCTTCTTTGCATCACACATAAATTTGAATGCTTGATTAAGGAAGGGCAAAGGTGAAATTCATTATTGTATCAGTCATGCACATTGATTATGCACATTCCCTAAGGGAGAACTACATCAGATTTGAGACCCTTGGCATGAGGGTTAATGTAGGCAGTAGTCAAAACAAAAAGGGTTGTTGATTGTGTTATGATTCTTCCCACAACCCAATTTTTCCCCCTTGTGCTTTGATCTCCTTTATTTTTTCAGTGTATGTAGGCTAATACAAGTATTGGAGATTGAAATAGACCTCTAATGATTCTAGTAACTCCCAAGACATAAAATATGGTACACAAGGTAATACTGAGCAGATGAATAAAACCCAAAAATCTTTTAGCCTCAATACAAAAGAGCTAGAAGAGGAAAACAACACTGGAAGTGGAAAACAATGCTAGAAAGTGGACTACATCACCAAGTAGTAGGGTGTCCTGAGTTCGTCACTTTACTCCAATCTAGAAATAGACTTTTGTGTCCTATTCATGATAGTTTGCCATCTCTCAACAATAATTTCTAGGCTTTGCATCATCTTTTTCAACCCAAAACAAGCTAAGTTAATCTTTCTTTGTCTTCTCTTTCCTATGTGAATTAAGTTGATCAAATTGGTAAAAATATATATTTCATTATATAAAACTAAAATTATCCTCCTATTTTAGACCTTTATTACTTATGAATTAAACACTTAATTTATTAAATTAGTAAAACAAATGTAATCATATAAGATGCAAAATTTGATGACTTAGGCATGGGCAATAACACCCAACTTATAGGTCCTCTTTTTTGCTCACTCAACCCTTCTCAGCTAGACTTTCACTGATTCCTAGTCACCTATAGCTTCCCAGACTTACCTTTTATAGACTTGGGTAACCCTCCCAGACCTAGATCCATCCCCTTAGGTATCATCCTCCTAGGACATTAGCATCCAATTTGGACAGGATCACTAGAATTTAGGGGTGTCATATTTTTGGTGTTGTCCAAGTTCATTTTCACCTCTAATAGTTAGGTTTAATTGATTCCTTATCTTTTCCCTTGATAGCCTAATACAAGTTCATCTAACCCAAGATCATTAGTTTCCCTAAAAAATGCCATTCAATTTCCATTTAGAAGTATAATCACTCATTCATAGGAAAATAAAAAGAATACAAGAAAGTACACTCAAGCACTCTTCTTTATTCTCTACATATAGCCTTCGAAGACCAATTCAATCCTATTCAATCACTCATACCAATCCCTAGTCATTTGAAGTACATTTAATTTCACATTATAGTTTTCATACATCACATAATTTCACCAAGCACTTCAAATGGGAGAACTAAATTATCTTGATCCATCTTTAGAGTATTAGTATGTAGGTAGCATGCCCACACATGGGTTTTAAAGTGTGTCTAGTGTATCCTTTACACACTAACCCCTTTTCTCTTTCCCAAGTTTGTTATTCAAGTTCAAGTACCAAGATCTCCTAAGGGGTTTTAAGATTAAACCAGACACATATAAATCTACACATAGAATCAAGATTTGATATTTCACCACTAGGGTGTTATAGACCTATCGAACAAAACCCAAAAAAATTAGGTCACCAGGATAATAGTGTCAACATTGGACAATAGCACCAGAAGTGGACAACATCTCTAAAAAGTGGACTGTAACACCAAGTAGCAAGTTGTCCTAAGTTTTTTTCTCTTATCCAATCTAAAAATAGAGTTTTTGGTTCTATTTGTGATATTCTACCATACCTACATAGCAATTTTCATATCTTGAATCATCTATTTCAACCTAGATTAAGCTAAGTTCAATTTCTCTACACTTCTTGCTATTTTAGAAAAAATAAAATATACATATATTTGCATAAATTAGTAGGCTAATTAAGGAACATTAATTGTTGGTTTACATTTACTCAGACCCTTTTATTTACTTAGGAATTAAAGACCTAATTCCCAAAAATAATAAAACATTTGGTGAACCTAACTTCAAATTTTCAAATAAAAACCATAGATACCCTAGGGATAATTGTTTATAATTTTTTACAATATTTTTTTATTTTTCTTGAAATTAAAATTAGAAAACTACAAATTAATTGAATTATTTTCAATAAATTCACCTAAAACCCTAGTTTGCACATACTAGGTCCTATTTGCATAAAACCACTTTCAAACCACTAGGAAAAAATATACTACTAATTTTAGAAATATTTTTAGATTTTTCCTCACTTTTTCAAAATTACTACACTAATTTTAGAAAAAATCATTCAAAACCCTAGTTGCATCAAATACATTCTCAATTATTCTTCAGTACTTTTTGCATAATTTTTTGAAAATTTAGTTGCATATCAAATTTAGAAAATCAATTTCAAATTCAAAAAATTCATAAAATTTTGCAAATATTTTTTTTGAAAAATCCTTAGTTTCATGTACTATCTCCTTATTTGTTGTTTGAGGCATCACCTTACATTCATATAAAATCCCTAGTGGCATATACTAACTCTTTTTTGTTTATTGAGGTATCACCTTACATGTTTTAGAGTCCTATATCCCTTTCATGTATATTCTAGTTCTTTGTTTAGATTATATCGGCTTAATATTTTCACTATTATCCAAGTTGTTTTCCTTATGCCACATAAATTCCTTACATGTTTTCCTTCACAATTAAGTGCAAGACTTAATGACAATCCTCCTAAATTCACCCAGATTCTTGAAACTTGACCATATACCATAGATAAACAACCACCTCTAGTTCCAATCATAGATTCTACACATCCAAATTATAGCAATTTCAATGAGGATAATTTTGACAAAGAGTAGTATGAAAATAATAATGATGATGTACACATCGATGCTCATGCTCTACCACATTAGATTACTGATCCACTTCCACCCATTACTGATAATGAATTTGTACTCAACAAAGATTTGATTTTATAAAATTGTAGAGATAGACTTAAGGAACAGCCTAAAAATCATACACTAATTTTACAATCTATCATGGAAATTAAAAAGGCTAAGCAAGTTGAGTCTTCCATCCCTACAGAGCATCAAATTGTAAATGACACTATGGGGGAAACTATGTCTCAACAACCCCTATAGCAGCCCTACCTTCTTTTATGCCACCAATTGTAGCTAGTACATCCTTATCTCTTGATGTGGTAGCCTTTTTGTAAGATATCCAGTCTCTTCAATCCAAGGTGCAACATATTGAGCAAGGTACCACTAGACCTACATAGGAATTGGATTCTTTTACACTTCTACATACACTATTGTCACATCACATTACTTCTACACCCTTGCCACAAAGATTTGTTCAACCCAAGCTTAATCTTTATGATGTCAAGGGTGACTTAGAGACACATTTAAGAGGTTTTCATGTAGCATGTTTGGATTATGTACCCAATGACTGGATACTTACCAAAATCTTTACATGGAGACTAAATGATTATTCTCTATAATGGTTTTATAGTCTATCAAATCCGTCAATCACAGTATTCAATCCTATAGCAGACGTGTATGTAGAACATTTTACTATCAACATTGGTGATAAGGTCTCATATGCATAGATTTCATAATAGAAACAAAGGACAAATGAGCCTCTCATAAATTATGTTCTTAGATACAATACTATTTTTGCTAAGTTAAGTAGCCATATGGCTGATCAAGAGTAATAAGACATCTTTAAACAAAACCTTCTACCAGCATTGCATGAATCTATTATGTTCAAAAGATTCTCTTCTTTCACCAAATTATGTCATACACATAAGGGAAGAGAAGTTAAGTTGATTTCAATGGGCAAACTCAAGCATTCTAGACACAACAAACAATAGTAATAGAAAATTCCCATACAAGGTCAAAATCTATGACAACAAAAATCAAAATCAACCAATAGTCAATGTAGCTTTAGAGCCCTCTCAATGTGTGGTTTTATTAGCACCTCCTCGATGTGCATTTACCAATTTACCATTTTCTCTAGCTATATTTCTATAGTAATTATTGGAATGCAACATTATAAATCTCTCACCTATTCAAGAAGTAGATCCAACAAAGCCTCTTTTATGGGGGTATGATCAATAGGCATTTTGAAATTTTCATAGGGCACCAAGCCACACAAAAAATAGATGCATCAGTTTGTGGCATAAGATACATGATTTGATATATGATAATCTAATAGATCTAGGCACTTCATCTGAGCCTCTAAAGACAAAGCCAGCACAAGATAAGGCTTTGAAAATATTTTTAGATCCATTTCCACATCATTCAAAATAAGAGTAAGAGGACACATCAATTGTTCATCATACATACCATACACATCCTCCATCAGCTACATACCAAGCATCTTTAATTAAGACACATCCTTTGAGGAATATGATAGGCATGTATGAGTCTAGAGTTCTACCCAAACCTTAGATATATTTTTCTAAATAAGAGATTGTGGAGGATGATACAATTTATAATGTATTTTTTATCAAAGCACATATCCATAATCAAGTTATCCATAGTGTAATCATTAACAATGGTTCCAATCTTAATATGTACACCTTCACACTAATTTTGGGTTATTCAGAGTAGGATATCACTTCGATATATATATTTATTAATGGTTTTAGTGGGCATGTTTAGATTTCATTGGGTGAGATAGTACTTATAATACAAGTTGGTCCTACACATGTGGCTACACCATTCACTATAGTTCTCAGCATACGAGTTTTTGGCATATTACTTGGTTGACCATGGATTCAAAAACTCAAGGTAGTACTTTTTATATTTCACATATGCATGAAGTTCATTCGTGTTAATCAAGTTATTATAGTTGGTGGAGTTCCTAATGAGTCACCACTCCCCAATTTAGAGCTATCTACTAGCTTCCAATCACCAGATATAGTTCTTCGACCGATTTTAGCTTCTCCTCTAGCTTCTATTCCAAGTCCACTTTAGGATCAGCCATAGTTATAATATCCATCACCAATATAGAGGGGTCATACACTCCCATAGATTCATGATTTTAGATAGCTTACAACTATAGTATTCACACCTAAAGTAGTTACATTGAGGTCTCATATAGCTACACAAAGAGCACCTATTCATAGAGTTTATTATCCTACATTCAAATTGGTCCTAAGATCCATACAATTGTATGCACTTATTAGAATCATAGGGAGACCCCACCTTCAGCTTCCACTTTAGAGATTTTAGAATAATTACAACATACACATATTCTAGCTTTGCAATTTCAGTCATACACTCATACCTCATGATCACGCATGACCCCATTATTTGATACAGGACACCATGACAAGGAGTCACATCTAAGACTCATCAGTTAGTATCATTACTTTCCAGCATTGATTATACATATAAACTATTTTTCTTACTTGTATTTAGTTTAAATATTCTCAAAAATATGACAACAATACAAAAAATTAAAGAATTCCAAAAATATTTTGATTTTATGCATCATCAATGCTTTTCATTACTACTATCATGCTAGGAATTACATTTTCTATTTCATGCTATTATATGTCAATTTTATACATTACCATGCTTCACTTGATCTTATTTGAGTGTGTGTAATGATATGTAGCTAGTTAATTTTTTCATACTACCCATAAAGGGGGCATTCCTACTTCTACATTCGAGACATACATTGTTATACATACCCATTGAGGGCATCATTTACATGACTACACTATCTAGGTTATGTCATTTCTATACCACACACTTTGATTTATCATGTTGATATACATTATTTATGATTTACATAGAATATTATATTGACATCTCACTAGTATCTAGCACTCGTGTATTTCTTAGCATATACTTAGTCTTGTAATACACATGTTTTACATTATTTTACATTTGATTTAATTAGTTAGATGTGTTTAGATCTTCTAGTTATTACATGCTTTCTCTGCTTGCTTAGCGTAGCTTATGTGATTATATTTTTAATTCCATCTTATCTCCTGCTTGTGCCTTAAGGCATTTGCCAATGTCCTTTACTTATTTTTCATGTATGTACCTTAGGACATTTGTCAAAGTCTTTTTTTTGTACTCCTCTATGTTCCTGTGGCTTGTGTGCCAACTTTGCTTATTTTACTTGTATGTGTATAAGGCATTTTAACATGCCTTCCATGTTTGTTTCTAATTTGAGTGACATGTGCCCATGTCCCTTATTTGCATAGCCACATGGCCCATCTAGTATGTTTCTTACTTGTTGCTTGTCAAATGTGTGTAATTCCATGATCCATATCATGAATTTTCTTTGCTTTCTTAGGTGTCATGATGGACATCATGATCCATACCTAATAACTAATAACTGACAACTAAAAATTTACATTTCTATTTCCATTTTAGTACTTTATGCATGATTTCACATTGTTATATCTATCTATAAATACCCCTATTGATCTAATAATATCTATCAATACAAACATTGTTATATCTTGAAACATATTGTCAAATATCAAATGCTATATCATATATCTATTTAGTTTAACACATTTGCAAGACTCTTTTCTTTTAAGGGTAGTCATTGTAGGTTCATCATTCCTACCCTCAGAAGAGGGGGCATAAAATAGGGGATTTATCATAGAGATAAAACCTCTTAGCAATTGAAATAGTAGCATTTAGAATAGTCAGCATAGAATCTAGAAATCAAATCAATCAATTTAAAGCAAAAAAATAAAAACAATCTCAAATTAGTAGTTAGTTTTCACACATGATAGTATCACTAGAAATGGATAGTATCACCAAAAATTAGAAACTAGCACCAAAAATAGTGGTTTCCATAGTTTTTCACTCTTTTATAGGTAGAAAAACACTCAAAGTTTAAATAAACAAGAAAAAAAATTACAGGGATTATTTTTTCACTTCTAGATCCTTTAGATTCAGTAGTTTTAACACTATTGTTTTAGATATAGAGGGTTATCATGCAAGGCATGATGGTTATCACTTTCAATTCAAATTGGGTAGTTGGAATAACTTCTAGATCAAGATCCATGTTCTAGACATTAATGATTTGGGATAATGTATGCAACACATTGATCTTCTTTTGTTTGAATTTAATTTATTCTAGGCATTCTTAGTAGTTGCATGCCTTACTCCATATGTAGGTGGTTGGCATAACATTTGAGTTAAACTTTCATATAAGTTTAGCTTTCCATGTACCTGAGTTCCTAAGTTGGATTTTTTATAAGCTTAGTACATCAGTTTCAGAGTGGTTTTCATACAAGCCTAATCTCCATCTTTCAAAATAGATAAGAGTGGCCTAGTTTCTAACACACATTCAGTTATCCATGCCACAATATTATATTTAAAGAACATTAATGGGCTCCATGATACATCCCATATGATATATATTCTATACCAATATCATTTCATAGCTTCACTTCATGTGGCAATGATGGATCCAAAGGGCCAACCTTTATATTCTTGAGCAATCTATTCAGAGGGATTAGACATACAATCTAGACATCGATTAGCATATGCATGATTCATTAACTTCACTTAGTTGGCAATGATGGAGACAAAGGGATAGCCTTTGCATTCTTGAGCCATATTTTAGGGAATTAGGCACTCAACTTTATTCATGATATTACTCTTGATTCAGCACATACTCAACACAATCCAACATCACAATAGGTTTTATATTGATTCATGTACCTAATGAGGTGTATTCATTCCTCTCTTTTCCTTTTCTCAATTTTTTTTATCTCTTATTTTAGATATAGTATATCTATTAAGAATTGATATACTTGATGTTTTTTATTTTTAGATTCACTCATAGCGTACTCTCTCTACACACATCCAACATCACACAACTTCATGATTTTTTCCCTCACACGTAAGTTCAGATATGCTTTCTATTTTTCCTTTATCCTAGTATTTCACTTTACTACATCACTAGAATAAAGGGAGGTAAACTTAATTATATAAAATTCAAAATTGGATGACTTAGGCATGTCTAATAGTACCCAACTTATAGGTCCTCTTTCTAACTCACTTAACCCTTCTCAATTAGACTTTCACTGATTCCCAATCACCTGTAGCTTCATGGATTTAGCTTTTTAGGAGCTAGGAAGCCCTCCTAGACCTAGATCCATCTCCCCATGGCTCATTCTCATAGGATAAGACCATTTAATTTGGATAAGAGCACTAAAATTCATGGCTGTCTTATTTCCAATGGTATTGTCTAAGTTCATTTTCACCCTTAAAAATTAGGTTTTCCTGATTTCTTATCTTTTTCTCTATCAGCCTAATACAATTTCATCTAACCTAGGATCATTAACTTCCCTATAAAAGGCCATTCAATCTCCATTTATAAGGTTTGGCACTCATTCATAGGAAAATAGAAAGAATAAAAGTACACTCAACCACTCTTCCATATTCTCTACATATAGCCTTCCAAGACCAATTCAAGCCTATTCAAGCACTCACTCTAGTCCCTAGTCATTGAAAATACATTCTAATTTTACACTATAGTTTGCATACATCACATAATTTCACCAAGCACTTCAAAAGGGATATCTACATTATCTTGATCCCTCTTCAAATTATTGGTATGTAGGTAGTGTACCCACACATAGGGTGTGAAGTGCATGTATTGTATCCTTTACACACTAAACCCTTGTCTCTTTCCCTAGTTTGTTATTCAAGTTCAAGTACCAAGAGATCCTAAAGTTTTTGAAGATTAAATCAAACACATAGAAAGCTCTACATAGAACCAAGCTTTGATATTTCACTACCAAGGTCTTACACACCTACCAAATAAAACCCAAAAAATCTAGGTCACCAGGACAACAACTCCAAAATTGGACAATAGCACCAAAAGTGGATAATAGCTTTAAAAAGTGGACTAAAATGCCAAGTAGTAGGGTGTCCTGAGTTTGGCACTCCTATCCAATTCAAAAATAGAGTTATAGGTTTTGTTCTCAATAGTATAACATCCTTCTATAGTAATTTTTAGATCCTGAATCATTTGTTTCAACCTAGATTAAGCTAAGTTTAATTTCTCTACACTTCTTGCTATGATAGAAAAGATAAAATACATATATATTTGCATAAATTATTAGGCTAATTAAGTAACATTAATTACTAGTTTACATTTAATCAAACCCTTTTATTTACTTAGGAATTAAACACCTAATTCCCAAAAAGAATAAAACATTCCACTTACTGATTGCCAAAGGATTTAGAGAACAACTTTTAGGTTCATGGCTTTGTTCATTCACAATGACTTTTAGCATGTTTTAATATTCACTAAGAACCATGATTTAGCTCAAGGAAGGCTTGGGCATTGCTCTAGTACCAACCACACATCTATATACCCAATAGAGATGCCTTTGGCTCCACTTAAGGCCTTGCTCCACTGATAGCCAAGCATATATAGCCTCGATGGAGATTACCAGAATCACCTCTACTTAGAAATATTTTAGTTTTTCAATAATCTCTCTTTTTTGTATCTTTTTATACCATTTTAACTTTTGAGCAAAGATTGAGAACCAAGTTAGCTATGTTTAGGGATTTGGTCAAGTTTTTGATTTTTAGATAATCATCCTTGGCTGTAAACTTTGTCCCAGACAATTAATATTTTTTTTAAGTACAAGCATGATTGTGATTCAACAATTTAATTTTTCATCCTACATGTGCAATACTTCTTAAAACCAAATTTAGATCATAACAAGGCTTAAAATCTCAATTAACAATTAACTTATCCATTAGTCTTTGCTAGCATCTCTAAAATGCAACATCAAGCTCATATTTCAATAATTTATGATCAACCAATGTTGACAATTCATACCTATAATTCTAAACTATGAATTTCTTGAGTAACTAGATAAAACCTGATTTGAGAATTGTCCAAGGGACTTATTTAGAAGTAAAAAACAAAGCACAAAAATCAAACAAACAAGTATGAATATGCACTATATACAAATAAGGGATATGAAGGAAAAAGGTAGGAAACAAAGAACAATAAAGAAACTAAACTAATCCCTACACTAACTGCATAAAGTACTTACCTCCAAGATCAAATGAAAAATTATTTAATCTACCATAGAACCTTGAAAACTTATTGCTTCCAATCAATAGCCTCTTCTTGTCGATAGAATCAGTTGCATGCTTATGTTTTATAAGTGATGTAACTTGGACTCCTACCAGTATTTCCAAGATGCATGGATTAAAGATATGAATCTATGACCCAATCATATTCTTCCAAAATTCTTCTACTTTGTAGTAGGATTTATAGTTCTACTTAATCCATAGACAGATAGTGGTTTATATCATCTTCACTTAGTAATGGTAACCTAGCTAATATCCTTAGACTGATGCCTTCATTAAGTTCTTTTTAGGGTAGACATGGAGTACCAATCTTACTCAAAAATCTTCTAAGTCATCCCAAAAGGCTTCATCATCCTGATAAACTAAATTATGTTCATTTGGACTCCCATCAAAAACATGTTGGTCCCATACTCATGACCTTTTGATGAAGTCATATGATAATTCTTGATCTATTTCAACCACTTCATCTTCATCTTTGATGAAGAAAGGTAGTCCTTCTATCTAATTAGGCTCCAACTTATCTTGGTTTAGGGCATCCAAAATAATATCATCTTCTAAGAACTCTAGATCATTGGTGAAATAATTAGATGGATCATCCATGTGTTGTTAATCCCATCATCCACCATATCTAACTCTTTAATTCCATTTAAGAAATCATGGTATGACCTTTGACTTTGATCATCTTCTTTAGGGGTATTCTTCATTTTAGAAATAAATCTATGTGGGTTATCTTTATGGATACCTTCTAAAGAAATATCATCTTGTACCTAATCCATATCCATTTCTAGCAACCCTTATTCTTCATCCAAAGATGTCATAATGATGATGTCTTATTGGTCTTTAATTTTAATCTCTTTTACATCTTCAAGAATACAAGTCCTTCTAGATGCAACTTATTCAATTGGCTCATCTTCATCTTCATCTTCATCTTCAAATGGAAAATCAAAATCTTGCATGAAGGATTTAAAAGTTACTACAAAGCCAAATATCCTTGTAATAAAGTATTGATTAGTTATAATTTTAGAGGTTTTAAAAATATTGTAATGATCAGCCACATGAATATCATATAATTTCATTTGTATGCTTTTAGATGATCCATTATTATTATTGTTATGAATTTTTTTTCGAGATCTATTAAACCTTTGAGAAGAATAGTTTTCGTTAGAGCCCTCTCCTATATTTCCTCCTTGTTTTTGCAATTGAAGAAAATCAACAATTAGTTTTTGGACCATTTCAAATATCAAGTCATTTAAATTACTTGGTGTCTTAGGATCATGAATTAGAACATTACTACTTGTTGTGATTACTAGAGTTCTCTAATTGTGTGGATGAAGTCCACTAGTAGTGTTATATAGAAATCCTAGGTTTTGGCCAAGATATGTATGACTCAACAAAAAATGGTTCTGAACTAGTGGTAAAGTAAGTATACTAAGAATGATATTCTAGATGGGTTAATTTGAATTGATATTAGGCATGGAATAAACCATATGACCTTAAGGCTACATTTGGTCATTAATGATCACATCTTCAGAGTAGTCTCAAGTCAATGTGTTTATGATTAGAAGAGACCTTTTCAAGAACATAGAGGTCATGGGATCTACAACATCCTTATAAATTTCTAAGGCTAAAGCTTTATTGGGTCTATAAAGTTGAGAAACCATTCATATGTAGAATCTTTGAAAGTAAATGGGAATAATCTACATGCTACATCTTCATGAACTACATTTAATAATCTCAAAGCATCCTTGTATGACTTAATATGCTCTTCAATAGTGACAAAATTATTAGGACTAAAAAATGGTAAATATATTTTAGGGTTTCTAGGGAGATCATATACTACACCTGGCACATTGATTGAAGAACCACCTAGCCAAGACATACATTGAACACATGAGTACCTTAAACTGATGAAGTGTTTGAGACTTTGGTGATTTACATCACCTAAGCCTTGCCTTGGGAAATTTCATCTTGTGGACTTGAAACCTATTTAAAATATGATGCATTAGACTGATCTTTACAAAGTACAATGATTAAGTTTGCATATTAACCTAATTTTGCATAAATATATGTGAAGCATGAGTATATTTAACTAATTTATCTTAAAGATACATCTATATTGATGAATGAAAGGGATATTTATAGCTTTAATCTTGAATGAACTCAAATTTATAAAGAACCAATCAATCTTTCTACAAAATTGCTATTACTAATCTTAAACATGGGAAATACACAAAGCATGAACTACATTTGCATGAATGTCCATGGATCTTTAAAGAATATCAATCTTTATCTAAAGGAAGCACCAAGATTGGTTTAAAACCATAAATATTGATGATATTTACACAATTACACTCAAAGGAACATAAATATGAAAATAATATACCAATCTTTAATCAAAACACACCAAAATTAGTAAATATTCTACAAATTTAAAAATATCTAAGGCCCTCCTAGAACTAGAAAAGTTCCTCATGTTGATGCCTAAATATGTAGCATAAGTACCCAAAGTATTTAAGAAACACTTCTCATTTTTGAATTCCTAAGAATTCAATGCATGCATTACAAGTTGTGATAATCTTATTATCTATTGGTGGAATAGAGGCATAAGAAGTGACTAGTTCACAATATTTATAATAATTAGTGGTTAGGAACCATCATGGCCAAATAGTAGATCTTATGAAAAATATGAAGTATTTATGATAAGAATAGTGAATTATTATCAAATCTAATCTATTAACTAATCTAAGATGGTTTTTTATTAATTTTAGGGATTGATGGATTTAATTCCTAAATAATATATAGGTCTGAGTAATGTAAATAAGTGATAAATATACTTTAATTAACCTACTAATTTGTATAAATATATAGTGTTTTTGCATTTTCTAAATATAGTAGGAAGTGAGATAAAATAGAACTTAACTTATTCTGGTTGATCCAGACTAAGATAGGGCCTGATACTGGAGGAGCAGGACTAGAAAATAGGCTAGAACAGTTTCTTAGACTTCGTTTCTAGGATGGATAAGAGTGTCAAAAGTAGAAACCCTACTATTTGTTGATGTAGTCCTATTATGGTGGTGTTGTCCTAAGGTTGAAAGCTTTTTGGGTTCTATTTGATAGGCTTGTGTTACCCTATCTATGAATTTTTGAGGTCTTGAAGCCTACAAAACATGTTATGTGTCTGAATTAGCCTTCAAAACCCTTAAGATCTATTTGTGCTTGAACTTGAATGGAAACTTGGGAAATAGAGATAATGGGTTAGTATGTAAAGGATACACTAGATGCACTTTATACCCCATGTGTGGGCATGTTGCCTACATACCAATACTTTGAAGAGGGATCAAGTTAATGTAATTCTCTCATTGAATTTCTTAGTATAATTTGTGTGGTGTATGCAACTAAATACAAAACTATATGTACTTCAGATGACTAGGTATTGGTATGAGTTATTGAATAGGATTGAAATGATCTTAAAAGGCTATATGTAGAGAATAGAGAAGAGTGATTGAGTGTGCTTGCTTTTATTCTTGCTTCTTTCTTGTAAATGAGTGTCAACCCTTCTAAATGGACTTTGAATGGCCTTTTAGAGGGTAATTATTGATTATGGTTTATATTAACTTGTATTAGGCCGATAGAGAAAAGGATAAGGATTTAAGAAAATCTAACTATTAGAGGTAAAAATACACTTAGATAATAGCATCAAAAATAGGACACCCTAGGTTCTAGTGCTCCTGTCTAATTTGAGCACTATTATCCTAAGGGGATGAGACTTGGAGGGATAGATCTAGGCTTAAAAGGGTTTCTTGGGTGTGAAAGAGTTTAAGTTTGGAAGGTTATTGATGATCAGGAATTACTGAAAGAATAGCCTAGAAGGGTTGCATGAGAAATAAGGAAGACCTATAGATTGGGTGTCATTAGCCATGCCTAAGTCATCCAATTTTGTATTTTATATGACTACATTTCCCCCCCTTTTATTCTAGTGATGAAATAAATAAAAATACTAGGATAAAGGAAAATAGAAAGCATACCTAAACTTACATATAAAGGATAAGCTCATGAAGCTATGTTATGTTAGATGTGCATAGAGATAACATGTTATGACATGTGAATATATAATGAAAACATAAAAGTAGATTAGTTATTACTAGATACGTTATATCTAAAATAAGAATGTATAAAAGTTGATTAAAAGGAAGAGAAAGGAATGAATACATCTCACTAGGTACGTGAACCAATATAAAACTTATTGTGATGTTGGATTGTGTTGGATGATGTTGGGTATGTGTTGAATTAATAGTAATATCAAAAAAAGAGTTGAGTGTTCAATTCCCCAAAAGGTGGCTCAAGAATGCAAAGTCTATCCCTTTGGCTACATTATTTACAACTAAGTGAAGTTAATGAATCATGCATATGTTAATTGGTGTCTAGACTATGTGTCTAGTCCCTCTGAATAGGTGGCTCAAGAATACAAAGGTTGGCCTTTTGGCTCCATCATTGCCCCATAAAGTGAAGCTATGAAGTGATATTGTTATAGAATAGATGTTATATGAAATGGCTCATGGATCCCATGTATGTCCTAAAAATATGACAATGTGGCATGGATAGCTTGAATGTATGCTAGAAACTAGGCCACTCTTGGCCATTTCAAAAGATGGAGGTTAGGCTTGTGTGAAAACCACTCCAAAACTAATGTAATAGGCTTATATGAAAGCCAAATCAAGAAATCATGTACTCAAAAAAGTTAAATTTATATGAAATTTCAACTTGAAAGTGATGCCAACCACCTGTAGATGGAGTAAGGCATGTAACTACTGAGAATGACTAGAACAAACTAAACTCAAAAATAAAAGAATATCAATGTGTTATGCACATTGCCTCTAATCACTAATGTTTGGAACATGGATTCTGATGTAAGTTATGCCAACTACCTAATCTGAATTGAAAGTGAGAACCATCATGTTGTGTATGATAACCCCCTATATCTGAGAAAACTATACTAAATCTAACTGCTCTAGAAGTGCAAAAACTATCCCTAAAATAAAAATTTTACCTATTTCTAGAAAACCTAAGTATTTTTTTCCTAGATAGGAGTTCCAAAATATGGACACCCTTGTTTTTGGTGCTACTATCAATTTTTAGTACTATTATCTAGTGTGAAAACTGGTTACTAATCTGGAATTATCACTATTTTTTTACTCTATTTTGACCAGTTTGACCTCTAGATTCTGTATTGAGTGGTTTGAATGCTACTATTTTGACTATTAAGATTTTTGGTCTCTATGACAAAACCCATATTCCCCCCCCCTCTTTTGAGGTTAGGAATGGTTAAACCTATAATTACTGCCCTCAAAAGAAAAGAGTTTTGAAAGTGTGTTAAGCTACATAGATACATGATATAGAAATGATATTTGACAAGAAATCTCTAGATATAACAATGTTTGTATTGAGATATTGATAGATCAATATGGGTATGCCTAGATAGATATAAAAATATTAAATCATGTGTAATGTAATAAATTAGAATTTTTAATGTTAGATGTTATATGTTAGTTGTTAGTTATTAGTTGTCAAGGAGGGATGGAGCATGATGTCCATCATGTCGTCCAAGAAAGCAAGGGAAATGCATGATATGGATTATGGCATTACACACATTGAAAAGAAAACAAGTAATAAGTAATAAGCATACAAGTATGTCCAAGGGGAAACACAAATAAAGGACATGGGCACATGTCACTCAAACTAGATAACAAGCATGGAAGGCATATTCAAATGCCACATATACATACAAGTGAAACAAACAAAGCTAGCGTAAGGGCTGCAAGCACATAGAAGAGGACAAGAAAAGGACATTGGTAAATGTCCTAAGGCACACACATGAATAGAAGTAAAGGACATTAGCACTAGATAATACAATCACACAAGCTATGATAAGCAAGTAGTGAATGCATGTAATAGCTGGAAAGATACAAGCACATCTAACTAATCAAAGAAAATGTGAAAGTATGCAAAACATGTGTAGTACAAGACTAGGTATATGCTAAGAGATACACAAGTGCTAAATACTAGTGAAATATTGATATACTCTTTTGTGTAAGCTATAAATTAATGTACATTATCATGATAACTTAGATTCTATAGTGTAGGAATGACATAACTTGGATGGTGTAGTCATGTAAAAGATGCCCCCAGTGGGTATGTATATCAATGTGTGTCTTAATTATATAAGTATGAGTGCCCCTTCAATGGGTAGAATAAATTAGTCAAAGAGTTGGATGCCACTACACATACTCAAAGAAGATCAAGTGAAGCATGATAATGTAGAAAATTGACATACAATAGTATGAAATAGAAAATATAAGTCCTAATATGATAGTATTAAAGTAAAACATGGATGATGCATACAATCAAAGTTTTCTTGGTATTTTTGATATGTTTTTAAAGTTTTTGTATTTTGATATAAAATATATACAGGAAAAATTGGGAAGAAATGATACTAACCGATGAGTCTCAGATGAGACTCCTTATCATGGTGTCCCGTATCTAATAACTAAATCATGCATGATCATGAGGCATGGGAGTATGTCTAAGATTGTGAAGCTAAAAGTTGTATGCATTATAACTACTCTAAAATATATAAAGTGGAATCCAAATGTGGGGTCCCCCTATAACTCTAAGAAGTGAATAAAACTATATGGCTCTTATGGACCCATTTGAAAGTAGAAGGGTATTTCTAAATAGATGCTCTCTGTGTAGCTATATGAAACCTCAATGTAACTACTCTAGGCATGAATATTATTGATAGGAGTTGTCTATAATCTTAAAAATATGGGGGGTGTATGAGCCCTTTATACTAATAATGGATGTCATAACTATGGATGGATATGAAGTAGAAGCTATACTAAAACTAGAGGAGAAATTGAAACCAGTGGAAGAACTAAAGCTCATGACGTAAGTTGGCATATGTCTCTAAAGTGGGGAGTGGTGACTCATACAAAATTATGTTGACTATGATAACCTAATTAGCATGAATAAACTCATGTATTTATGAACTATTAAAGCTATTGCCTTGAGTTTTTAAATCCATGGTTGACCAAGTAATATGTCAAAAACTCCTATGTTGGGAACTATAGTGAATGGGGTGGCCACATATGTAGGACCAACCTATAGTGAAATTACTATCTCACCCAATGAAATTTGAATATTCTCATTGAAACCACTAATAACTATGTTTTTTGGAGTGATATCCTTATTTGAATAACCCAAATGCTAAATTAATATGAAGGTGTACATGGTAAGACTAGAACCATTGTCAATGAGTACACTACAAATAGGTTGATTATGAATATGTGATCCAATAAAGAGTACATTATAGCCTATATTATCTTCCACATTCTATTTATTTGAAAAAGATATTGAAGGCCTGGCTAGAACTATGGACTCATATATGCCTATCATACCTCTCAAAGTATGTGCCCCAACTGAAGGTGTCTAGTATGTAGTTGGTGGAGGATGTGTATGGTATGTATGATGAATACCTGATGTGTCCTCCTTATATAGTTTTATATGATTTGGAAATGGATTTGAAAATATTTTCAAATATTTATCTTGTGTTGGCTTTGTCTTTGGAATCTCAACTGAAGTGCCTAAATCAGGTAGATTATCATCTATCAAGTCATGTATCTTATGTCATAAATTGATGCATATATTTGTGGTGTATCTTGGTGATTTGTGAAAATTATAAAAGGAATACTAATCATATCCCTATGGAAGAGGATTTTTTGATCTAATTCCTAGATAGGAGGGATACTAATGATGTTACATTCCAATAATTGCTATAAAACCCTGGTTGGAGAAACTGGTAGATTGGTAAATGCATGATGAGGAGGTATCAATAAAACCACACATTGAAGGGGATATAAAGCCACATTGAATGTTGGTTGATTTTGATTCTTATTGTCACTAATTTTGACCTTGTATGGGACTTTTATATTACTCTTATTGGTTGTGTCAGAGGTACTTGCTTACTTAAGTTTTCCCATTGAAATTAGCTTAACTTTTCTTCTCTTGAGTGTATGACACAATTTGATGAAGGAAGAGAATATTTTGAACATAATAGATTCATGAAATGTTAGTAAAATGCTTTATTTTAATATGTCTTATAGCTCTTGATCAACCATGGGGCTACTTAGTTTAGCTAGAATAGTCTTGTATCTAAGAACATAATCTGTGAGGGGCTCATTTGACCTTTGTTTCTATTGTGCATATGAAATCTTGTCACCATTGTTGATACTAAAATGTGTTAGGAACATGTCTACTAAAGGATTAAAGGTTGTGACCAACTGATTCAATAGACTATAAAACCATTGTAAATCATAATCTTTTTGGCTCCATAGAAATAATTTGGTAAGTAGCCAGTCATTAGGTACATAATCCAAACATGCTGCATCAAAAGCTCTCAAATATGTCTCTGGATCACCCTTGCCATCATAAAGAGTAAGATTGGGTTGAACAAAACCTAGTGGTAAGGGTGTAGAAGTAATATGACATGTTAATAGTGTATGCAGTAAAGCAAAAGAATCCAATGTCTATGTAGGTCTAGTGGTACCTTGCTCAAGGTGTTGCACCATGGATTGAAGAGATCAGATCTCTTGCACAAGGGCTACGACATCAGGAGATAGGGATGTACTAGCTACAATTGGTGGCATAAAAGAAGGTTTGGTTGTTATAGGGTTTGTTGAGACATAGTTATCCCTGTAGTGTCATTTTCAATTGGTTTTTTATTGTTTGATAAGATTTCCCATTGGTTACTTTTTTGTGTTCTTATTGTAAAATTATAAGCATGTCATCTTGCATATCCAAATATTTGGTTAAGATTTCTTGAAGTTATCTTTTATTAGCTTCATCCAAATCAATATATTGAGCCATTAGTAAAGTACAAAAACAATTTGAAATGTTTATTTTTTTTAATTATTTACAATATGTTTTGATAAGTAATGTGTTAGAAAGGGAATGTACTGAATATAAGAAATGCAAAGTCCAAAAAAAATAATGAATTGGAATTTGTGCAAGAAAGGATATCGATCTACCAAACATGTAAGGTGATACCTCAATAAGAAAATAGGTGCTAGTATATGCAACTAAGGATTTTTCAAAAATATTTATGCAAAATACTATGAATTGTTAATGTTGAAATTGATTTTCTAAGTTTGATATGCAACTAAAATTTTAGAAAATGATGTGAAAAGTAATGGAAAATAATTGGGAGTTTAGCTTATGCAACTAGGGTTTTGAATGAATTTTTTCTAAATTAATGTAATAATTTGAAAATTTTAGAGAAATTGGTAGAATTTTTCTTGAAAATTTTAGAAAATATTTCTAAAATTAATAATATATTTTGTTAAGGTATGGAGCTAAAAGCTTCACCGATGAGCACATACAGAAGTTGCTAGAAGTCCATAGTTGCCATCGATGGTCAGGAGCAGACCAGAAGCTGCCGGCATCGGTAGTAGGTCGGCTAATGTCGGTCACAGGTAGACTGGCAGGGACTGACGTCGGTCACCTGTGCATCCAGAAAGCTATTTCCATGGACAAAACAGAATGTTTGCATGTAAAGATGAACTGCTGGTGTTGAGTCTGAGTTTCTATTTTAAGTAGAACTAATTAGAGCCCTTGATTAGGAGGTGCATCTAGTGGTTGTAAATGTATGCTCATGAATCTCTAAAGTTATATATTAGGGATAGATCTTCATAGCTTAGTAGACACTACTGTAGAAGTAGAATATAGATTGTATATGTGTATCAATCCAAGTTGTTGGAGTTGATTGTAATTGAGAGAGAGGACTCTTGAGGGAAAGAGATCTAGGAAGAGATCTATACATATGAGAGAGGTGTGGAAGAAAATAAGTTTCTTCAATTGTAATTCCTTCTGTAAAGAGTTTAATACAAGTTTTTAGGGTGGTTTCTTGTATCTCTTGTTCTTTGCTATTTCTGATTCTAGTTACTTATCTATCTGATTTAATTTCGCATATAATTGCTTTCATATAGTAGTCAATTTTGTTGATTGATCCCCAACAAGTGGTATCAGAGCTAGGTTATAGGTTCAGAGCTTGATATCCAACAAGTGGTATCAGAGCTTAGTTTGACTAATAGGTGTTTCAGATCTGGTTAGTGTGTATTGATTACAGGTTACTCACAAAGGTTTCTGTTTGAGTGGGAGAAGCAATGGCAGAAGAAAGAAAACTGAGAATGGAGAAGTTTAATGGCAAGAACTATCAATTATGGAGAATGCAGATAGAAGATTATCTGTATCAAAAAGATCTATACTTACCATTAGGTGGGATTGCTAAGAAGCCCACAGACATGGAAGATGAAGAATGGGAAGTTCTTGATACAAAGGCTCTTGAATCTATAAGATTGAGTCTAGTGTTGTTTCTAAAATTGGATTCACCCATTTTTGTGAATAACCCCCTACGAAACTTATCCATTTCATCTTTTATCACTCTAAGTTTGGTCATGAGATGAGTTTTGAATTCATTCTCATCTTGGCTTCACAACGTGAAAGTGGTTATGATCTCGTTGTGGCCAAAGTTCCCCTCCCCCAGACTGTCTCCTTCTAGAGTTAGTCTTTTCTTCCATTCCCTGTAGGGGCAGCAAATTTTGCCGCCTCTGCATTTTCCTTGTTTTTGTGTAAGGGCGGCAAATTTTGCCGCCCCTAAACCTTTGCTTGAAAGGATAGAAAATTTTTTTGCCCATGCACTTGGATGAACCAGAACATGCAAAGGTAGCAAATTTTTCCTCCCTAGCATGTCTCGGTAATCATGCACGACATTTATTTCCATGCATGGCGGGTGGTTGGGGTCAATTTTCACCCCATTTAAATTGATTTGAGCCTCATTTCTTCTCATTGCTTCTTCCTCTCCTCCTTCTCTTCACGTCTGGATCATTTGGCGAGTGACTTGAAGCACGTATTCACAGATTCAAGCTTGTGGCACGCACGGTTTTCCAAGTTGGTTTTGCTTTTTGCATTTGTCTTTCCATTTTCTTCCTCTAGTTATCATTTTTTATGCTTTCTTCCCTATTAGGGCGGTGATTTGCGTCATTCCTCTTACTAACTCGCAGTTTTCTCTTCCCTCTTCCTAGCCCACATTTAGCCCTAAGGGCGACGAAGTTCACTGCCCATGTCTTCCCCTGAGTAATAGTTCCCTAAAGTGGCGGCGATTTTTTCTACCCTTCTTTCTCTTCCAAACCAGTAAGGGTGGCAAAATTCACCGCCCCTACTTTTTTCCTACCCTCCTTGCAAGAGTAGTGAAATTTGCCACCCCTGTAGGCCATCCTTGCAAGGGCGGCAATTTTTGCTGCCCTTAACCCTTTTCCTCCTTCAGTCTGCAAGGGCACTGAAATTCACTGCCTATGCAGCCCGTCCCTACATGGGCAGCAAATTTTTCCATCCTTGCACTCTTTTATTCTTACATGCAGGGGTGGCAAATTTTTCTGCCCGTGCATCCTTCCCTTGGATTTTCTTAACTCCCAAGAATTTTTTGATTTGTCCTTTTCTTTCACTTTCTTCCTCATTTTCCATTCCTTCTTCCATCTAACCTTTTTAAGTGACCTTCAGTAACCAAGATCACTTAAAATGCATTTTACCCATTCATCCTCTCTCCCTTAATGGTTGTGTTCATAACTGTAGTTCAATCAGTGAACTCCTGCACATCTGCTCCCATCTGGTCGAGATCATTCCCAATGATAGAAGCGTCTCCCAAGAAGGTGAAAATAATGAAATACAAGTATTAGGGCATCTTCTCATTCACATCGATCTCCTCAAATGTCGACGACATTTGGGACACTGAGATTGGCCACATGGACATGGCCGAATTCCTAACTTGCACAAAAGCGACGAACCCCAGCACTGAGATGAAAAAGATTGTCGAGAGCAACATCCACCTAGTGGCCACCTTTTCGGTAGTAGCACATCATACTGAATTCATCCTTTAATGCACTCACTTCTACAACAAAGAGACTAGGTCGGTCTCAGATGCCAGTAGCAACATGGTGATTCGATTGGACCCCAAATTCATTGATAAAGTGTTCATGTGCCCTCCAGCCACTGAAGTAATTAAGATTGACTTCATGGACATGTAGAAGGAGTATGACAAAGACCTTGAGAGGGAAAAAAAAGTTATGAATCATAAGTGGTTGAAGTCCCCTAGGACAAGCTTATCAAGATGGTCACAGAACTTCCTAAGGAATGATTTCATCGAGAAAGTTGGTGACTTGATCACCCTTCTATGTAGAGTTTGGGGCCTCCCATCTTCTTTATTATTCCATGAATAGATGTATCCATTTATCAATATCATTCTCCAGGGCAAACAAGTCATCTTTTGGGGAGAGTAGATCAGCAACACCCTCCATGAGTAGCTGACCAAGGTACAGACCTCTTACAAGTTCTACATGACTTCGTACCTTGTGTACATAGCTACCACAATGCAGACTTTTCTAGGCTTGACCACGGAGGGTGATAGAAAGACAACCCTAGTACACTCATATTACCCACAACTGACTCTATAAGGATCAACCTGTCACTTCAAGAGGGTAAATGATGCCTTTTTTGCTACCTTTTTATGTCTCTTTGACCCATAGCTTGAGCAGAAGAGAATATTAGATAAGGCCTGAATGGTGTTCAATGATTATGGCTGCATGTTCCTTCAGTTCCCCACCTTATACTATCTTCGGGTTGGCTTCTACCAAGGCTACCCCTACATGCTCCTAGTGCTAATGGAACTTTGTCGACAACTAATTATCGTGCATACCAAATAGATGGAGCTGAAGAGACCAGATTTCAAGTTTCTGATTGAGATTGGTAGGTATTCTATTGCAACATCAGCCAAAGCCATGGTCATGGAAACTAAAATGCAGATGGTTACTTTAAAACCATTCAAGAGATGAGAAAAATTTGATTACAGGGGAGTCAAGGAAAAGATCAAGAGGAAAACTCAATTCCATGAACCCATGATTGAGGATATCTGGGTTAACCTCAGAACAGCTAAAGAAATCAAAAAAATGGACTTCTGTAGGCTGACACTAGAGAAAATTGAATATCTTGGGATTCCAGAGATCTCCTCTAATCTAATTGATGACAAGAATATCATCAATAGTAGGTATCTAGCAGACAAGGTTGCTAGTTCCCCTCTTCCTCCAACACAATGGTCTCAGAAGGAGCTGACTTCTCTGAGAAAAAGATTTGAACCAGTATTGGCTAACACCAATGCTTGGTTAGCAGCCAAAGGGATCATCCTAAAAGAATTTATCATAGGATTTGAAGCTAAATATCAAGTAGAGATGAGGAAGAAAGCTAAAAATAAGACTAAAAACAAAGACAATGTACGTTCCCTTTTTAGGCCTCACAAGCCTAGAATCATCTTTATATCTAAGAAACCTAAGGCTATTGAAGAACTTGAAGCGACAACAAAAAGAACTAAGGAATAGAGCCTGCAGACACAAGAAGCTCAGCCCATGGGGATAGATGATCAGCCATCAGGGTAACCAAGCATTGGACCTTCGCTCTCACAAGAACAAGCACAACCGATCAAGAGCGTATCTCCTTCTCCCCCTTAGTCTCTTGTGGTACCCTTTTCTCCCATCTCTCCTATCAGTGTTCCCTCTTTCAAAGTTGCTTCTCCTTCTAAAGTCATATTTGGTGATCCTCAGGGCCCTACTGGAGGTTCCCCTCACTCTTTTGGATCTATTTTGAGTCTATCATCTCCTTCTTTCAACTTGCCAGCAATCCCTGCACCTGAGCCAGAATTAGTAGTTGGTGCAATTTTGCCAGTTACTCTGACTACAAGTACTGTCACCACTAGTAGTGTGGAGGCTATTGCAGTAACACCAGCTGAGACAACCATTACCACAACTGGTACTTCTCTCTTGCCTTGGATGACAGCTTTCACCCCCAAGAGAAAGAAAATGGCCATCTCTCCAGATGAATTCAACTCTGGCAAAATAGTGCCAGTGAAAGCTAAGGCTCCTAAAAGGCCTAGAATCCTCTCAAAATTGGTCAAAAAACAAGGGTAAATTTTTTTGGAAATGGCCAGGCCCCCACAAGATGCAACCCTTAAGGTTTTTGAGATGAGCAGCTATTCCATCTCTCGTGTTGAACTTGGCAAGGTTAATCACGAAGGTGCGAAAAGTGATCTTCAGGCTGCCATGGACATTATGGTCTAGAAATTTGACAGAGAGAAGGAGATGAAGGATTATTACAAAGACAAAATAGAGTAGTTAACAGTAGTGACCAGAAGGTTCACTCTTCCTCCTGAAGCAGCAACTCTAGAGGCCTTCTCTGTGGATGACCCAGTCATCCAAAAAGCAAAAAAGACTTATTTGAAGGGAAAAGTCTTGGAGGACTTTATTGAAAGGATGCATACTCAGAGAGTTTTTTTGCTGTCAGAAGTTGCAGGAAAGATAGGTAAAATGAAGAAGGTAAAAGTAGAGGTAGATGACTTTGTCTCCCTTATCTCTCAAGAGATCGATAGCTCAAAAAATGACCTTAGTAAATGGAAGGAGATGAAAGATCTGAAGAAAAGCACCCTGATATCTATCAGTGTCATCTCCAACAAGGACTCCTATGTTGAGATTAAAAATCACTAATCTTTAGGATCTAGGTACTCAAAGACCTAATTGATGATCTCAAATATTTTAAGGAGGCTAGTGAGAAGAGTGACCTGAGTCTGCTAAATAAACTAGAAGAGCTGCCATGCAGCCTGACCTCTAAGGACAATTAGTTCCTTCTGGCAGAAGAAATGATTTAAAATTTCAAAGAGATGATTCATAGAGATTTTGAATAAAAATCCTTCTCAATGTCTTCTATGGACAGTATTCTAGATGCTCAGTTAACTTTAGAGAATCTAAAATCTAGGTTAACTGGCCACGCTAAAGCCATCATAGCATTGAAGGCTGCATTGATCAAAGCCAGAATCATCTCCAAGAACATAGTTGCACCAGACAGCATAGGAATTTAGGCATCCATCACTATGTTTGATGCACATATGAAAAAATTTGGCAGCAAGAACTGAATCTCTCTCCTTCTTTCTTCTTCTCTCTTTATGCACTTTTATTTTGTGTAAAGTGCATGCAATTTTGTAAAATGTAATTACATGTAAATATTTTGGATAAATATCTCAAAGTCAAAGATGAGTCATCTTTGACTTAGATATTTTTGTATTTTATTATTTTCCAGTTTTTGAGGTTTTTCTCCCTATATATAGTGGAGACCTCTTTTGTAAATGGGCTTGGAAAAATTAATAGCAAACACTCTGCTGAAATTGAAGCAACTTTTGAGACTTTGTGCTCAAATTTGTAAATCATATTTTGTTGAATGAATGAGAAGCAGGTTATTTCAGACTTTGTGTTGAGATTGTCTGTGTTAGTTAAGAAATAGTTCTTATATCCTTTTTCCTAGTAATATCTTATTTATCTGATTTAATAAGCAAAGTGGGTGTGTTTATATTATCTAAGGGCGTTTCTAAAGATAGAGGATAGACTTTGAGATTCTTTTATCTTTGAGATTCAGTTATCTTTTGTAGTTTCAGGCAAAGACTTTGTGCTTCATTTCACTCTACGATTACGTTTGTTTTGAAGCGGTGAAAGAAGCTACGGAAGACTTTGTGCTTACGTGAGTGTTCTTGTAGACTTTGTTACTTCAGGTGATCTCTTTCTCTTTGTTTGATACCATTCCTGAAAGAAGAGGAGTGTTGTTAGCTTAAGACCAAGATTTTCCCTCTTTTGTTCCTTGTACGTTACCTCTAAAAGAAGAGAGGTAGATGCGATCATACCACCCCCTGTGTTATTTTCTGCTTAATTTTATATATATATATATATATATATATATATATATATATATATATATATAGCACGTAAGTATTTATAGGGAACCTCCCCTTGATTAGAGGAGAGATTTACTTTGTAAAGATCTAGTAAACCCATACTATTCATGGTGTAAATCTCTCTGTGTTATGGCTGATATACCCATTTTGTAATCAGTTAGTTGACGACAAAATATTCACCCAACAATTTTTTGGTGACTCCACTGGGGAATCAAATGTGTAGTCTGAAACCTCAAGTTTTAAATTGAAGCAGTCCCTACCCTTATCTATTATAGAGTCTGATGACTCTGTTCCATATCTTATCCATTATCATTATAGCCTTACCATCTCCCTCCATCTCCATTACATTATCTGGTCTGCAAAACCAGAACCGCTGGGAAGAACGTGCATTTTGAAGCCTCAAACTTCAAACTTGAAGCAATCTCGGTCTCTTTTTCATTTTAAAATTTGGCAACTCCACACTACACTAGAAGCCAGAGATCTAAGGGTGTTGTTGACCCTGTGTTTGAGTTGGCATAGCAAAGTAACTTTGATCTATTTCCTCCGTCACCTTTCCTCCAATGTTCTAGGAGTTTTCCTCCTAGCTTTCTTAAGTCACCAACACAAGGTAAAACTGCTTTTCCTACTGTTAATCGTGCCCTGCCAGTAAATACCCCACCAAGGTTTGTTATCCCACCATTTAATCATCCTAACATAATGGCTCAAGGCTCGTGGGGTAATTCCTTTGGCCCTCTTAACTTGACTCCACCTTTGCATGAACTACCTCGTAGTTCTAGAAAAAAAAATTCTAAGTTTTTTGGTGATGGAAAGGTTCATCCCGATGAGCATATTGCCATTTTCTTCATAGCATGTGGTGTGATCGACGTGGAACTTGAAGATGTAGTAGTTAGACTTTTTTTTTAAACTTTGCAAAGAGTTGCCATGGATTAGTTCTATCACCTACAGGTCAGGTCAGTTACAGACTAGGATACGCTCAAGTTTAAATTTGAAGCTAGATTTAAACCTGCTGAAGATGCACATGCTTTGTTGGCTCAGCTAACAAAGTTGAAGAAAGATTCCCAAGAACCCATGAGGGATTTCGTAGCTAAATTCAACAAGTTGAGAAACCAGATTCCAACTATGGCTCAGCCCACGCCAGAAAATCTCAAGTGCTTTTTCATCAATTTGCAGCTTCTTGAAGTAAGTTTCCTGTTGAGGTGAGCTGGCCCTATGGATCTAGCCTTGGCTCAAAGTTTGGATACTAAGATTGAGGATGATCTTATCCTGGTAGGTAAGATTAGAAAAGACTCTAGTAAAAATTAATTCTCTTCATCTGCTGAAAGTTCTTCAGGTACTACAGATCTTATGGTGCAGAAGTTAACGAATGAACTGATAGCTTTAAAGAGGCAAATAGCCCAAGGTACATCTGTTCTTACCTATCGAGATGTGCCTAGAAAAACATTCTAGAATCAGCCATATCAGGGTAATGCTACTCGAAACCAAGGGCAATCTAATTGCCTACCTCCCCCTCCAGGGAGATTAGCCATTGAAGCAACACCTGCCAACTTAGCGGTCAGTTACCTAAAGACTAAGCATAATAATTCATTTCAACCTCAGTTGGACCAATAAGAAGATGCTAATCTCTTCGATAATTAGGAAGAGGAATTAGCTGGTGACTCCAATATCAGTTTCTTGGATTACTAAGATGAAGCTGGAAGTAAAGGGGAGGGTTTGGATGGATCCTACGTTGTTTTCACAAGATTTCAAAATCAGTCAGCTTCACAGACTGACAAAGGAAAGGCAGATGAAGAACCCCGACCAGCAGTTTCCATCGCTAAATGTGGGACTCTATTGCCTCCACAATCAAAAGATCAGGTAATCCATAAAAAAGTAAGTACCACCCATCACCCAATAACTCCCACTTCTATTACTCAGACCAATGCCACACCTATTAAAGTTCCTGATGATGGACTCTCTTCCTCTATTGCGAGTTCTTTTCAATTATTTGATATAATTGATCATGCTAGAAAGACTAAGATTCAAATGATAGAGGTTGAATATTTGAGAGATAACCCAGAACAGTTTGATAAGTTAGTAGAATATGTAAAAAACAAAGCCATCCCTATAGGACAAGATTCTTTGAAAGTTGTTCCTGATCCCCCTAAAGATAAATCAGCCCAAAACAATATTTTTGTGACTCCTATCGCTCTCGAGAAAATAGAACCTTTCTATGTTTCCCTAATTATAAATGGTTATAAACTAAGTAATTGTATTATAGACTCTGGAGCCTCAGATAATGTCATGCCCATGAAAGTGGTAGATTCTCTTGGCCTGACTCTGACCAAAACATTTGGGAGGTATTTTTCCATGGAAAATAAGCAAGTCCCTCTCCTTGGTCAGATAAAAGATGCTCAATATGCCTTCCCAACTTTTCCAAAAAAGCAAATAAAAATGATGGTTTTAGTGGCTGATGTTTCTGCATCTTACGACATCCTGCTTGGGTAGAATTTCTGCAAAGATGTTGGAGGTGAGCTAAGTATGGACTTGTCTGAAGCAAGTATCCCAGTTCAAGGTGTCATGAAGAAGTTCCTTCCCAAAAAAGAAACAAGGTACGTAGTTACCCGATCATCAGCACTGAAAGCTCAAATTTTATTTGAGTCCTCAGGCATGGACAACTACTTCCTATCTACAGACGGAACCCATGAGACATCTGATAAAAAATTTTCAAGTGATAACTTGAGATTGTGTTCAGCTGATACAGCTAAAAAATTAACAAATCAAGATGAACACATGGAAGAGTCTCTTCCCCTGAACAGAGGAGTTTTCAAAGGAAAAATAACACCTAACGAGGTATGGACTTTAGAATTTGACGGCAGCTGCTCTTCTATTGGGTCGAGAGTCGAGGTTGTGTTGGTATCCCCTCAGGGAGATATTATTCATTTGTCTTATAAATTGCAGTTCCATAATACCAACAACACGACTGAATATGAATCCCTATTGTGTGGACTACAAGCTGTCAAAAAAAGGGGCATTAGGGAACTCCATGCTAAAGGAGATGCTAAGTTGATAGTCTGTAAGGTGAAAAACCTCTATCAGACAAAGAATGAGAGGTTACACCACTATCACAACCTGGTCTAGGATCAGATTGAAAATTTTGATGCTTTTAACATCTCTACCATTCTGGGGGAATTCAATGACCGAGCAGATGCATTGGCTATCTCTGCCACCCTTCTAGTTCCTCACCCAGACTTTAAGGGAGAAAAATATAATATTGAGCTAATCTTTCAACCAAGTGTACCAGATAATGCCAACCATTGGCAAGTGTTTAACCATGACGATCAAATCATCACCTTCTTAGAGTAAATAGATAGTTTTGAACAATTGTGTTTTGAAGGTAGTGAACTCTCAGAACGTGAAACTACTTCTGAGACCCATGCAAACATAGGTGAAGATTTCCTACAACTCAGGGGGAATAAGATTATCAAAGGTCTGGTTTCCCTAGAGAAGTTGTTTGATAACCATGACAGGTTTGTCAAACAACAATGAATAGATTCAAATTCTTTCCAAGATTTTGATCAAGTCAACTAGGGAACCAAGCGCGATCCTAAGATGGTAAACATTGGGAAATACTGCACTCTCGAGGAAAGGTTTGAGCTTGCTAGTCTACTCTGCTAGTATATGGATGTATTGGCCTATTCCTACAATGATCTGAAATCACTCAAGCTAAATGGCATTCATCACAATATTTCCCTGACAGCCAACTCTGTACCTTACAAGCAGAAATCCAGGTAATATAATCCAAAAATCTCAGGTACTATTTTAGCTGAGATACAAAAGATGTTGGATGCCTAGATAATTTTTCCAATCCATCACTCAACATGGATTGCCAACATAGTACCCGTTAGAAAGAAAAATGGAAAAATTCAAATCTATGTGGATTTTAGAAACTTAAAATAGTTGTCCTTAAAAGATAACTACCCCCTTCCTATCATGGATCAAGTCTTGTAAATGGTAACAAGTTCAAAAATGTTATCAATGCTAGATGGTTTTTTGGGGTATAACCAAGTCAAAGTCGAAAAAGTAGATTAGCATAAGACATCATTCACCACGCCTTGGGGCACATTCGCTTACCGAAGAATGCCTTTTGGTCTGATAAACGTAGGTGCCACTTTTCAAAGGGTGATGGATCTTGCTTTCAAAGATGAGATGGGAAAATTCATTGTAGTATACTTGGACGATCTGATGGTGTTTTCAAAATATCATTCTGAGAATGTTCACCATTTGCAAAAGGTACTGGAACATTGTCATCAAAATGGTATCTCTTTAAACCTAAAGAAATCCATCTTTAGAGTAACTAAAGGGAAACTTCTCAAACACATCGTGTCCCAAGAAGGTATTAGAATTGATTCAGAAAGAGTCAAGTCCATCTAGGAACTTACCCTGCCTACCAGCAAGACCGCAGTTCACTCTTTCTTTGGAAAGGTAAATTTTCTTTGAAGGTTTATACACGAGTTTACTGAGAAAACCCATCATATTGTCAACATGATAAAGGGCAATGCTACGTTTAGGTGGACCTCTGAGGCTAAATCAACGTTTAAGGAGATTAAAGAGGCAATCACCCATGCACCAGTATTAGTCTACCCAGATTACACTAAAAGTTTTAAAATATATAGATATGCCTCTGAACATACGCTATCAACTATTTTAGTCTAGTAAAATCTAGAGGGTGTAGAATCTCCTATCTCATTCATGAGTTGTCCACTCAAGGATCACGAGCTGAAATATTCCCTTATGGAGAAGCATGTATATGTCATGGTCAAAGCTGTCAAGCATTTTAAGTTTTATATCCTAAATTCTCACACTGAAGTTCTCGTACCAAATACAACAGTAAAATCCATTTTGACTCAGCAAGAGTTTGGTATGAAGAGAGGTAACTGGATTGCCAAGACTCAGGAGTTTGATCTAGACATCAAACCAACCAAGCTCGTACGAAGAAGGGGTCTCTGCCAGTTGATCACCAACAATATTCTAGGCAAAGTAGAAAGTGAAGTAGAGGTCGAAAGCATACCTACGATCCTCTTTGTTGCCACTACTAATGAGTGGTATTCTGACATTGCTCATTTTCTGACATATGGTGAGTGTCCCACTCATCTTTATTTTAAAGAGAAACAAAATGTTAAATTGAAAGCAGTTGGTTATGTTCTGTGGGACAATGGTCTTTACAAGAGAAACTTAGATGGGGCATTTCTTTGTTGTGTTGACAAAGCTCAACAAGAAAGACTCTTAGAATCTTTCTATAATCTAGCCTATGGAGGACATTTTTCTCCACTGGTGACAGTGCAAAAAATTCTATGAACGAGGTATTATTGGCCCACACTATTCCAAGATGCCTATAAATGGGTGCGTAGGTGTGAATTATGTCAGCAATTCGTTGGAAAGCCTAAGCTGCCTGCTTTGCCTCTCAAGCCGGTTGTGATCGAGGAACCTTTTCAGCAGTGGGGTATTGACTTCATTAGAGTGGTCAACCCATCTTCAAGTGCCAGACATGATTATGTCCTTATGACAATAGATTATTTTACTAAGTGGGTAGAGGCCATCCCAACCAAGCATGCTACGTCTGAAGTGGTATGCAGCTTTCTCAAAGAAAATATCATCTCCAGGTTTGGGGTTCCACTAAAGATCGTAACAGATAATGTGGCTTGTTTTTCATCACATGAAATTACCCAATTCTATTTTTATTATGGGATTACCTTATCCCATACTTTAGATTATTTCTCCCAAGAAAATGGCCAAGCAGAATCGAGTAACAAGAACTTGGTCACTATTATGAAGAAGTTGGTGGACGACAATCAGAGAACATAACACAAAGCATTGTATGATGTTTTGTAGGTGGATAGAATAATAGCCAAAAGGGCTATAGGTATGTCCCTTTTTTAGCTTCTGTATGGATTAAATGCAAAAACTCCCATCACCCTTGAACTACCATCGCTCAGGTTAACTAGAGCAATCGAAGACTCAACCTTTGAAAACTCAGTCGACAAAAGAATCATGTGTCTAAACGAGTTGAATGAGCACCGATCTATGGTAGTGGATCGGATTAAAGAACATCAAAATTGGATGAAAGCTCTCTTTGATAAGAAAGCTAAAGTTCATGAATTCTAAGTTGGAGATCAAGTCTTGTTGTGGGAAAAGAGGTGATGACTCCCTGTGGAGGGGCCCGTTCACCATTCGACAGCTTTGTGGTGAGGCCAACTTCTTGCTGGAGTACCAAGATGGAACACCATTTGCATTACCTCACAGTAGACAACATCTCAAGCTGTTCAATCTTTGAGGCTTGAAAAAGTTCATTTGTATATATGTATAGTTTTTATGTTTTGTCTATTTTTCTTTCATTTTTTGCTTGACTCCGTAGCCTAATGGCTTGGATGAAGGCACTTCGAGACTTGTTTCTACTCTCGCTAATCAAATCGATTAATGGAAGTTCCCCAATAGGAGCTAGTTGTTGTTTTCAAAATTAGATTCACCCATTTTTGTGAACAACCCCCTATGATACTTGTCTGTTTCATCTTTTATCTCTCTAAGTTTGGTCGTGAGACGAGTTTTGAATTCATTCTCATCTTGGCTTCGCAAAGTAAAAGTGGTTATGATCTCGTTACATCCATCGTTCCCCTCCCCCAGACTGTCTCCTTCCAGAGTTAGTCTTTTCTTCCATTCCATATAAAGGCGGCAAATTTTGCCGCCTCTACATTTTCCTTGTTTTTGTGCAAGGGCGGTAAATTTTGCCACCCCTGCACCTTTGCTTGCAAAGGTGGAAAATTTTGCCACCCATGCACTCGAATGAACTGGAACATGCAAGGGTGGTAAATTTTACCGCCCTAACATGTCTCGATAACCATGTGTGGCATTTATTACCACGTGCGGCAGGTGGTTGGAGTCAATTTTCACCCCATTTAAACCAATTTGAGCCTCATTTCTTCTCATTGCTTCCTCCTCTCCTCCTGCTCTTCATATTTGGATCATTTAGCGAGTGACTTGAAGCATGTATTCATAGATTTGAGCTTGTGGCGTGCACGGTTTTCCAAGTTGGTTTTGCTTTTTGTATTTGTCTTTCTATTTTCTTCCTCTAATTATCATTTTTTATGCTTTCTTCCCTGTTAGGGTGGTGATTTGCGTTATTCCTCTTACTAACCCATAGTTTTCTCTTCCCTCTTCCTAGCCTACATTTACCCCTAAGGGCAGTGAAGTTTGCTGCCCATGTCTTCCCCTGAGTAATAGTTCCCTGAAGGGGCAGCGATTTTCACTACCCTTCTTTCTCTTCTAAACTAGTAAGGGTAGCAAAATTTTCTGCCCATACTTTTTTCCTACCCTCCTTGCAAGGGTGGTAATTTTTGCCGCCCTTAACCCTTTTCCTCCTTCAGTCTGCAAGGGTGGCAAAATTCACTACCTATGCGGCCCGTCCCTACACGGGCGGCAAATTTTTTTGCCCTTGCACTCTTTTATCCCTGCATGTAGGGGCGACAAATTTTGCCACCCATGCATCCTTCCCTTAGATTTTCTTAACTCTTGAGAATTTTTTGAGTTGTCCTTTTCTTTCCCTTTCTTCCTCGTTTTCTATTCCTTCTTCCACCCGACCTTTTTGAGTGACCTCTAGTAACCAAGATCACTTAAAATGCATTTTACCCATTCATTCTCTCTCCCCTAATAGTTGTGATCATGACTGTAGTTCAATCAGTGAACTCGTACACATCTGCTCCCATTCGATTGAGATCATTCCCAATGACAGAAGCATCTTCCAAAAAGGCAAAAACAATGAAATACAAGTATCAGGGCATCTTCCTGCTCACATCAGTCTCCTCAAATATCGATGACATTCGGGACACCAAGAATGGCCACGTGGACATGGCTGAATTCATAACTCACACAAAGGTGATGAACCCCAGCACCGGGATGTAAAGGATTGTCGAGAGTAACATCCACCTAGTGGCCACCTTTTCGATAGCAATGCATCATGCTAAATTCATCCTTCAATGCACTCACTTATACAACAAAGAGACCAGGTCTGTCTCAGACATTAGCGGCAACATGGTGATTCAATTAGAACCCAAATTCATCGATAAAGTGTTCATGTGCCCTCCAGCCACTCAAGTAAGTAAGATTGACTTCGTGGATGCGTAGGAGTATGACAAAGACCCTGAGAGGGCAAAGAAAGTTATGAATCATAAGTGGTTGAAGTCTCCTAGGACAAGCTTATCAAGATGGCCACGGAACTTTCCAAGGAGTGATTTCATCGAGAAAGTTGGTGACTTTATCACCCTTCTAAGCAGAGTTTGGGGCCTCCTGTCTTCTTCATTATTTCATAAATGGATGTATCCATTTATCAAGATTATTTGCCAGGGCAAACAAGTCATCTTTTGGGGAGAGCAGATCAGTAATGCCCTCCATGAGTAGCTGACCAAGGTATAAACCTCTCACAAGTTTTACATGACTTCATACCTTGTATACATAGCTACCGCGATGCAGACTTTTTTAGGCTTGACCATGGAGGGGGATAGAAAGATAATCCCAGTACACTCATATTACCCATAGATAACTCTGCAAGGATCAACCCATCACTTCAAGAGGGTAAATGATGCCTTTTTTGCTACTTTTTTATGTCTCTTTGACCCATAGCTTGAGTAGAAGAGAATATCATATGAGACCTGGATGGTGGTCAATGATTACAGCTGCATGTTCCTTTAGTTCCCCACTTTCTGCTATCTTCAGGTTAGCTTCTACCAAGGCTACCCCTACATGCTCCCCAGGTTTCCTTCAGATAAGCTAGTGCTAATGGAACTTTGCCGACAACTGATTGTCTTGCATACCAAATAGATGGGGCTGAAGAGACCAGGTTTCAAGTTTCTGATCGAGATTGGCAGGTATTTGATTACAACATCAGCCAAAGCCAAGGTCATGGAAACCAAAATGCAGATGGTTACTTTAAAACCATTCAAGAGACGAGAAAAATTTGACTACAGGGGAGTCAAAGAAAAGATCAGGAGGAAAACCCAATTCTATGAACCCATGATTGAAGATATCTGGGTTGACCTCAGAACAGTCGAATAAATCAAGAAAATGGACTTCTGTAGTCTGACACTAAAGTAGATTGAATATCTTAGGCTTGTAGAGATCCCCTCTGGTCTAATCGATGATGAGAATATCATCAATAGCAGGTACCTAGTAGAGAAGGTTGTTGGTTCCCCTCTTCTTCCAACACAGTGGTCTCAGAAGGTGCTGACTTCTCTGAGGAAAAGATTCGAACCAGTATTGGCTAACACCAATGCTTGCTTTGCAGCCAAAGGGATCATCCTAAAAGAATTTATCACAGGATCTGAGGCTGAATATCAAGTAGAGATGAGGAAGAAGGCTGAAAATATGACCAAAAACAAAGATGATGTACCTTCCCCTTATAGGCCTTGCAACCCTAGAATCATCTTTGTATCTAAGAAACCTAAGGCTACTGAAGAGCTTGAAGTGGCAAACAAAAGAATTGAGGAACAAAGTCCACAGATAAAGGTAGCTCAGCCCATGGAGACAGACGATCAGTCGTCAGGGCAACCAAGCATTGAACTTCTGCTCTCACAAGAACAAGTGGAGTCGATCAAGAGCGTATCTCCTTCTCCCCTTCAGTCTCCTGTGGTACCCTCTTCTCCCATCTCTCCTATCAGTGTTCCCTCTTTTGGAGTTGCTTCTCTTTCTAGAGTCATATTTGGTGATACTCAGGGCCCTTCTAGAGGTTCCCCTCGCTCTTTTGGATTTATTCTGAGTCTATCATCTCTTTCTTTCAACTTGCCAACAAGCCTTGGACCTGAGCTAGAATCAGTAGTTGGTGCAATTTCACCAGTTACTCTGACTGCAACTACTGTCACCACTAGTAGTGTGGAAGTTGTTACAGTAACACCGATTGAGACAACCATTGCCATAATAGGTACTTCTCTCCAGCCTTGGATGACAGCTTTCACCCCCAAGAGAAAAAAAATGGCCATCTCTCCAGATGAATTCAAATTTGGCAAAATAGTGCCAATGAAAGCTAAGGCTCCTAAAAGGCCTAGAATCCTCTTGAAATTGGTCGAAGAAAAAGAGCAAAAATTTTTGGAAATGGCCAGGCCCCCACAAGATGCAACGCTTGAGGGTTTTAAGATGAGCACCTATTCCATCTCTCATGTTGAACTTGGCAAGGTTACTCACAAAAGTGCGAAAAGCGATCTTCAGGCTGCCATGGACATTATGGTCCAAAAATTTGACAGAGAGAAGGAAATAAAGGATTATTATAAAGCCAAAATAGAGTAGCTAACGGTAGTGATCAGAAGGTTCACTCTTCCTCCTAAATCAACATCTCTAGAGGCCTTCTCTGTGGATGACCCAGTTATCCAGAAAGCAGAAAAGACTTATTTAAAGGAAAAAGTCCTAGAGGACTATATTGAAAGGATGCATACTCAGGGAGTTTCTTTGCTATCAAAAGTTGCAAGAAAGATAGGTAAAATGAAGAAGGTAAAAGCAGAGGTAGATGACTTCGTCTCCCTCATCTCTCAAGAGATCTATAGCTTAGAAAAGGACCTTAGTAAATGGAAGGAGATGAAAGATCTGAAGAAAAGCACCCTGATATCTATCAATGTCATCTCCAACAAAGACTCCTATGTTGAAATCAAGAAATCACTAATCTTCAGGATCTAGGTACTCAAAGACCTAATTGATGATCTCAAATCTTTTAAGGAGGCTAGTGAGAAGAGTGACCTGAGTCTGCTGAATAAACTAGAAGCGCTGCCATGCAGGCTGACCTCTAAAGACAATCAGTTCCTTTCGACAGAAGAAATGATTTAGAATTTCAAAGAGATGATTCGTAGAGATTTTGAAGAAAAATATTTCTCAATGTCTTCTTTGGACAGTATTCTAGATGCTCAGTTAACTTTAGAGAATCTAAAATCTAGGTTAACTGGCCATGCTAAAGCCAGCACAGCATTGAAGGACACATTGATCAGAGCCAGAATCATCTCCAAAAACACAGTTGCACTAGACAACATAGGAATTCAGGCATCCATCACTATATTCGATGCACATATGAAGAAATTTGGCAGCAAAAACTGAATCTCTCTCCTTTCTTCTTCTCTCCTTATGCACTTCTATTTTGTGCAAAGTGCATGCAATTTTGTAAAATGTAATTACATGTAAATATTTTTGATAAATATCTCAAAGTCAAAGATGAGTCATCTTTGACTTAGATATTTTTGTATTTTATTATTTTCTAGTTTTTGAGGTTTTTCTCCCTATATATAGTGGAGACCTCATTTGTAAATGGGCTTGGAAAAATTAATAGCAAACACTCTGCTGAAATTGAAGCAACTTTTGAGACTTTGTGCTCAAATTTGTAAATCATATTTTGTTGAATAAATGAGAAGTAGGTTATTTCAGACTTTGTGTTGAGATTGTCTGTGTTAGTTAGGAAATAGTTCTTATGTCTTTTTTCCTAGTAATATTTTATTTATCTGATTTAATAAGCAAAGTGGGTGTGTTTATATTATCTAAGGGCATTTCTAAAGATAGAGGATAGACTTTGAGATTCTTTTATCTTTGAAATTCAGTTATCTTTTGTAGTTTTAGGCAAAGACTTTGTGCTTAGTTTCACTCTATGGTTACGTTTGTTTCAAAGCGGTGAAAGAAGCTACGGAAGACTTTGTGCTTACATGAGTGTTCTTGTAGACTTTGTTACTTCAAGTGATCTCTTGCTCTTCATTTGATACCATTCCTGAAAGAAGAGGAGTGTTGTTAGCTTAAGACCAGGATTTTCCCTCTTTTGTTCCTTGTACATTACCTCTGAAAGAAGAGAGGTAGATGTAATCATACCACCCCCTGTGTTATTTTTTGCTTAATTATATATATATATATATATATATCCAGTATATAAGTATTTATAGGGAACCTCCCCTTGATGAGAGGAGAGATTTACTTTGTAAAGATCTGGTAAACCCATACTATTCGTGGTATAAATCTCCCTGTGTTGTGGCTGATATACCCATTTTGTCATCAGTTAGTTGATGACAAAATATTCACCCAACAGTTTTTTGGCGACTCTATTGGGGAATCGAATGTGCAGTCTAAAACCTCAAGTTTCAGATCGAAGCAGTCCCTACCCTTATCTATTGTAGAGTCTGGCAACTCCATTCCATATCTTATCCATTATCATTATAGCCTTACCATCTCCCTCCATCTCTATTACATTATCTGGTCTGCAAAACCAGAACCGCTGGGAAGAACGTGCATTTTGAAGCCTCAAACTTCAAACTTGAAGCAATCTCAGTCTCTTTTTCATTTTAAAATCTGGCAACTCCACACTACACTAGAAGTCAGAGATCTAAGGGTGTTGTTGACCTTGTGTTTGAGTTGGCACAACAAAGTAACTTTGATCTATTTCCTCTTTCACCTTTCCTCCAATGTTCTAGGAGTTTTCCTCCTAGCTTTCTCAAGTCACCAACATAAGGTAAAGCTATTTTTCCTGTTGTTAACTATGCCCTGCTAGTAAATACCCCAACAAGGTTTGTTATCCCACCATTTAATCATCCTAACATAATGGATCAAGGCCCATGGGGTAATTCCTTTTTTCCTCTTAACTTGACCCCACCTTTGCATGAACTACCTCGTAGTTCTAGAAAAAAATTTCCTAAGTTTTTTGGTGATGGAAAGGTTCATCTCGATGAGCATATTGTCACTTTATCCATAACATGTGGTGTGATCGGCATGGAATTCAAAGATGTAGTAGTTAGATTTATTGTGAAAACTTTGCAAGGAGCTACCACAGATTGGTGTTATCACCTACAAGCTGGGTCAGTTACAGACTGGGATATGCTCAAGTCCAAATTCAAAGCTAGGTTTAAACCTGTTGAAGATGCACATGCTTTGTTGGCTCAACTAACATAGTTGAAGAAAGAATCCCAAGAACCCCTGAGGGATTTCATAGCTAAATTTAATAAGTTGAGAAACCAGATTCCAACTGTGGCTGAGCCCACACCAGAAAATCTCAAGTGCTTTTTCATCAATTCGTAGCTTCTCAAAGTAAGTTTCTTGTTGAGGTGAGCTGGCCCTATGGATCTGGCCTTAGCTCAAAGTTTGGCTACTGAGATTGAGGATGATCTTATCCTAGTAGGTAAGATCAAAAAAGACTCTAGTAAAAATAAATTCTCTTCATCTTCTAAAAGTTCTTCAGGTACTATAGATCCTATGGTGCAAAAGTTGACGAATGAACTGATAGCTTTAAAGAGGCAAATAGCCCAAGGTACATCTATTCCTACATATCGAGATGTGCCCAAGAGAACATTCTAGAATCAGCCATGTTAGGGTAATGCTACTCGAAATCAAGGGCAATCTAATCACCTACCTCGCCCTCCAAGGAGATTAGCCATTGAAGCAGAACCTGCTAACTCAGTGATCAGTTACCTAGAGATTGAGCATGATAATTTGTTTCAACCTCAATTAGACCAACAAGAGGATGCTAATCTCTTTGATGAGTAGGAAGAGGAATTAACTGGCGACTCTAATATCAGTTTCTTAGATTACCAGGATGAAGCTAAAAGTAAAAGGGAGGGTTTGGATGGATCCTACACTGTTTTCACCATATCTCAAAATCAATCAACTTCATAGATTGACAAAGGAAAGGCAGATGAAGAACCCTGACCAGTAGTTTCCATCACCAAACATGGGACTCTATTGCCTCCACAATCAAAAGATCAGGTAATCCATAAAATAGTAAGTACCACCCATCACCCGATAACTCCCACTTCTATTACTCAGACCAATGCCACGCCTATTAAAGTCCCTGATGATGGACTCTCTTCTTTTTTTGCGAGTTCTTTTCAATTATTTGATATAATTGATCATGCTAGAAAGACTAAGATTCAAATCACAAAGGTTGAATATTTGAGAGCTAACCCTGAACAGTTTGATAGGTTAACAGAATATGTAAAAAATAAAGCTGTCCCTGTAGGACAAGATTCTTTGAAAGTTGTTCCTAATCCCACTAAAGACAAACTGACCCAAAACAATCTTGTTGTGACTCCTCCTGTCCCTCCCAATAAAATATAACCTTTCTATGTTTCCCTACTTATAAATGGTTATAAACTGAGTAATTATATTATAGACTCTAGAGCCTCAGATAATGCCATACCCGTGAAAGTGGCAGATTCTCTTGGCTTGACTCTGACCAAAACATTTGGGAGGTGTTTTTCCATGAAAAATAAGCAAGTCCCTCTCCTTGGTCAGATAAAATATGCTTAATATGCCTTCGCGGCTTTTCCATAAAAATGGATAAAAATGATGGTTTTAGTGGCCGATGTTTCTGCATCTTACGGCATCTTGCTTGGGCAAAATTTTTGCAAAGATGTTGGAGGTGAGCTAAGTATGGACTTGTCTAAAGCAAGGATCCTAGTTCAAGGTGTCATGAAGAAGTTGCTTCCTGAAAAAGAAGCAAGGTACATAGTTACCCGATCATCGGCACCGAAAGCTCAAATTTTATGTGAGTCCTCAGGCATGGGCAACTACTTCCTATCTACAGACAGAACCCATGAGACATTTGATGAAACTTCTTCAAGTGATAATTTGAGATTGTGTTCAGTCGATACAGCTAAAAAATAGACAAATTAAGATGAACACATGGAAGAGCCTCTTCCCTTGAACAGAGGAGTTTTCAAAGGAAAAATAACACCTAACGAGGTATGGACTTTAGAATTTGACGGCAGCTGCTCTTCTACTAGGTCGAGAGCTGGGGTTGTGTTGGTATCCCCTTAGGGAGATATTATTCCTTGGTCTTACAAATTGCAGTTCCATAATACCAACAACAAAGCTGAATATGAATCCCTATTGCTTAGACTATAGGCTACCAGAAAAATGGGCATTATGGAACTCCATGCTAAAGGAGATGCTGAGTTGATAGTCTGTCAGGTGAGAAACCTCTAGCAAACAAAGAATGAGAGGTTACACTACTATCACAATTTGGTCTGGGATCAGATTGAAAATTTTGATGCTTTCAACATCTCTGCCATTCTGAGAGAATTCAATGACCAAGCAGATGCATTGACTGTCTCTACCACCCTTCTAGTTCGTCACCCGAGCTTTAAGGGAGATAAATATACTATTGAGCTGATCTTTCAACCAATTGTACCCGATAATGCCAACCATTGGCAAGTGTTTAACCATGACGATCAAATCATCACCTTCTTGGAGCAAATAGACAATTTTGAACAATTGTGTTTTGGAGGTAGTGAACTCTAAGAATGTGAAACTACTCCTGAGACCCATGCAAACATAGGTGAAGATTTCCTACAGCTCAGGGGGAATAATATTCTCAAAGGTCTAGTTTTTCTAGAGAAGTTGTTTGATAACCATGATAGGTTTGTCAAACAACAATGAACAGATTCAAATTCTTCCCAAGATTTTGATCAAGTCAACTTGAGAACCAAGCGCGATCCTAAGATGGTAAACATTGAGAAATACTGCACTCCCAAGGAAAGATTTGAGCTTGCTAGTCTACTCTGCCAGTATATGGATGTATTGGCCTATTCCTACGATGATCTGAAATCACTCAAGCCAAATGACATTCATCACAACATTCCCCTAAAAGCTAACTCTGTACCTTACAAGTAGAAATCCAGGCAATATAATCCAAAAATCTTAGGTACTATTTTAGCTGAGATACAAAAGATGCTAGATGCCCAGATAATTTTTCCAATCCATCACTCAACATGGATTGCCAACATAGTACCCGTCAAAAAGAAAAATGGCAAAATTCAAATCTGTGTGGATTTTAGAAACTTAAAATAGTTGTTCTTAAAAGATAACTACCCCCTTCTTATCATGGATCAAGTCCTGTAAATGGTAACAAGTTCAAAAATGTTATCAATTCTAGATGGTTTTTTGGGGTATAACCAAGTCGAAGTCAGAAAAGTATATCAGGATAAGACAGCGTTCACCATGCCTTGGGGCACATTCGCTTATCGAAGAATGCCTTTTGGTCTAATAAACACAGGCACCACTTTTTAAAGGGTGATGGATCTTGTTTTCAAAGATGAGATGGGAAAATTCATTGTAGTATACCTAAACGATTTGATGGTATTTTCAAAACATCATTATGAGAATGTTCACCATTTGCAAAAGGTACTGGAATGCTGTCGTCAAAATGGTATCTCTTTAAACCCAAAGAAATCCATCTTTAGAGTAACTAAAGGGAAACTTCTCAGACACATCATGTCCCAAGAAGGTATTAGAATTGATTCAGAAAGAGTCAAGTCCATCTAAGAACTTACCCTGCCTACTAGCAAGACCGCAGTTCACTCTTTCTTTGGAAAGGTAAATTTTATGCGAAGGTTTATACATGAGTTTGTTGACAAAACCCGTCACATTGTCAACATGATGAAGGGCAATGCTATGTTTAGGTGGACCTCTGAGGGTAAATCAACGTTTAAGGATATTAAAGAGGCAATCACCCATGCATCAGTATTAGTCTGCCCATATTACACTAAAATTTTTAAAATATATAGATATGCCTCTGAACATACACTATTAGCTATTTTAGTCTAGCAAAATCTAGAGGGTGCAAAATCTCCTATCTCATTCATGAGTTGTCCACTCAAAGATCATGAGCTAAAATATTCCCTTATCGAGAAGCATGCATATGCCATGGTCAAAGCTGTCAAGCATTTCAGGTTTTATATCCTGAATTCTCGCACTGAAGTTTGCGTACTAGATACAATAGTAAAATCCATTTTGACTCAGCAAGAGTTTGGTACGAAGAGAGGTAATTAGATTGCCAAGACTCAGGAGTTTGATCTAGACATCAAACCAACCAAGCTCATATGAGGAAGGGGTCTTTGCCAGTTGATCGCCAACAACATTCTAGGTAAAGCAGAAAGTGAAGAAGTAGAGGTCGAAAGCATACCTACAGTCCTCTTTGTTGCCACTACTGATGAGTGGTATTTTGACATTGCTCATTTTCTTACATATGGTGAGTGTCCCACTCATCTTTCTTTTAAATAGAAATGGAATGTTAAATTGAAAGTAGTTGGTTATGTTATATGGGACAATGGTCTTTACAAGAGAAACCTGGATGGGGCATTTCTTTGTTGTGTTGACAAAGCTCAAAAAGAAAGACTCTTAGAATCTTTCCATAATCTAGCCTATGGAAAGACTCTTAGAATCTTTCCACAAGAAAATATCATTTCCAGGTTTGGGGTTCCACTAAAGATCATAACAAATAATGCGGCCTATTTTTCATCACATGAAATTACCCAATTCTATTTTTATTATGGGATTACCTTATCTCATACTTTAGATTATTTCCCTCAGGAAAATGGCCAAGCAAAATCGAGTAACAAGAACCTGGTCACTATTACCAGGAAGTTGGTGGATGACAATCAAAGAACATGGCACAAAGCATTGTATGATGCTTTGTGGGCGGATAGAATAACACCTAAAAGGGCTATAGGTATGTCTCATTTTCATCTTCTGTATGGATTGAATGCAAAAACTCCCATCACCCTTGAACTACCAGTGCTCAGGTTAACTAGAGCAATCAAAGACTCAACCTTTGAAAACTCAGTCGACAAAAGAATCATGTGTCTAAACGAGTTGAATGGGCACCAATCTATGGTAGTGGATCAGATTAAGGAACATCAAAACTAGGTGAAATCTCTCTTTGATAAGAAAGCTAAAGTTCAAGAATTCTAAGTTAGAGATCAAGTCTTGTTGTTGGACAAGAGGCAAGAACCAAAAGGGATGCACAAAAAAATTGACTCCCTATGGAGGGGCTCATTCACCATTTGATAGCTTTGTGGTGAGGCCAGATTCTTTCTAGAATACCAAGATGGAACACCATTTGCATTACCTCACAGTAGATAGCATCTCAAGTTGTTCAATCCTTGAGGCTTGAAAAAGTTCATTTGTATATATGTACAGTTTTTATGTTTTGTCTATTTTTCTTTCATTTTACACTTGACTCTGTAGCCCAATGGCTTGGATGAAGGCACTTAGAGACTGGTTTCTACTCTTGCTAATCAAATCGATTAATGAAAGTTCCTTAACAGGAGCCAGCTATTGTTTCCAAAATCAGATTCACCCATTTTTGTAAACAACCCCCTATGAAACTTATCCGTTTCATCTTTTATCTCTCTAAGTTTGGTCGTGAGATGAGTTTTGAATTTGTTCTCATCTTGGATTCACAAAGTGAAAGTGGCTATGATCTCATTACGGCCAAGGTTCCCCTCCCCTAGACTATCTCCTTCCAGAGTTAGTCTTTTTTTCAATTCCCTGTAGGGGTGGCAAATTTTGTTGCCTCTATATTTTCCTTGTTTTTGTGCAAGGGAAGCAAATTTTGTCGCCCCTACACCTTTGCTTGTAAAGGCAGAAAATTTTGCCGCCCATGCACTCGGATGAACTGGAACATGCAAGGGTAGTAAATTTTGCCACCCTAGCATGTCTCGATAACCGTGTGTGGCATTTATTACCATGCACAGTAGGTGGTTGGATTCAATTTTCACCCCATTTAAACCAATTTGAGCCTCATTTCTTCTCATTGCTTCCTCCTCTCCTCCTAATCTTTGCATCTAGATCATTTAGCGAGTGACTTAAAGCACATATTCATAGATTTTAGCTTGTGGCATGCAGGGTTTTCTAGATTGGTTTTGCTTTTTGCATTTGTCTTTCCATTTTCTTCCTCTAATTATCATTTTTTGTGCTTTCTTCCCTGTTAGGTTAGCGATTTGCACTGTTCTTCTTACTAACCCACAGTTTTCTCTTCCCTCTTCCTTGCCCGTATTTAGCCCTAAGGGCGACAAAGTTTGCCGCCCATGTCTTCCCCTGATTAACAGTTCCCTAAAGGGGTAGCGATTTTCATCACCCTTCTTTCTCTTCCAAACCAATAAGGGTGGCAAAATATGCCACCCCTACTTTTTTCCTGGCCTCCTTGCAAGGGCAGCAAAATTCACTACTCCTATAGGCCATCCTTGCAAGGGCAGTGATTTTCACTACCCTTAACCCTTTTTCTCCTTCAGTCTGCAAGGGTGGTGAAATTTGTCACCTATGCAGCCTGTCCCTGCATAGGCGGTGAATTTTGCTGCCCTGGCACTCTTTTATCCCTACATGAAAGGGTGGTGAATTTTGCCACCCATGAATCCTTCCCTTAGATTTTCTTAACTCTCAAGAATTTTTTGAGTTACCCTTTTCTTTCCTTTTCTTCCTTGTTTTCCATTCCTTCTTCCACCTGACCTTTTTAAGTGACCTCTAGTAATCAAGATCACTTAAAATGCATTTTACCCATTCGTCCTCTCTCCCCTAATAGTTGTGATCATGACTGTAGTTCAATCAGTGAACTCCTGCACATCTGCTCCCATCCAGTCGAGATCATTCCCAATGATAGAAGCGTCTTCTAAGAAGGCAAAAATAATGAAATAAAAGTATCAGGGCATTTTCTCACTCACATTGGTCTCCTCAAATGTCGATGACATTCAGGACACTGAGATTGGCCACGTGGACATGGCTAAATTTCTAACTCGCATAAAGGTGACGAACCCCAGCACCGAGATGAAAAGCATTGTCGAGAGCAATATCCACCTGGTGGCCACCTTTTTGGTAGTAATGCATCATACTGAATTTGTCCTTCAATGCACTCACTTCTACAATAAAGAGACCAGGTCAGTCTCAGACGCTAGTGGCAACACGGTGATTCAGTTGGACCCTAAATTCATCGATAAAGTGTTCATGTGCCCTCCAGCCACTGAAGTAACTAAGATTGACTTCATGGATGTGCAGAAGGAGTATGACAAAGACCCTGAGAGGGTCAAGAAAGTTATGAATCATAAGTGGTTGAAGTCCCCCAAGACAAGCTTATCAAGATGGCCACAGAACTTCCTAAGGAGCGATTTCATCGAGGAAGTTGGTGACTTGATCACCCTTCTAAGTAGAGTTCAGGGCCTCCTCTCTTCTTTATTATTCCATGAATGGATGTATCCATTCATAGAGATCATTCTCCAGGGCAAAAAAATCATCTTTTGGGGAGAGCAGATTAGCAACACCCTCCATGAGTAGCTGACCAAGGTACAGACCTCTCACAAGTTCTACATGACTTCGTACCTTGTGTACATAGCTACCGCAATGCAAACTTTTCTAGGCTTGACCACGGAGGGGGATAAAAAGACAACCCCAGTACACTCATATTACCCATAGCTAACTTTGCAAGGATCAACCCGTCACTTCAAGAGGGTAAATGATGCCTTTTTTGCTACCTTTTTATGTCTCTTTGACCCACAGCTTGAGTAGAAGAGAATATCAGATGAGGCCTGGATGGTGGTCAATGATTATGGCTGCATGTTCTTTTAGTTCCCCACTTTATGCTATCTTTGGCTCAGCTTCTACCAAGGCTACCCCTACATGCTCCCTAGGTTCCCTTCAGATAAGCTAGTGCTAATGGAACTTTGCCGACAATTGATTGTCTTGTATACCAAATAGATGGGGCTGAAGAGACCAAGTTTCAAGTTTCTGATCGAGATTGGCAGGTATTCCGTTGCAACATCAGCCAAAGCCAAGGTCATGGAAACTAAAATGCAGATGGTTACTTTAAAACCATTCAAGAGATGAGAAAAATTTGACTATAGGGGAGTCAAGGAAAAGATCAGGAGGAAAACCCAATTCCATGAACCCATGATTGAGGATATCTAGGTTGACCTCAGAACAGTCGAAGAAATCAAGAAAATGGACTTCTATAGGCTGACACTAAAGTAGATTGAATATCTCAGGCTTGTAGAGATCCCCTCTAGTCTAATCGATGATGGGAATATCATCAATAGCAGGTACTTGGCAGAGAAGGTTACTGGTTCCCCTCTTCTTCCAACACAGTGGTTTCAGAAGGAGCTAACTTCTTTGAGGAAATGATTTGAACCAGTATTGGCTAACACCAATGCTTGGTTAGCAACCAAAGGGATCATCCTGAAAGAATTTATCATAGGATCTAAGGCTAAATATCAAGCAGAGATGAGGAAGAAGGCTAAAAATAGGACCAAAAACAAAGATGATGTACCTTCCCCTTCTAGGCCTCGTAAGCCTAGAATTGTCTTTGTATCTAAGAAACCTAAGGCTACTGAAGAGCCTGAAGTGGAAACAAAAGAAACTAAGGAACAGAGCCCACATACATAGGTAGCTCAACCCATGGAGACAAATGATCAGCCATCAAGGCAACCAAGCATTAGACTTCTGCTCTCACAAGAACAAGTGTAGCTGATCAAGAGCGTATCTCCTTCGCCCCCTTAGTCTCCTATGGTACCCTCTTCTCCCATCTCTCCTATCAGTGTTCCCTCTTTCTGAGTCGCTTCTCCTTCCAAAGTCATATTTGGCAATCCTCAGGGCCCTTTTAGAGGTTCCTCTCGCTCTTCTGGATCTATTCCGAGTCTATCATCTCCTTCTTTCAACTTGCCAGCAAGCCCTGCACTCGAGCCAAAATTAGTAGTTGGTGCAGTTTCACCAGTTACTCTGACTGTAACTACTATCACCACTAGTAGTGTGGAGGCTGCTGTAGTAACACCGACTGAGACAATAGGTACTTATCTCCCACCTTGGATGACAGCTTTCACCCCCAAGAGAAAGAAAATGGCCATCTCTCCAGATAAATTTGACTTTGGCAAAATAGTGCCAGTGAAAGCTAAGGCTCTTAAAAGGCTTAGAATCCTCTCAAAATTGGTCGAAGAAAAAGGACAAAAGTTTCTAGAAATGTCCAGGCCCCCATAAGATACAACCCTTGAGGGTTTCGAGATGAGCAGCTATTCCATCTCTCGTGTTGAACTTGGCAAGGTTACTCACGAAGGTGCGAAAAGCGATCTTTAGGCTGCCATGGACATTATGGAGATGAAAGATTATTATGCCGCCCAAATAGAGTAGCTAATAGCAGTGATCAGAAGGTTCACTCTTCCTCCTGAAGCAGTAACTCCAAAGGCCTTCTCTGTGGATGACCCAATCATCCAGAAAGTAGAAAAGACTTATTTGAAGGGAAAAGTCTAGGAGGAATATATTGAAAGGATGCATACTCAGGGAGTTTCTTTTCTATCATAAGTTGCAGGAAAGATAGGTAAAATGAAGAAGGTAAAAGTAGAGGTAGATGACTTTGTCTCCCTCATCTCTCAAGAGATCGATAGCTCAGAAAAGGACCTTAGTAAATGGAAGGAGATGAAAGATCTAAAGAAAAGCACCCTGATATCTATCGGTGTCATCTCCAACAAGGACTCCTATGTTGAGATCAAGAAATCACTAATCTTCAGGATCTAGGTACTCAAAGACCTAATTGATGATCTCAAATCTTTTAAGGAGGCTAGTGAGAAGAGTGACCTGAGTCTACTGAATAAACTAGAAGAGCTGCCATGCAGCCTAACCTCTAAGGACAATTAGTTCCTTCTGGCAGAAGAAATGATTTGGAATTTCAAAGAGATTATTCGTAGAGATTTTGAAGAAAAATCTTTCTCAATGTCTCTTGTGGACAGTATTCTAGATGCTCAGTTAACTTTGTAGAATCTAAAATCTAGGTTAACTGGCCACGTTAAAGCCATCATAGTATTAAAGGACACATTGATCAGAGCTAGAATCATCTCCAAGAACACAGTTGCGCCTGATAGCATAGGAATTCAAGCATCCATCACTATGTTCGATGCACATATGAAGAAATTTGGTAGCAAGAACTGAATCTCTCTCCTTCTTTCTTCTTCTCTCTTTATGCACTTCTATTTTGTGTAAAGTGCATGCAATTTTGTAAAATGTAATTACATGTAAATATTTTGGATAAATATCTCAAAGTCAGAGATGAGTCATCTTTGACTTAGATATTTTTGTATTTTATTATTTTCCAGTTTTTGAGGTTTTTCTCCCTATATATAGTGGAGGCCTCATTTGTAAATGGGCTTAGAAAAATTAATAGAAAACACTCTGCTAAAATTGAAGCAACTTTTGAGACTTTGTGCTCAAATTTGTAAATCATATTTTATTGAATGAATGAGAAGCATGTTATTTCAGACTTTGTGTTGAGATTGTCTATGTTAGTTAGGAAATAGTTCTTATGTCCTTTTTCCTATTAATATCTTATTTATCTGATTTAATAAGCAAAGTGGGTGTGTTTATATTATCTAAGGGCGTTTCTAAAGATAGAGGATAGACTTTGAGATTCTTTTATCTTTGAGATTCAACTATCTTTTGTAGTTTTAGGCGGAGACTTTCTGCTTCATTTCACTCTACGGTTATGTTTGTTTTGAAGCGATGAAAGAAGCTACGGAAGACTTTTTGCTTACGTGAGTGTTCTTGTGGACTTTGTTACTTCGGGTGATCTCTTGCTCTTCATTTGATACCATTTCTAAAAGAAGAGGAGTGTTGTTAGCTTAAGACCAAGATTTTCCCTCTTTTGTTTCTTGTACGTTACCTCTGAAAGAAGAGAGGTAGATGCGATCATACCACCCCTTGTGTTATTTTTTGCTTGATTATATATATATATGTATATATATATATATATATATATATATATATATATATATATATATCCATCATGTAAGTATTTATAGGGAACCTCTCCTTGATGAGAGGAGAGATTTACTTCGTAAAGATCTGATAAACTCATACTATTCGTGGTGTAAATCTCCCTATGTTGTGGATGATATACGCATTTTGTCATCAGTTAGTTGACAACAAAATATTCACCTAACATCTAGCATTTACTATGATATCTAATTTATCATAGGCAAAGTCTACGGTAGGGTTTATGACTACTTTAGCAAATTTATATGAAAAACCCTCGGCTTCAAATAAGGTATATCTTATGAAGTAGTTATTTAATTTGCAAATGCAAGAAGGTGGATCTGTATCTAATTATCTAAATGATTTCCATGGAATTGTAAATCAATTAAATTCAGTCAAAATAGTTTTTGATGATGAAATTAAAGCTCTATTAATCTTATGCTCTTTACCTAAGAGCTAGAATAGCTTGGTAATGGCAGTTAGTAATATTGCATCTACTTCAAATATTTTAAAAGTAGATGATGTTGTTAGTGTAATCTTGAATGAAGAAATTTGTAGGAAAAGCATAAAGGAAACATCAGGGAACGCTTTAAGTTTTGAGAGTAGGGGAAGGCAAAAAGAGAAGAGCAAGAAAGGGAGATCAAGATCTAAGTCAAAGATGAGAGGTAGATCCAAATCTAGAAATGGCAGGAGGACAGCTTGCTAGAATTGTGGAAAGATAGGGCACATAAGCAAAGATTGTTGGTCAAATCCTAAAGAAGATAGACAGCATGATGATAAAGAAGAAGCAAAGGTGGCAAGTATTGTTGCACAAGATGCTCTTATATTCTCTTTGCATAATAATATAAAATCTTGGGTTTTAGATTCTGATGCATCTTTCCATGCAACTTCTAATAGAGAATATTTTAGTGACTATGTCCATGGAGATTTTGGAATAGTTTATTTAGGGGATGATGAGCCATGCAAAATTGTTGGCAAAGGAAAAGTGCAGCTGAAAATGCAAAATGGCAACACATTGGTGTTGAGAGATGTCATGCATGTTCCTAGCCTGAAGAGGAATTTGATTTCTACAGGAAAGTTAGGGGATGAGGGTTGTACATTAACTCTTACAGCTGAATCTTGGAAGGTTACCAAGGGTGCACTTGTATTAGCCAGAGGTAAGAGAGTAGGTACTCTCTATTTATGTAATTGTATTACTGATAATTCTCCATCTGTATTGTCTACTTCAGAAGTAGATGCAAAGTTGTGGCATCAAAGGCTTGGCCACATGAGTGAGAAGGGAATGACAATTTTTAAGTCAAAAGGTATGTTTCCAGATTTGAACAACATAGATCTAGATTTCTGTGAAGACTATATTTTTGAAAAATAAAAGAGAGTGAGTTTTCTCAAGACTGGGTCAACAAAGAAGAAGCACAAATTACAGCTTGTTCACACAGACATGTGGGGACCAGCTCAAGTTGCTTCTATTGGAGGATCACAGTACTATGTTTTCTTCATAGATGATGCTACAAGAAAGGTATGGGTCTATTATATTAAGAAGAAATCTGATGTTTTTGACATGTTTAAGATTTGAAAAGCTATGGTTGAGAATGAAACAGGTAGGAGATTGAAGTGCCTTAGATCTGACAATGGTGGTGAGTTCTGTAGCCACAAGTTCAACTGGTATTGTTATATGCATGGGATCTGCAGGCAAAGGACTGTTCCAAGAACACCTCAGCAAAATAGAGTTACTGAAAGGATGAATAGAACAATCATGGAGTGTGTAAGGTGTATGAGATTGCATGCTAGATTGCCCTTAGAGTTTTGGGCAAAAGCTATGGATACTACAGTTTACCTGATTAACAGAGGACCCTCTACAGCATTGGATGGTAGAATTCTAGAAGAGGCATGGATAGGTAAAAAGGTAGATCTATCATTTCTTAATGTTTTTGGTTGTGAAGCCTTTATGCACATTGATAAGGAAAATAGAAAGAAGTTGGATGCTAAGTCTATGAGGTGCACATTTATTGGCTATGGCTCTGATGATTTTGGATTTAGGTTTTGGAATCTAAGAACTAACAAAATAATTAGGAGCTGTGATGTTGTTCTCAATGAAAAAATGATGTATAATGATCAACTCAAGAAGTTGAATCAATCTGAGCAGAGCAATGGAGAATTAGACGAGGTGAAGGTCAAAAATAAGCTCGTGAGAAAGAATAATCATAGACAAAAAAACACAAAGACCGACATCGGTCAGGCAAGAACTGACGTCAGCCGTACAGGAATCAATGTCAGTCAGACAGTGATCGATGTTGGTCAGGCAGAATCGATGTCAGTCAGTTACAGGCCTAGAAGTGACTGAGGTCGATTACTGTCAGAGAATTTGGGTAGACAGCGTGTTGTGAATGAATCTCAAATGCCCATCAAGAGGTCAGACAGGGTAATTAAACCTCTAATTCGATATTCCCCTTCATTATTCTATTTATTGCTTACTAATGGTGGAGAACTAGAGAGTTTTGATGAAGCAATATAGGTGGAATCCAAGAGTCAGTGGGAGCTAGGCATGAATGAGGAAATTGATTCCTTGAAAGAGAACCAAACATGGGATTTAGTTGAGTTGCCAGCAGGAAAGAAGACACTGAAGAACAGATGGATCTATAGATTGAAAGAAGGTGAGAATGGACAGATGAGATATAAGGCCAGGTTGGTAGTGAAAGGATTTGCATAAAAAGCAGGTATTGATTTTGGTGAAATTTTTCTCCTATTATTAAAATGACTTCTATACAGACTGTATTGTCTTTAGTTGCTATTGAGGATTTGCATCTTGAGCAGCTTGATGTTAAGACAACGTTTCTTCATGGAGATTTGGATGAAGAAATATATATGGATTAGCTAGAAGAATTTGATGTCAAAGGTAAGGAGAAGCTAGTGTGTAGATTGAAGAAAAGCTTGTATGGCCTCAAGCAAGCTCCTAGACAATGGTATTTGAGATTTGACAGGTTTATGACTGAGCATGGATATAGTAGATGTTAATCTGACCATTGTGTGTATTTTAAGAGATTGGATAATGGTAGATATATTATTATGTTGTTGTATGTAGATGATATGCTGGTTATAGGATCACACATGTAGGATATCTCTGAGCTTAAGGTGAAATTAGCTCACACATTTGCCATGAAGGATTTGGGAGTAGCAAAGAAAATCCTTGGCATGAGTATTAAGAGAGATAGGAAAAATCACAGGTTGATTTTGTCTCAAGAGGATTATGTGAACAAGGTGTTGAAATGGTTCAATATGCAGGATGCAAAACTGGTAAGCACACCTATGGTTGGACACTTTAAGTTGAGTAAAGAATAATGTCCTCATTCATATGGTGAGGTAGAGTACATGAAGAAAGTTCCATATACTTTCACAGTTGGGAGCTTAATGTATGCAATGGTTTGTACTAGGCCTGATATTGCCCAAGCAGTGGGAGTTGTAAGTAAGTATATGGCCAATCCAGGAAAGGAACACTGGAAAGCAGTTCAGTGGATCCTTAGATATCTGAGTGGGACCAGCAGTAGGCATTTGTGCTATGGTGGTTCAAACACTTCTCTACATGGTTATGTAGATTTAGATATGGCAGGTGATTTGGATGGCAGAAGAAGCACCATAAGATATGTTTTCACTATACGTGGAATGGCGGTTAGCTAGATTTCAAAGTTGCAAAAGGTTGTTTCCTTGTCAACTACAGAAGCAGAATATATTGTAGTCATAGAGGCTAGCAAAGAGATGATATGGATGACATGGTTCATGGAAGAGCTTGGAAAGGAGCAAGAGAGTTGTAGACTATACATTGATAGTCAGAGTGTAATTCATTTGGCTAAGAATTCAACCTTTCATTTAAGAACAAAGCATATACAACCTAGGTACCACTTCATTAGACAGGTATTGGAGGATAGTGAGTTGAAGCTGGAGAAGATCCATACAGATAAGAACCTTGTTGATTGTTAACCAAGCCAGTAACAAAGGAGAAGTTGAATCTTCTTTCAAATTTTGTTGGTCTTCATGATTGAGTTGAAGATGGAGGAGCTAGAAGATGTTGATGTAAAGGTACTGGTGCAGCTGTTTATCTCCAAGTGGGAGATTGTTAAGGTATGGAGCTAAAAGCTTCACCCATGAGCAAATATAGAAGTTGCTGGAAGTCCACAATTGCCATCGACGGTCAGGAGTAGACAAAAAGCTACCAATGTCGGTGGTAGGTCAACCGATGTCGGTCACAGGCAGACTGGCAGGGACCGATGTTAGTCTCCTGTGCATCTAGAAAGCTATTTCCATCGATAGAATAGAATGTTTGCATGTAAAGATGAACTTGTTGTGTTGAGTCCGAGTTTCTATTTTAAGTAGAACTGATTAGAGCCCTTGATTAGGAGGTGCATCTAGTGGTTGTAATTGTATGCTCATGAATCTCTAAAGTTATATATTAGGGATAGATCTTCATAGCTTAGTAGACACTACTGTAGAAGTAGAATACAGATTGTATATGTGTATTAATCTAGGTTGTTAGAGTTGATTGTAATTGAAAGAGAGGACTCTTGAGGGAAAGAGATCTAGGAAGAGATCTATACATCTGAGAGAGGTGTGGAAGAAAAGAAGTTTCTTCAATTGTAATTCCTTCTGTAAAGAGTTTAATACAAGTTTTTAGGGTGGTTTCTTGTATCTCTTGTTCTTTGCTATTTCTGATTTTAGTTACTTATCTATCTAGTTTAATTCCGCATATAATTGCTTTCATATAGTAATCAATTTTGTTGATTGATCCCCAACATATTTTTCCTAGTGTTTTGAAAATTGTTTGTATGCAAAAAGGACCTAATATGTACAAAAATGTGTTTTTAAAAAAATATATGATATTTTTGTGATGAATTGTAAATTTTATGATTTTTAAATTCAATAAAAATCAATAAATTATGGTAAAAAATCAAAAATAATTATCCCTAGGGTTTCTAGGATTTGTTATGCAAAAACTTGAAGTAAGTCTTGTTCACCAAGAGTTTTATTAATTTTGGGGATTAAGGGATTTAATTCTTAAATAATAAATGGGTTTGAGCAATGTAAATTAGTGAATAAATATAATTTAATTAACCTACTAATTTTTTTAAATAGATAGTATTTTTTCCTTTTCTTAATATAGTAGGAAGTGAGATAAAATATAACTTAGCTTATTCTAGTTGATCCAGATTGAGATAGGGCTTGATACTAGAGGAACAAGATAGGAAAATAGGCTAGAATAGGGTCCTAAAATTCATTTTTGGGATGGATAGGAGAACTTAAAGTGGACACCCTACTATTTTATGTTGTATTCCTATTCTAGTGTTGTTGTTCTGAGGTTAAAAGCTTTATGGGTTTTGTTTGGCAGGCCTATGTTACCCTATCTATGAATTTTTTAGGCCTAAAAGCCTATAGATCTTACTATGTGTCTAATTTATTATTCAAAACCCTTAGGATATCTTTGTTCTTTAACTTGAATGGAATCTTTGGAAAGAGAGAGAAGGGGTTAGTGTGTAAAGGATACTCTATATGCACTTCACACCTCATGTGTTGGCATGTTACCTACATACCAATACTCTGAAGAGGGATAAAGCTGATGTAGTTCTCCCATTGAAGTGCTTGGTGTAATTGTGTGTGATGTATGAAACTAAATATGAAATTTAATGGACTTTGTATGACTAGGGATTGGTATGAGTGCTTGAATAGGCTTGAAATGGTTCTAGAAGGCTATATGTAGAGAATAGGGAAGAGTGCTTGAGTGTACTTGCATGTATTCTTATAAAAGAGTGTCAACCATTATAAATAGAATTTGAATGGACTTTTATAGGGTAATTAATGATCATGGGTTAAATTAACATGTATTATGATGATAGGGAAAATGATAAGGATTTGGGAAAATTTGACCGTTAGAGGTAAAAATGCACTTGAACAATAGTGCTAAAAATAAGATACCTTGGGTTCTAGCGTTCCTATCTAATTTGGGTGTTATTTTCCTAAGGGGATGAGACCTATGGGTATAGATATAGTCTTGAAAGGCTTTTGTAGGTCTAAAAGAGCTAATTTTAGAAGGCTATGAATAATTAGGAATCAATGAAAGAATAGCCTAAAAGGGTTGTGTGAGTAAGAAGGACCTATGGATTGGGTGTCATTAGCCATGGCTAAGGCATCCAATTTCACATTTTATATGAATAAAAATGGAATAATATAAAAAATTAAACTAAATTGATCAAGTTAAAAAAGGATCAAAAGGAAGGGTAGGGAAGAAAGATGTTACCAGTCTTGTTCCAGACATTATGAAAAAATTCAAATCTCATCTAAACATGTATTTAACCATCGTATGAAGTAAAATATATTAAGCCTAAATAACAACATACATTAGAAAAGATTATAAAAAAGGTATTAAATAATGTAAATAAGGACCATGATCATTTTAAAAATTCACTCCTACAAGCAAACAACATTATCCCCAATGCAAAAGAAGTACAACAAATGAAATAAGCCTAGGAACTTTCAACTAATATAGCATTGATAGAAATTGGAAATTATACATTCAAAGTACACATCTAGAATCCATAGGATCCATTCAAATCTAAAAGTGGAACTAGACAACTAAGAGAATCCATGATAATAAAAGACACAAGAAAATTTGGATAAACTTTGTAGAATTCCTTATATTAATTGCTCAGAGTTTACAAAGTAATTTTAGGTATAAGAACTCCCTCCTTTTGATAATTGATAATGTTCATTTTATATGATGTAAGGAATCATGGCAATCAATCCTAATCTAATTATAATTATACAAGTGTACAAGATAGGTGTCCTTTCAAAATTTCTAGAATAAATGATCTTTTCTAATGAACTGACCTACAAATAGTCTATGCTCTTACAAATTGTACATGTTTATTTAAAAGAATATCCTATCTCAAAATATCATATGATGCTAGTTACAATAGGAATATTCCTATTTCACTTAACTTAGGACCTACTAGTTGATGATGTGTTATATGATTACTATAGGGTATTCATTGTTCTTAGATGCTACCCTATACAAGCATGGTCCCATATTTAAACTGAATGAAGATAAACAGTGCTCCAACAACGTAGTTAGTTTAGGCATTATGAGTTTAGATCCCAACTCTTTATAATACTAGGTCCGTAATGTCTTTGATTTGGCCCATTACACTCAGACAACTTTAACATGGTATTTCCATGGCATCTTGGGTCATTTTGTTCATCACTATCCAAAAATAACCATTGCCTTTTAAAATTTGGACCCAAGTTTATTATGTTAAAATTGATGCCCTTTTGACCATCATTTGACATTTGTGGGAACATTTTTGACAATCGAATGACCATAAATTTTAAACACATGATTAGTACTGCTTACTATATTAAATTTGATGTCTGTGTGACTGTCATTTGATATGTACAAGAATGTTTTTTATGGTTACATGACTATTAATTTTAAACACATCATTGGATTCACTACATTCTAAGTGTACCACATGTTAAATACTTAGTGCTTCTAATCTCTTTGTATTAGGCTCCATGGAAATGCAATATGGTAGTTCTATTTTTTTTAACTCTAAGATTTATTTTGAAAAGCTTTGACTTGATGCACTCCATTCATTTGGATCTATATGCTAGAATATGTACCATTGATCTGGAAAAGGTGCTCAATGTTTAACTTGATTTCACTACTTTTTATCATTGATCACACTCCATTCGATCTAGGTTTTCCTCATAAATGCATGTTGTGAATTGGGATCTAAGTAGATGAACATAATTGGTACCTACATTTTATAAAAGATTAAGTTAGGCTTAAGAACATTTATAAAAGACTTAGGATAAAAATAATTACGCTAAGTTATAAGCAAATGATACGAGACCCCATGAATTTAAAATGGACTTATTATAAAGACTTTGGACCATGGTGAAAAACATATAATAAAAGGGACCTCGCAAAAAATGACACAACATAAGGTCTTAACCTATGGTTTCATTGTATAAATAAATATGATGTCACTTTCGGTTAAGGCCTTAGGCTAAGTAATAAATGTGATACTACACTTTTAGTTGGACCATGCTAAGATAAAAGTGACCATGTGATGTAAAATAGACCAAGCATAGGATTTTTATCCTAAGGTTTGGTTGTGTTGAAAAACATGACCAAGCCCTAGGATAAAAATTAAACTAAAGACCATGGTATTATAATTGTCCCCATGCCAGTCTTAATTCAAAAGGGGACCTAGGTTAAAATATTAGGCATGGATTAGACACAGATCTAATTAATCTAAAATAAATGGTAAATAAATATCAACTTAAACATTAAACATGCTTATTCTTAAATGATATTCCATTGATCTTGTACCATAAGCAACAAGTTTCAATGACATTGGAAAGGGGTGAAGCCATGATCATCCAAAACATCTCCATTAATCTAAGTGAGATTGGTTCTTGTAGATAATAGGAAATATTGAAGTTAAGGCATAGGAAAATTAAGAACTTAATCTATAGCTTCAGATTAATGTTCTCATTTTTTTATTGAAAAATAAGGCTTGGATCCAAAGTATTAGGCTAAGGTTTAAAATAACCATGGCATAAACACTTGGTAGGGAATTTACCTAGGATAAAAGCCTCGGGTGGTACTTCTCATGGTGGAAAGGGCATTTTCAAAAGGTGAAAAGATAATTTAGAAGGAAAAGGACCATTTCAGAAATCTTGAAGAACAAGCCTAAAGATAAGGTGCGCCTTAGCAAAAGCCTAAAGGGCATAGTCAAAGATTTAAATGACATTTATTTTGAGCAACTTGGCTAAATTTTGTCAAAAAAAATGTCTAAAGGAAATGAAATGCTGAAAATAAAAGTCCTAAAAGGCACTTTGTCAAGTAAAATGTCTTAAATAAATCTTAGACAAAAAGCTCGAAGGATACTTGGCTTAAGTAAAAAGGTCTGAAATAGAACTGGCCTTAAACTAAAAGTTTGAAGGATATGTTTTAAGCACTTGAAGGATCATTTTAGGAAACTTGAAGGATAAGCCTGAGCAAAAATGTTTGGGACAAAATTTCACAAGCACTTGGATAAATTATTGAAAACATAAACCCTGAAGGGTAATTATTTTGGGACAAAGATCCAAAAAAATCTCAAAAGGACATACCCGAAAGGTAGAAACACATAACAAAATGACCTTTCAAATAATATAAATATCAAAAAAGGGGGACTCAAGACATAAAAAGGTACTAATCATGGATGTTATACTAAGATTTGGTTGTGTTAAAAAACATGAACAAGCCCTAAGATAAAGAATTAAATAGATTCCATGGCATTTAAGTTATTCCCACTTGAAATTAAAATAAAATCTCTTACCAATTAAATATATAAACTAAAAGGTCTAGGAAAAGCATTAGGCTAGGGTTTCAAAATATTATTCAATTATAGACCAAGGCTAGTAAAAGCTAAACTAAATATTCAAGCACAAAAACTCTAAGCATGTTCATTCCCAGATGGGCTCCATTAAACCTAGAGCTTGAAACACAAATATCCCATGTCAACATTTTAGATATGATTAAGCCAGAACCATGACCAAATAAGTTAGATAGACCATGGTGTGGATGACCTTCAAATAAAAATTATGTGCAATCATGCTAATGACACTCTAATCAAGTGAATTTTCAATTTTAAGGCACAAATTTTCACAATTTGACACAAGGGTCCTCATTTTTCAAAAGTAGGGGTATGTTGACCTCAACATAACATTCATCACATTTTTTTGAGGCAAGGTAGTAGTCATTGGTTGACTACTTAATCCTTATAGTTGGGTTCTTGAAGAAGTAGTTGGTTGAGGATTAGAGGTAGTGGGTTGAGGATTAGAGGTAGTGGGTTGAGGTTGGGAGATAGAATCTCCTAACCCTTGCATTTACGAACCACTCATGGTGTTAGCTAAAGGTAAATTTCTTTTTTGACTAATTATTTATGTTAACACCACTTTGGTTTGGATTGGATGTTATTTGAGTATTGTCCACTATGTTTTTCTCACTATTATACATAGAGTTAGAAGATACTTCTTCGATATTTGGGATATTAAACATGTCTTCAATTGAATTTCTTTATGCAAATGGGCCTATACCCTAATTGTCTTACCGTGTCAACATAATTAAGACTATATTGAAGGAACTCACTTAATAAGAGGTGTATTTGACATGGTCATATTATTAAAGTTATGCGCTAGGTTTTGATATATCCAGTATGTTGTATGCATTTAAATGAAGTGATCCTCCATGAGGCCCCTTTATATGAAAAGCATATGTGTATCTTGATATGGCATTGGTATAATGGCATAAGGGTTGGTAGAAGAGGCTTGTTTGTAGTTATGATTATAAGACATGTTGTAAGGCTCTCTTACTAGATTTGGCAAGTTTTCATGCCCTACTTTTGTAAATCTATTAAGATCATAGGCTGATGGCATTGTAATGTAATATGGTTATTGTTGGACATTTTTTACAACCAAAGGTACACTAGATAAATATTGGGCCATTTGTTCTTGGTCTTGCTCCATGTATGCAGGCATGCTAACCAAATGATGGGCCAAAGGATCTTGACTCTATTCCCTTATTTAAACATTATAAGATGGACAAGAATCCATGTTAAAAATAGCATCATCTTCATAAGGGTTTTGAACAAAGTCCTATTGGATGACAATATTCCCATATCCTAGATTATACATGACTCTACTACATGTAAAGTGAGACATGGTCAAATAAATGGCAAAATTTTCACAACAAGAGAGGTTAGATTTCTACAAACTCTAAAAAGTTATGTCTAAAAAGACATAAGGTTCAAACTAAGTCTAAATTGCTCAAAGGGTAGAGTTGTATCTCAAAAATAGTTTATGTAAAGACTTGGTAAAAATAATATAACATCAAATGTCTTACACAAATAAGATTAAGTAAAATTAACTAAAAATCAAGATGCTAACCTCTAGGTCCAAAGATGTTCCAAATAGGTATAAACTAGGAAATGAAAAAGTTGTTAGGACTTTTGGCAAAATACAATATGAAAATATAGGCTTAAATAGGTATGTGCTAGGACTCTTGACCAAATGTAGCATCAAAATCTAGACTTGAAACAAAAGAGTGATTTTTAATTTAAAAAACTTGGAATACTTTGGCATAAACAAGGCACTTGATTCTAGACATAGACATGATCGAATTGGTATAAGGCACATAGAGATAGATTGATTCTATCAAATAAGGGAACATATAATATAGTTTTCAAATTTGGGTAATTAATTAACCTAATTTATGTAACCCAAAAAAGAAAGATCTATGTATTAGCACCTATGAGTTGAGGCCTAAATACAAATCAATCATGTTTGGATCCAAACTTTTTAAAGTTAATTGAAAACTTAACTTTAAAAAACTTAAGATTTATTAACCAACAACTGAGGCAAAATTGAACATGACAGTGTCAAAACAAAGGATCTTATAAGACATGGTTGGTTTTAAATATGAAACTTGGACACAAGACAAGACAAGTATATTGAAATAATTTGAGCAGTGTAATAGCGTAAGTACTCTCAAAAGGTATAAATAATGGTTTGTGTTTCAAAGAATTCAAAAGATCAAAACTTGAATTTATTTGGGTATCATAATGTTACTCATTTGAATCAAGTGACACACTCTATATTTTTGACATAAAAGTCTAAGTTGAATCATGGTGTCAAATTGATGGCATAATGCCTCCTAAAAAAATGGAGTGGTGTAGACAAACAAACTCATTTATGATGTGGTATAAATAAACAAAAGTTTTAGACTTAAAACACCAAAAAATAAAGGAATAAATGACAAAAAAAATACAACTAAGCATATCATCCTAGATCCTAATAAAGTGTGGTAAAATGGGGTAGACTAAAACTTACAAATTATGACCATCTAGATTAATCCCAAGTGTGGCTAAAATAAGATAAGCATCACATCAATTAATTTAATATTGATCAAATTATCATACAAGTGTATATTAATTTATATGATGATTCCATCCATAGATTGCTTAGTGGAATCCCTTGATTGACCAAATCTGACTTGGGCCTTCATTAAAAAAAGTAAAGTTAGTCACTCAACCCCATAGTTTTTATAGTATGCATAACCTAATTTGTATACCACATCATGGAATAGGATTGAAACACTACTAAGAGATGAAGCCTTGAGACAATGATTCCCTATAGAACTTGTGAGAGGTAATGACATCCTCTTCACAAGATAAATTGCATGAAAATAAAACTAGGTAGAAAGACTTTAGGGTTTCTTTTAAATCACCCAAACCATGCGAGTTTTGAGGAGAGCTTAGACAAAAAAAAATCTATGCCTTAGAATAAGCAAAAATGAAAGTGAAAAGGCACTTTTTCTCACCCAAGTTATGTATAGGGTATGAGGGGAGATCATACACACGCTATTCATTTTTTTGAAATAAACAAACAAGTTCAAATAAATGTTTTCAATGAATTTGAAAGCTAAACAAATGTTAATTCATACACTAATTTGAAATGTTTGATTAGATTTTTTACTTATCCCTTTGTCCTAATTGTGAAATCTTTGAAAGATATTTGCACAAAACTAATTCAACATAAATCATCTAGGTTCATTTTAAGCCCAAATATCTAAATGTTTAAGATTTAGCCTAAGTTCATTTTTAAACACCAAAAATAAGTGTTTGAGACTTAATCATTCATTTTAAGCACCAAAAATGAAGTGTTTCTAAAACTTATCCATCCTAATTCATTTTAAGCACAAAAGATCAAATTTTCAAGATCTAACAAGATTGTTTTAGTACCAAAAATGAAATTTGAATGATTTATCTAGATTCCTTTTAAAATCCCAAAATAAAATGTTCATTAGCTAAAAATTGAAAATTTGTGTTCTAATCAAGCCTATGACCTATAATTATTATATAGTATCCTTATACTTATAAGCAAATTCATTGGTGAATAATAGAACTTTGAAAAAGTATCTCTCATATTTGCTCTCTATTTTTACACAGTGAATTGGTGTAGATTCATGTAAAGATAGTCATCGATCTGTATGAATCAACATCGATTACATAGGAGTCAACATTGATTATTTCTTGTCTATAAAAAACAAAATACATTTTTATTCATAGAAAAAAAGTTAGCAATAAGAGAATAAATCCAAGAAATAACACCAAATTTTATATTAAAATGATCATCACAACAATATCTAGGTCCTTAAAAACAAAAAAAAAATCTTAAAAACTTTTAGAAATTTTTGAAAAACACATTCTCACCATGTCCTATGTTTGCACATAAATAATAAACATTGATATGTGAGAATTAACATCGATCGATGAAAGGATTGATGTCAATTCACTATCAAAATTGAAAGTAATTAAAAAATAGAATACATAAAATCAAAGCAAAAACTCTAATTTTTATGGAATTCAACCATTCATTTGAAAAATTATGTGTTTTATTTTTATTTCCTTGGTATGTGGGATACTTCAATTTTGACCAGGCATACCATTTGTGATTCTATGAATTTTACAATGGATCAAAGGTTAGATCAAGCATTAGTTTTCATATAAAAAATGAAATAAAAAACACACTAACAAAGCATAACACCTCCATGCCTAGATCATGGGGACAGCTTAGTGAATAAAAACCAATTTATAAATCATAACTAAAATTTAATAAAAACAACCTTTCTTACCTTCCTTAAATGCTCCAAAAGATCTCTTCATTGGTTTTCTTGGCTTGTGCTCAAGAAGTCTGTGGCAATGGAGCTTGGCTATCTCCTTCTCTCCTTGGCACCATGTTTATAGCTTGATATGGCTTTGACTTGTTTGATGTCTTGAATTAGCTTAACATTTTAGCATTATAATAATACTCTTCTCAAAGCTCTAAAGTCATTTGTGCATGATAAATTCTCACCAAAATATCTTGTAAATTTAATAGGCAAGGCATTGTATTTATAGGTTCAGCAACTAACCCCAACTTAAGGTGAGTCAAAGTGTAGTTAAAGTTTGGAGTGAGTTAATTAACCCTAGTAGATTTAAAAGGTGTCAAAACCTCATGATTAGAAATGAATAGGCATGGGTGAGATATTTTGAGATATTTGCAAAGGCTTGAAAACTCACAAAAGTCATGATGAAAACCTAGGATACTTTTGATTTTTGAATTTCCTTTTTGATAATTCATTTAATTGCTCATGGATGATTCAATTAGGAATTTTATTTGGTTTTGCATTTTAATTAACTTTGTTTAGGATTTTTTAGCATTTTTAAATTTTGAATTACTTGTATGTGTGCATTTTCCCCATTTAATTGGTTTATAAGCCAAATTGCATGTCATGAGGCCAAATTTGAGACATTTAGTGATTCTTAGGGTAGATTTTCAAAGGTTGGTAAGAATAGGAATAAAGTATGGTATGAATCCATTGGTGGCCATTTTTAGGTGTCTCTAGGACCCACATATTACATCCTTAATTTTTAGTGTAATCACTAAGTATGTTCATCATGATAATCATGGTTAAGGTAACAACCTATAGTTAATTCACAAAATAACATCCAAGGAAATTGACATTAGTTAATCCCAATGCACTTGGGGTAAATTGATGGAGAATTAGATGTAACCAGATAAGGTTCAACATTTAGCATGAGCTCATAATTGAGGATATAATAAGTAGGGTCCATCAATGTATTTCTCATTTTACATTACCTTATCATTACATTATCCCTTTTAGACCTCTACATGAGCTCATGTAGCAATATTTGTTCCATAAGCATGAACCACATTCATTGGAGCATCTTAGAGTAGTAATTTACTATACTAGTTGGTTTTTTATAATGAATTTGATTATCTACATTTTTAAATATCAAGCCCCATGTATCATAATATCAATTTAGCATCTAAGAAGGGCACAACTACATGGGATAATTTATTCTTTTTTGGATGCAATGATTAAAAATTGTCATGATCACTCATACTTGATATTATGTTTTCCAATATTATTTGAGTATTATTTTCAATGTATTAATAACTTAGGAAAACTACAACATATTTCATTTACATTATGTTATTTTAGACTTATTATATTATATTTATTTTTAGATACACTAAGAATCTGTTGTTGATTTTATTTTTTATGACTATAGGTTTTGCCTTGGTATGAACTAGGTTAGAAAGTGGAACACTTCATTCAAATTGGAATGTAAGGTATATAGGTATATGCTTATCGTATACTATGAAGGAGATCCAAATCTGAGACACCTCTACCTTTGATTGAATCTTATGTTTAGACCCCATATTTTAGTTTGATTTATGTGATTATAGTCATATAAAATGTTCAAACTAGTAGTTTAAGTGTGGCTTGTGACACCCAACCCATAGGTCACTCTTGTATGCTCTCATGACCCTTCTAGACACCTTTTTGCTTATTCCCAATCATCTATAGACTTTCAAAACTTGATTCTAACTCAAGAAGACTATATTTATTATGATAATTCCATCCCCAAGTCCCACACTTATAGGACAATAACACCCAATTTGGACTATAGTGTTGAACCCTAGAGTATCTAATTTCACTGCTCTTGTCTAATTGCATTTTTATCTACAATAGTCATTTCCTTCTGATTCCTATCCTTCATCTTGTCACCCTAATGTGAATAGATTTGACCAATGACCAATAGATCTCTATAAAATCCCATTCAAAGTTCATTTATGAAGGGTTGGAAAATTTTACAAAATCAAGTAAGAATACAAGCAAGACCATTGAGGCAAACTTCCCTATTCTCTCCTTACAGCCATTTAGTATAGCTACAAGCATATCTAAATCCTCACACCAGTCCCTAACCACCTAAAACACACCTATTTTATCATTTTTTCATCCTCATAACATTATTTCACAAAACACATCATGTGGGAGAACCACATATGGCTTGATCCCTCTACAAAGTATTGGTATGTAGGTAGCATGCCCACACAATGAGTGTGGATACATGTTCAATACATCTTACACACACTAACCCCCCATTTTTTTCTCAATATTGATCAAAGCATAATGGAGTATAGGGTTTGAAGACTAAATCATCTCTACAAGGAGTTACATATACCTTTAGAAGTCAACATTTCACAAGCAGGCTCACATGGGGATAGCAAACAAAATCTAGAAAACTTAGGTCTCTAGGACAACAATGGAAAAAAAGGACTATAGTTCCAAACCCTAGGGTGTCTTATTTTATTTATCCTATCCATTCAAAAAATGAAAGCTATATCCTAATATATGACACTATCTCAGTTTTGCACAATAGATTCCAGACCCTGTCTTAGTTAATTCATCTTATTTTCAGCTAAGTCTTATTTTCTCCATATTTATTGTTATTTATAGAAAGGTTAAAAAAAATTATACAAATCAGTAGCTAAATTATTTCAATATTATTTACTAATTTAGTCAACTTAGACCTTTAACTAAATTAGGAATAAAAATCTAATATTCTCAAAAATGTTAAAACATTTGGTGAACCCAACTTACTTCATTTGTGCACAAAAACCTTAGAAACCTTAGGAAAAATTCCTTCCTAATTTTTCAAATATTTTTTTGATTTTTTAATTGCATATAAAAATCAAAAATTCAAATTAATTTTTAAAATTCTATAGTATTTTTTTTTAAATATTTTTTTCCAAACCCTAGTTGCATTTACTAGGTCCATTTAAATCAAAAAAATTCCAATATTTTTTGGATTTTTTACCTGCATATAAATTATAAATCCACATTAATTTTTAAAATTACATAGTAATTTAAAAATAAATATTTTCTTCCAAACCCTAGTTGCATATACTAGGTCACTTTAAATCAAGAGTTTTTCCAATATGTTTTTACTTTTTACCTACATCTTTAAATCATAAATTCACATTAGTTTTTAAAATTCATTAATAATTTTATAAATATTATTTTTCAAAACTCTAGCTACATATACTAGGTCTCATTGCTTTTGAGTTATCACCTTACATAATTTAGAGCTTCGTATCCTTTTTTATGCATATTCTAGTTCATTGTTTATATTATAGTTATTTAATTTGCTCTTTCATTTTTCAAGTTGTTTTCCTTATGCCACCTATGCTCCTTGCATCTCTTCCTTTGAGATGAAGTGCAAGACTTAGTGGCAACCCTCCTAAATTCACCTATATTCCTTCAACATGATCATATACCATGGATAAATAACCAACTCAACTTCTTGTTATAGATCTTACACATCTAAATTACACCAATTTTCATGTGGAAAATTTTGACAATGAGTAGTATGAGAATAAAAATGATGATACAAACACCGATTTTCATGACCCACCACATCAGGTTCTTGATCCACTTCCACCTATTATTGATAAAGATGTTGCACTTAATAAAGACTTGATTCTACAAAGTTTTAGAGAAAGAATCATGAAACAGTCCCAAGATCATACTCTTATATTACAATCTATCATGGAAATTAAAAAGGATAAACAAGTTTAGTCTTCTATTCCTTCATAACAACTAGTTATAAATGACACTATGAGAGTAACTATGTCTTAACAACCCCCTATCATAGCTAAACCTTCCTTTATGCCACCACCAACTATAGCTAGTAAATCTTTGTCTCCTAATGTGGTAGCCTTTTTATAAGAGATAAAAAGTCTTCAATCCAAGGTGTTACATCTTGAACAAGGTACTTATAGAACAATGCAGGCTTTAGATTTTTTTACTCTACTGCATACACCATTGGCATGTCTTATTTCCTCTGCACTCTTGCCACTAGGTTTTATTCAACCCAATCTCACTCTATATGATGGCAAGGGTCATCCAGAGACACACTTGAGAGATTTTCATGTAGCATATTTGGACTATGTGCCAAATGAATGTCTACTAACCAAGCTATTTCCATGAAGTATAAAGGATTATGCTTTACAATGGTTTTATAGTTTGTCAAATCAATCAATCAATGCATTCAATCCTTTAGCTGACATGTTCCTATCTCATTTCAACATTAACATTGGTGATAAGGTTTTATATGCCCAAGTTGTATAATAGAAACATAGGTCAAATGAGCATCTTACAGATTATGTTATTTGATATAAGACTATCTTCGCTAAGATGACTATCCCCATGGCCCATCAAGAGTTAAAAGATCTCTTCAAATAGAGTCTTTTACCATCTTTTCATGAATCAATAATATTAAAAAGGTTTGATTCTTTCACTGAGTTATGTCATACACTAAAGAAACAAGAAGTCAAACTAATTTCAATGGGATAACTCAAGTATATTAGAAACAAAAAAAGATTAATAGAAAGGTCCCATACAAATTCAAGGTCAATGATAACAAAATTCAAAACCAACCTATAGTCAATGCAACTTTAGATCCCCCTCAGTGAGTGGTTTTATCAACACCTCCTTGGTGAACTTTTACCAATTTACTAGTATCTCTAGCTAGAGTCTTAAGATAGTTATTAGAATGTAACATCATATCTCTCCCTCTTATTTGGGAAGTTGATCCAACAAAGCCTCTTCCATGGGGATATGATTAGAATGCATTTTGTAATTTTCATAGGGCACTAGGCCATATAACAAAAGGATGCATCATTTTGAAAAATAAGATACATGACTTGATAGATGGTAATGTTATTGATCTTGGTGCTTCAATTGAGCCTTCATAAGCAAAGGAAACACAAGACAAGGCTCTAAAAAATTTCTCAAATCCTTTCCCACATCTTTCTAAATAAGAGATAGGTAATACATCAGGATTTCACCATGCATATAATGCATATCCTCCACTAGCTACATATCAGACACCTTTAGTTGAGTCACATCCTTTGAGTAACATGATTGGCGCATATAATTCTAGAGTTCCATTTAGACCTTTGATCTCCTTCTTAGAGAAGGATATAGTTGAGGATGATTAGAATTATCATTCACTCTTTATTATAACTCACATTCATAATCATTCTATTCATAGTGTTCTCATACACAATGGATCCAATGTGAACATGTGCACTATGACATTATTGCAACATTTGGGATATTTAGAGCAGGATATTACCTTGATGGACATAGTTATAATCAGATTTAGTGGGCACATATAGAGTTAATTGATTAAGATTGTAATTCTTTTAAAGGTTGCTCCAACACACATGGCCACACCATTTGCTATAGTTCCTAGTGTACAAGTTTTCGATATGTTACTTGGCTAACCATGGATTCAAAAACTTTGAGAAGTACCTTATATAGTTTATTAATGCATTAAATTCATTAATGCTAATCAATTTTTTATAGTTGGTGGAGTTCCATATGAGTTACCACTCCCTAATTCAAAGTCATCTACTACTTTACAGTCACCAGTTTCAACTCTGCCACCAGTTTTAATTTTTTCACCAGTTTTAGTTCTTCCTATAATTCATATTTAGACACATTCAAGTCCTACATTGCCAACACAAAGATATCATACATTTCCATAGAGGCCTCTTTTAGAGCAACCATAATTTCAATATTTTAAATAGCTTCCAGCTACAATGTTTACACCTAGGGTACTATCATTGAAGTCTCATGCCTCTACACAAAAAGTACATATTTAGAGAGCTTCTCCTACCACTAGATGCATCCCTAAGAACCCCAGAGCTGCATCTAGTTCTCAGAGTTATAAGGGGACCCCATAATTGATTTCTACTTTAGAGATTTTAGAGAATTTATAGTAGACATACCTTTTAGAGTTCAGTCTTAGCCTCTCCATAGTGATTTATGATCATGCATGATCCCTCTCCTTAATAGAAGACACCATGATAGTGAGTCACTCATGAGACTCATCAATTAGTATCATCTCTTCTCAGCCTTTCTTGTACATTGTCTCCTTATGATTGATTTTACATAGCTTCTTTTCAATTTCTTTTACATAGTCTCGTTATGATTGATTGTACATAGCTTATATAAAAAATCCAAAAACATTCAAATATTACAAAATACAAAAACATTCAAATATTCAAAAATTAAAAAACATTTAAATCATACACATTATCCATGCTTTACATTTCTACTACCAGGTTAGACTTACATTTTTCTCTATGTTATTGTTTGTCGATTTATCTACATTACCATGTTTCATTTGCTCTTCTTTGAGTGTATGCAGTGACTTCTATATCCTTGATTGCCTCACTCTACCCATTAAGGGGCATCACTCTGTGTGTGTGTGTGTGTGTGTGTCTATATATATATATATATATATATATATATCCATTGGGGCCATCTTATACATGACTACACCATCCAAGTTATGTCATTCTTATACCACATAGTTTATTTATCATGTTGATGTACATTAATTACTAGCTTACACAAATTATTCTATCAAAACTCACTAGTATATAACACTTGTGTATTTTTTAGCATCTACATAGTCTTGTATTACATGTCTTTCATACTTTCACTTCTTGCTTTGGTTAGTTAGATTTGATTGTATTTCTAAGTATTTACATGATTTCCTTCCTAGCTTTGCATAGATAGATATGATTAAATTTCTTAGTTATTTTTCTGTCTTATATGTGCCTTATGGCATTTAACAATGTTTGATTCTATTCTTATGTGTGCCTTAGGACATTTGCCAATGTCCTTTGCTTGTACTCTTTTATGTGCATGTGGCCCTTGTGACAACCTTGCTTGCTTCAATTGTATGTGTATGTGGCATTTAAACATGCCTTGTATGCTTAATTTTTAGTATAAGTGACATGTGTCTATGTCCCTTATTTGCTTGGCCCCTTGGCCACTCTTGCATATTTACTGTTGCTTGCCTTGTGTGCTCATTACTTGTTTATTTCTCATTGGATATAATGCCATGATTCACATCATGCATTTCTCTTGCTTACTTGGATTCCATGATGGACATCATGTTCCATCCCTCCTTTGACAAGTAATAACTAACCAGACTTCTATTTTTATTTCACCATATTTCACATGCTATTACATTGTTATATCTATCTAGGCATACCCTTGTTGAGCTAACAATCTCTCTTACAAAGCATGTTATATCTTGAGATATCTTTTCAATTATCATTAATATATGATGTATTTTCATAGAATAACACAATTGCAAGGTTATTTCTTCTAAGGGAAGTAATTACAGGGTCTTCATTCTTACCCTCAAAAGAGGGGGGAAATAAACTAGGGTTTTTGTAATAGAGATTAAAACTCCTATCGGTCAAAAAATTAGTTTTTATAACACCCAAAATAGTATTTAGACTTCAAACCAGGTAGATAATGACAAATATAGAATAGTATTAAGAATCAACACAGGACAAGAGTGAAAACTTTGGACTACAACATTAGACAGCAAGGTGTCCTATTTTAGTGCTCCTATCTAAATAGCTAAAAACCAAATTTTCTAGAAACAAACAAAAAAGTAGGTACAATTATAGTTTTGTTAGCAATAGCTCAATTTAGAATCAATAGTTTCAATAGAGTTTTTCTTAGAGAATATATAAATAGGGGGCATCATGCATGACATGATGTCTCTCACTTCTTATTTTAGATTAGGTAGTTGATATAACTTCTAGATCAAAATCCATGTTTTTGATGCCAGTGATTAGGGACAATGTGTGTAACACATTTGACTTGTTTTCTTTCCAAGTTTAGTATATCACCTAGGTATTCTTAGTAGTTTCATGACTTGTTCCATCTACAGGTGTTTGGCATCATTGCCAAGTGGCTTCCACATAAACATATTGCCTAGTTTTGGAGTGGCTTTCATATAAGCCTAACCTCCACCTTTTGTGAATGGCCAAGAGTGGCCTAGTTTCCAGCACACATTTGACTATCCACACCAAATTGTTATATTATAAAACATTCATGGGATTCATGAGCCATCTCATATGACACACATTCATACTAGTATTATTTCAAAGCTTCACTTCATGGAGAAATGATGGAGCCAAAGGTCTACCTAGCCTTTGTATTCTAGATCCACCTATTTAGAGGGATTAGACATGTAGTCCAAACATCAATTAAAACATGCATGACCACATAAATTCACTTAGTGGGTGATGATGGAGCCAATGGGTTAGCCTTTGAATTATTGAGCCACTTTCAATGAATTAAGCACTCAAATCTATTCATAATATTACTCTTGGTATAGCATCACTCAATATCACATAGCATCATAATAGGTTTTGTATTGGTCTACATACCTAGTGAGGTGTATTCATTCTTTTCTCTTCCTCTCTCTCTTACCTAGATTTTTTACATTGTTATTTTAGATATAACATATCTAATAAGAACTTATCTACTCTTTGTTTTTCTTTCACATATTTACACTTCAAGACATGTTCTCTCTATGCACACCCAACATTAAACAACTTCATGAGCTTCACCCTTGCAAGTAAGTTCAAGTACACTTTCTATTTTTCTTTATCCTAGTATTTCACTTTTTTACATCACTAGAATAAAGGGGGAAAATGTAGTCATATAAAACGTTCAAATTGGTATATTGAGTGTGGATTGTGACACCCAACCCATAGGTCCCTCTTGCATGCTCTCATGACTCTTCTAGACACCTTTTTAATTATTCCCAATCATCCATAGACCTTAAAAACCTAATTCCATCTCAACTAAGCTATATTTCCTATGATAATTCCACCCCCTAGGTCCTACACCTATAGGACAATACCTCCCAACTTAGACTATAGCACCATACCCTAGGGTGTTTGATATTGATTAACCTATACAATTGTATTTTTAGCTCTAACAGTCATTTCCTTCTGATTCATATCCTTCATCTTGTAGACCTAGCATGAATAGATTAGACCCATGACTGATAGATCTCTATAAAATCCCATTCAAAGTTTATTTAGAAGGAATTTTCAAACATTAAAAAAACAAGCAAGAATACAAGCAAGACCATTGAGGTAAACTTCCCTATTCTCTGCATACAACCATCCAATATAGCTAAAAGCATATCCAAATCCTCACACCAATCCCTAGCCACCTCAATCACACCTAGTTTAACATTTGTTGCATCCTAATAACACTATTACACAAATCACATCAAGTGAGAGAACTACATATAGTTTGATCCCTCTTCAGAGTATTGATATGTAGGTAGTGTGCCCACATAAGGGGTGTGGATACATGTTTAGTGAATCTTACACACACTAATCACCCCTTCTTTCTCGAGATTGATCAAAGCATAATGGATTCTAGGGTTTAAAGACTAAATCAGCTCTACAAGGAGTTGTGTAGACCTTCAGTAGTCAAAATTTCATAGGCATGCTCACTCAAGAATAATGAATATAACCCATAAAACTTAGGTCTTTAGGATAATAGTGGTAGAAATGGACTATATCACTAGACCCTAGGGTGTCTTATTTTGGTGCTCCTATACATTCATAAAATGAAAACTAGATATTAATTTGCAACACTATCCCAATCTTGCATAGTAGATTCCAGACCTTGTCTTAGTTGATTCATCCTATTTTCAGCTCAGTCTTATTTTCTCCATATTTATTGATATTTACAGAAAGGTTAAAAATACAAAAAAATTATAAAAATTAGTAACTCAATTATTTTAATATTATTTACTGATTTAGTCAACTCAGAACTTTAACTAAACTAGGAGTAAAACTCCAATATTCCCAAAAAAATTGAAATATTGATATGTGCAGTCTATTTGTTAGAGGCATTCCTACAAGTATATTATTATAGTATAGTAAGAATGAGATCTAAATAATAATGAAACAACTCTACTTTACTTGATTCTTATGTTTATACCCCATCTTGTAGTTTGATTTTTGAGTTTTATATAGTTTGTTTCTATGCTTGCACATTTTTTTATGTTCTCAATGGCTAGTTTATTGGTTAGTATAGCACACAATGCCATATCAAAGTTTCACTTAGTATTAGGAAAATTATACAAGGTGTAAAATTGTATGAGGTGAATGATAATATAGTGTCTCTTTCAAAACCCTATTTGGATGTCACTCATAAAATACTTTAAGAAAATGTTTTTATGTTTTGGTTTTGAAACAAAATGCACTTTTCCACTCTCCAATCGATGTTGGGGTTGGTAGGGACCCACTATATGTATGGACTCATTTTAAATTCCAAGAATGTTAATAGACTATTTAAGGAATAGGTATGTTATTGATGCATAAAAAAATCCTTACTCGTAGATAATATAGAGGTCAATTTGGTATAGTTTTTATTTCACTTATTGATGCATAATGGTTTCTTATTTCAAGATTTTTTTTAATTTATTGTACTTGATTTATTTTGAGATATACTGGATAGTTACTACTGATTTAATTTTGTATGATTTCTAGTGTTGCCTTAGTATGAGCTAGGTTAGAAAGTGGAATACTTCATTTAACTATGAACATAAGGTATACAGGTATATGCTTATAGTATAGTATGAATGAGATCCAAATCTAAGACACCTTTGCCTGTTGCTTGATTCTTATGTTCAGACCCCTTTTTACTCACATTTTTTGATGTCATGTATTATCTATAAGTTTCATCTATGTATGGATCATAATGAAATGTAGTGTGGATTCATGAATTGTAATGTGCCAATTAGGATTCCATCAAGAAAATGAATTATTTTAAAGTGTAATAATAATAAGGAAGTGATCATGATAGAGACCCCTCTTCTCCTTCCATAAGACACTATTTAGATTTTAGAATTTCAACTTTTCCTCAAATTATAAAATCACATTGTAAATTTATACAAAAACACCATCAAAGTTTCAAGGATGCCTATCCACTTTCTTGGATGGAATAGAAAAATCATAGCCTTTACATTCTTTGTAATGGTATATATAGGGTGTGTGTGTGTGTGTGTGTGTGTGTGTATTCATTGAAACGTTAAACTTTATATTACATTTTGTATAATGCCCCACATATTGATTGTATATATAATAACCTTTATATTCTATTTAATGGTCTACTATTTTCCATCTTTCTACATGAATTAAAGGATCCAATAGACCATTGATATTTACAATGGTATAATATTGTCCATCTTATTGTAGTCTATTTAATGCCATACATATTTCATGTCTATATAATACCCTTTACATTCTATGTAATGGTCTATTGTTTTTTATCTTATTATAATATACTTTGACTAATTTGACTATGTTCTTTATGTATTATGAATATTTTATCTGTATGCATTGGTTATTGGGGTCTTTTTCATAGTCATTTGATTCATCCATTTATTGGGTTTTTGTATTAATGAGATAATGTGCTTTAATCCAAGTGGATTTTTTTAATTGTCTCTTTCAAATCCCTTTTCAGATCACATTCATAAAATAGTTTTGGCATATGATTTTACGTTGAGTTTGAATCCAAATACACTATTCCACTATCCAATCGATGGTTGGGGTGGACATGGACCCACTATATGTATGGGCTCATTTTAAATTCAAAGAATGTTAATAGACTCTTTTAGAAATAGGTATATTATTTATGCATAAAGCCTCTTTACTTAGATAATATAGAGGTTAATTTTGTATATATTTGATTTCACTTACTGGTTCATTATGGATTATGTAAATAGTTTTAACACACTCAGATTGCCATATAGGTTAAGAGTGGAATACCATGCATCATTATAAGAACAATGTTGAATTTGTAATATTTTATTGTTATATTAATAGTAATATTTTTTTAAAGTATCTAAATTTTATCTCATTTACCATTTTGTTAAGCTTTTATCATACTACACAATCAATTTTTATATTTTAATGAAATCAGATTGTGAACTTATTTTATGTGATTTTACTTGCATATGAACATGTTACCATCTCCAAGCAAGAAACATACTCACATGTTTCATGTGAGCATGATGATGATGAAAAATTTAAGTTGCCACAGGAACAAAAGAGGAGAATAAATATTCAAATTAATGTTTTATGTTTGATGGCTTATTCAATTTGTGGAGATTCACTATATTTATGTGATACATATTGTCAAATGTTATGGCATACTATTATTGGATACAAAAGAAGATACAAAGAAGAGAGTGTAAATGTGTTCTCAAAAAATATTAAGAATGGATTTTTTTCATCATTATGAGACTTTTCCCGTTAATTAATTGTATGTACATATTTATCTTGAATAAATAAAATTTCTTGTATTTCTATATTAAGGGGCTTTTGCTGCATTTCTTTTTTATATCATCCTTCAATTTACCATGTCTTTATTATGTATCAAGTTGATCAAGTTTAACAATTTTCACTACCCTAAAAATAATTTCCATATATATGTTGACACTACCCATGCTATGTCACACAAAAATTATATAAATAAAAGGACAAACACACAAAAGTTCCCATGTCCATGTATGTATTCCAACATGTTTGATATATATATGAATACAATAAATGTTCATGAACTAGGATACCCTTTCCCAAAAATAAAAGATCCTCTATCAATTATAAATAATTGAAGACTAAAATAAATAAATGTGCATCTCACCCTCACTTTACATTAATAAACAATTGAAGACTTAAATAAACCACTTATAGAAAAAAAATTGTGCACTTAAAAAACAATTGAAGACTAAAATAAACTAATATAAATGATTTTACAATTTTAATAATGTGTTGAAAGGACTAGAGCTGGGTATGTTCTCTATTGATCTTGATTGTATATTAAAGATCACTTCATTTATATTTTAAGTTAGTTTTATCATTATTTTCCAAATGTTGAGATAAACCTTGATATGATTATAACATGCATATAAGGGACACAAAAGTAATTATGTCTTAGAATGTGAAGTAACATGAATAACTACATGAAATATTGAATTCCCTATTTCATATCCATATAGAATATGATAAAGTATAAGATGAATACAATACATGTGTTTATCAAATGGGAGTCATATTAGTTCCATCCTAAATTTACTACTGTAACATGATGTATAAAACCATTTTATATAATAGAGACAATGAATTGTATAGACATAGATTATTAAAAAAAATCAAATATCCCCTTTACCCCATGCCTTATTACAAAATGCATTATTATAAAAATATCAAATATAATTTTTTTGATTCATCATGAAAATGCATCATTATAAAATGGAATAATAATAATAAAGTGATCATGATAGAGACCCCTCTACTCACTCCATAAGACAACATCTGGAGTTTTTCCATTTCCTCTCAATATAGAGTCACACTATAACTTTAGACAATAATGCCATCAAATATGCAACGACATTTATCTAGTTTCTTGGAGGTAAGGGAAAACATAGAGCCTTTACATTTTTGGTAATGGTATACATAGATCAAGTATATAATATATACTCACTTCTTGTATAACACCCTTTATTACAATTTGTATAATGTCCTACATCTTACTTGTTTGTATAATGCATTGCATCTTGATTTTTTGTATAATACACTTTACATCATGTGTAATGATATATTGTTGTCCATCTTTCTATAAAAAGTAAAGGAGCCAATGAACCATCACTATATATAATGGTCTACCTTTTTCATCTTATTGTCATCTGTATAATGTTATACATATTTATTATTTGTATAATACCCTATACATTCTATGCAATGATCTACTATTATCCATATTAATACATAAAGGAAAGGAGATAATAAACCATCAATCTATATAATGGTCTATTGTTTTCCATCTTATTGCACTCTTTATAATGCCATGCATTGTGCTTGTATGTATAATACCCTTTACATTATGTGTAATGGCCTACTATTGGCCATCTTGGTACATAAAGGAAAGGAACCAATGAACCATCAGTCTATATAATGGTCTACTATTGACCATTTTATTATAGTATTTATAATGACCTATGTATTTTTTATATGTATAATACCATTTGCATTATGTGTAATCATCTACTATTATCCATATTGATACATGAAGGAAAGGAACTAATTAACCATTGATATTTATAATGTTATACTAGTGTCCATATTATTATATTATGTATAATTCACTACATATTGCTTGTATATATAATACCCTTCACATTCTATATAATTTTTTACTATTTTCCATTTTATTAAAAAAAGTATAGGAACAAATTAAGTTGAATGTCATTATATTATAATGCTTGTGTTTGTTCATTAATGGAAAACAATAAATATCCTAATGAAATGAACCAAAGAAGATATCAAGAGGAAACTAATTGAAATTTTGAGTGTAGATTATGATCCCAAAAATCAGACTTCAGGGGACATACCTTCATATAACATAGGGCTAGATGTTTGTTTTTTTATTGTCATATACTTACTAGATATCCATGGTTTTGATTTTGTGTAGCTTCTAATAATCCCAATACCACTCCCCTAAGAAATTTTATGGACCAATATGAAATTATAGAAAAAATTAATGCAAAGGTGAATGAAGGCCTTTGAGAATGCAAACTAAGACATTTGAGGACTAGGTTTGATGTATGGGAGCAATGGGAAAAAGTTATCAAAGAAAAGGAGGATAAATTGAAGAAAAATATTGAAGGAATGAATACATCCATATCATCTTTTAAAAATTATAACAAGGAGATAAATGTTTGTATTGAACACGTAAGGAAAGAAAAACTACATGCTCAAATGTGGCTCGAGGATCAAATTACATCACTGAGAGTATTTGAATCTATTGAAAATGTTAGGTTTATTGATTTTTAAGCAGAGCATTATAGGAATGTAAGACAAAATAAACTTTATGAGTAATAAATCAAAGTGTGGATAAAATTTTCAATCCATCTTATGACTTTCCCTAAAATAACTCCCCCAACATTCATGCTTCCTAAATCCAATGTCAATAACAATGATAATAATTAGTGTGTTTGTTTACTCTAGTTCATTTCAATATAGTTTTTTAATTGTTCATATATATGTTTCATTTCATAGTAGTTGTTAAATTTTAGTTATTATAGTTTTTTAAATTCTCAATATATTAATAGGCATGCCTCATAAGAATGTGAAATTTGAAAAAAATCCTAACACCATATGTGTTGAATTGACTAAATAAATACTTTCAAAGAAAAACAAAATAATGAAATTAGTTTTATATCTTTACACACTTTTATATGTCAAATTACTTGTGAATTTTTACATGTATTTATATATCTATCACTTTTAATGTTTTTCCACATGTCCAGCATTTAACTTTACAAGAATTCAAAATTTAGGATATTTAACATCACATTACAAATAAATAGACAACCAAGTAAATTCAATTTAATATATATATATATATATATATATATATATATATATATATATATCATTCTTCATGTAAATTGTTATTAGTATGCATATTTTACATCTACTCTATCTAATTCATTCTAAAATGTAATAGGATTTGATCTGACTTTATGTCTCAAAGGGAATTGGGCATGTTCATTTTTTAGTGGTGCATACCAATGGATTGTCACATTCTCCACAAAATCACTTGAACAACATATATTGGTCCAAAAACCATTTTATACATGTTGTAAATGTTGTTTATGGGGATGATTCACCTCATAATTATTGAAAACTGACCTTGCTCAAAACTTATTACAACTATCTTCAATAATCTTCTCAAGGAAATTAAAACTTCTTTGATCAAATGGAAGAGTGAGAAGTTCTTTGTCTATAAATCTATAATCTTGAGAATTTATGGATCATTTGGTTCATCCATATCATCGATAATATTATCATTTACAAGAACATCATAAACATTATCATGGGTAAGGTCATCAAAAAATTTATTGGCATCATCCTAAATAATTCACAAATAGATGATTGTCAATATCCCTATGAAAATCCATGAAAATCATTTAAAAATTCAACAAAATAAGGATAAATAAGAATTAATACATGAATAATACTTACATAGGCATCAACATTACCTTTTGATGAAAATTCCTTACCAAGTTTCTTTCTCAATTCATTGACTTTCAAAATGTTCTTTCACACATTCCATTTGGTTGACCACATGCATTCACACATTGTAAAATACTAAATTTCCTTTCTAACCTGTAAAAAATTTCTTCTTTGCTTTGGATTCTCATTCATGCCACATTAATGTCAATTTTAATGAACATCACATCACCATTAGGGATGTTTTATGATTGCATCCATGACTTATTATCTAAATTCTCAAGCTTGAATTTCCTTATTACTCATTTTCATTTCACATTTGGATCCACTAGTAACACACAAATATAGTAGCCACCAACTTATTCACCAATCAATCCACTCTTTGATGGGATGAAAATCTAATTTTATTTAGAAACATGTGCTTAAAATAAATCTGATATACTTTTATGGCAACATTTTTCTCTTGACCCACATGGTGAATTGTATGCAAACATCTTTCCCACATGCCAATATGGTGGAACCATTGATAATTCCAATAGCTTATGAATGATTCTTGAACTATATATTGATACATGAATAAGTTCCTGTCACAAACTATTGTCTCTTTATTATGTTGCTTGTGCATTATTCAACCCAATCTTCTAAACATTTTGTACCTTGTTTCAACATCATTAACCTTTGAAATCAAGTTTTTCGGCCCTGCTCTCCTCACATGGAAATTGTAAAGGTAAAAATCACATTGAAACACTTCCCTGGACTCATAATGATAAATTAAGTGTAAAAACAAGAAAAAAAAGAATTATTTTCAATGAAAATAATAAATATTTATAATAAACATTGGGGTCAATTACCTAATAGAAATAATTTTAGTGCAAGCATCACCCTTCATGAAATAATTTTGTTTCCATTCCAACATGTGATAATGTACATTGATCACTAACTTATTCATCCATGATGTTAGGTCTATAAAGTAGCTTTGACATCAACACCCATGAAACAAGAGGTATATTGTTCATACTATAAATAACAAGAAGCATGTATAATATGAAATGCATCATAAAACATAAGCATAAGTCTTATACAATAATAAGTGCAAAGTTTTAAATTTGGAAATATGCAAGTACCTTATGTGCATTTGTCCCATATGTGGAGTCCATTGAAATTATATTATTGGGTGCATACTTTAACATCCACTGACATTGTTGAGGAAGCTAGGGGCCTAAAATAAATGTTTTCTCATCCATTCCTATTTTTTTGAATTCTTCATACACATACATTTTTAGGATTTTAATCAATAAATGTTCGAATACTATCTACATCACTAGACTTGAATTTATATTCTAATTTATTAAACCTTATATGAATATTTTGGATGTCATATTTAGTCATGAAATCATCCCTCTTTATCTAACCTTAAAACAATGTAATTTTTTCATGGACCATGTCACAACACTTTTGGTGAACAAGTTCAAGATTTAGACCCAACAACAACCTTTCCACCCAATCCTTCAATGCATCACTAATGAATACAGCTAGAGTAAAATGAATACCCTTGAATTTATTGATATCTTTCCCATTGAAAACCATGCCTCAAATATCTATATGACCCATGTTGTTATACATAAGCAAATCCTTTACTTTTATCTTTATCAACACATGGATAGAAAAGTGACATTAGCATCTATGACACAAATACTTATGGATAGGTAACTCCAAATATAGACCTTTGTATCATTTGAAATATCATAATGTGTGTCATCTTTGATCCTGTAAGCCTTGGGGCCATATATGCACCATTACCTATATAATACATACATAAATTTTAATTTAAAAAACACCAATTCATATTTTTAAAAACAAATTACAAGACATAATACCCACACTATGTATTAGAGAGATCTATCAATCCTAAAAAAATTCAAGCTAGATGGAACATGAATGAATATACTACCATTGATATAGTAGGTATTGGGATACCCTGATTTCTTACATTCGCTAGTTAAGAAGTCTTGTATATGACCTCTTTGTATCCAGGCAATGATGTTTTTATCATTGCCCAAATTATACTCCACCTTGCTCCACTCAATTCATTAAAAGATAACTCACCAAGACATGTATTTTTCACTATAATAGATAATAATATCTTCCACTTAGATGTCATTTATGAAGCAAGAAATCCAAAAATAATTATACTTATTAATTTTTTCATAAATAAGGGTCATTGATAAAAAAAGTGACATTCATAAACAAGTAAAATTAATAAATAATTAACATTGAAAAATAAGGGGCAGTGACCACAACACTTTGATAGGGTTATCCTCAGATAATGCAAGAAAATAAAAATTTGACAATGTACATATTTACTATACATTTCATTAACATATTTCATATAAGTCTATGAATGAAAAAATTCAAATGCCAACATTATTTCCATTATCAATAAGATATTAAGGGAATATTTATAAGTTATAAATGTATGTAATCATAAATTCATCATGTCTATAAATCAATCCTAGATCAGAGAAGATAGATCATACTTACACTTCCAATTGGGGATACATTAGATAATTAGGAACATGACCACTATGGCGATCTACTAGACCCAATTAGGGGATCTCTTACCACAATAAAAAAAATCTAGGGAGGGTTCCAAAGCCTCTAGTCAAGAAAAATCATGTAATAACCTTAAGTAAGCCCTATGTTTTTATATCTAACTAAACTAATAACAAGTAAATTAAAGTCTAATATAGTGCTCACCAAAGCTTGTGGCTCAAAGTGGGGCTTACAAATCATGAAAGTAAACATGCATAAGAGACATATAATCACATCAATGTATAAGGAATCATAATGCATGGAAAAGAAGTAAAAATGCATATCTATCTACTCTTACAAAGGAGAAACAAATTTAGGAATACTTACCTTTGAATATGAACCTTCCAAGCCTTAATCTCTCCCTTGACCAAGGTGCTTTGTAAGAGGTTGTTATGGTATGTAAGGATGACAAGGATAAATTATCTCTAGGATACATAACCTATCAATTCTTCCAAAATACTTACCTACAATATAAGATCCATATCTCCAAAGAAAGTATGAAACCCTAAACTTGCTTCTCAAGTAGAATGGTGGATAAGCATATGTGCAATATCTCTTCTTTTCTTCTCTAAATAATGGTGAAATGAACTTGTATATATAGGTGGATTTAATCCTAATCCATTTCAAAACAATTGGCCAACAAGGTTGACCCAATCAATGTAGTATGGTTATGAACAATCATTCACTAGGTCATAGGCTAGGTCAGCCAAGAGCTGACCTAGAACCTAAATGAATTTTACCCAAAATAATACAAGGTTAACCCAATCGACCTGGTAGAGTAAACATTCAAAGGGGCTTAAGGTTAGGAAAAATGGGGGAAAAAGGTATAAAATGACTAAGTGTGCAATAGAGAATAACAAGATTAGGAATATGGGTTTTAAGAGACAAGTTTGTAGATAACAAGTGGCAAAAGGGACAAGAAGCCTATGAAGCACCAATGGTCTTCCCACCCCTTGCCCAGTACACCCCTTAGGATGTGTAGTTAGAGATATTGATACTTTATGGGTTTTTAAAAGATAAAGAGTATAATTAAGTGATAAAATTTTGAAAATATTATGTGTATACATATACCCACTTGAATATCATCATGTGTCATGTGAGTGCAACAAGGGATGGTGCTTCGAGAATAGAACATGATAACACATAACATTGATGATAAGTAAAATGTAATAAGGAGAAAAGAAGATAAATGAAATGATATAATTTAAAAACACATAGTCTTACTTACCTTACTATTGTAGATAAAGAAGGAGACTGTAACATATGTGAAGGCATCTAAATGTGAAAAACATTAGGCAAACCTGTAGAGATTAGTGCAAAAAATAGCCAAAATTTTAATTTTTTGGAATATAGGTATATAGTAGTGTGAAATATTATCTATTACATCATGATTATATAACATTTTATGGTTTTAAAAATGGTTTAGTAATAAAAAAGATATGAGCAAAACAAGGAATCTGATAGAAATTTTTTAAAAGGTAAGGAATTATGAAAAGTAAGTTTAAATAGGGTGAAAGGGAAGTCATTATATTATTTTTGACTTGTGGGTGAGATAAAAAGAGATCTAAGAGACTAAACTAAATTAAATATATCTTTGATGGTGAGGAGATGATAGTCAAGACAAGAGGGATGCCTAGTGGCTGTACCAGGTGTAGCACAGGTAGGCAACTAAGAATTTCAAACTTATTTTTGAATATTTTATTAAAATTAAGTGTTTTATATAAGTTTGTAATTTATAGAAATTATAGGAATAAAAATTAACCCAAAAAGTTATTAAGTGTAGTAGAAACCAAAAGGGTAAATGGGTTTAAATGGATTAGAGTAATAACTACTGGAAGGCATTTATTAAGGGGTCAGTAGGCAAAACCAATTAGGGCAACCCAATCGACCTAGTAGGTAGAAAATGTGAATTCCACACTATTGACTTAATATTTGTGTGCCAACTTAGTTTATTTTTCATTCTACCAAATAGTAAATTACTACTAACTTAATACTAAGGGGGGGGAAGTAAAGGGTTGACTTAGTTTGTTGAGTCAACCTAGTTAAAATAAGGAAAATTTGGTTAACCTAGTGTTTGACTAAGTGAGCAGAATAGTACGAGAATACATGAAGGAGACTAAAAGAGTGATATAAATTCCATAAATGTTTGATTGAGTACTAAAATGGTTGAGTAGGCTAAAAATAGGTGAAATTGATCAAAAATGGATAAATTAAAATAACCTAGGCTTGTTTGTGTTAAAATTTGAAAAGAATGTATTTTGATTATAGTTAACATGGAGGATCGAATACATATTTTGTTATTTTATGGTTATAGGGACATCTAATATTTTGTTACTTGGTGGACATGACATGGCTCCTAGACCTCTTGGAATGATTGACAGTTGAGGAGTGATAAATATTGGTTATGCTAAGTCTAAGAGGGCTATGGATATCTTTCGAGTCCCATTGAGTTTTGATATGATAGACATGTTCTTGGGAGCTTGGGAATGATTTACTACCAAATTTAGATGAGATTTTGATGGCGATACCATTGAGGTGGGTATCACCTTAGAGGAAGTCTATGTAATTTTGTAATTATCGATAGGGGTACACCCATGATTACCATGACCTAGCTAGTGCATGTACACACCCAACTAGTTTAGGTATATGCCCAAGTGGTCAACATACAGGGATAAGTGATAGGTCTAAGATATCAAACAACCTCTATATAGCATACTATTTAGAGGGGACTATTGGAGGCATCTATGGGTAGCATGGCTAGGCCATGAGATAGATAGGATAGATCTCAACCATAAAACTAGAATGATGTATATTATTGTAATTTATAAAAATGCATGATATATATATATATATATATATATATATATATATATATATATATATATATATATATATATCATTTTGGTAGTTTGATGTTTGATCTTATGTGTTTGTATTATGGTTATGGTTTTGGATGCTTATATATATTTCTTTCTAGCACATGTATTTAGCAGTTATTATATATGATATAGGAAATATATGAGTTTTGGTTTCTTTTCTAGAATTATTTAGGACAAATTCATAGTTAAAAATAAATAATCAAAAAAGATTTGGCTACGTATAATTAATCAAAAACAAATGTACTACTGAAGTTATATAAAATGCAAAAATTGGTACCTTGAGTGTGGCTTCTGACACCAAATCCATAAGTCCCTCATTCTTGCTTTCACGACCCTCATAAGAATATTTTCATTGATTCCCTATCATCCATAGCCTTCTAGACCTAATCCCAGCTCAGCTAGACTACTCTTTCCATGACAAATCTATCCCCCCAAGTCCTATCAGCTCAGGACAATATCACCCAACTTGGACTATAGTGTTGGGCCTTCTAGTTTCTATTTTTGATGCTCTTGTCCAAGTGCAATTTTAACCCCAATGGTTAATTCCTTATATTTCTTATCCCTTTTCTTGTCATCCTAATGTGAGTACATTAAACCCATGACCAATTGATTTCAATAAAATCCCATTAAAATTTCATTTGGAAAGGGTTGGCAAATATCACAAACCAAGCAAGAATATAAGAAAGACTATTTAAGTATATTTCCCTATTTTCTACATACATCTATCCAATACAATTTCTAGATTATTAAAATCCTTACACCTATCCCTAATCACCTCAAGCACATTTATTTTATCATTTTTCATCTTCATACATAATATTTCACAAAGCACATCAAGTAGGAGAACTACATATGGCTTGATCCCTCTTTAGAGTATTGGTATATAGGTAGTGTACCCACACAAGGGGTATGGATACACATTCATTTAATCTTACACACACTAACCCCCCTCTTTCTCAAAATTAGTCAAATCATAATAAAGTAGAGGGTTTGAAGATAAAATCTAATCTATAAGGAGTTCTACAGACATCCAATAGTCAAAACTTCGTAGGCAGGGTCACACAGACATAACATATAAAACCCAAAAAACTCAAACCTCCTATACAATAGTGGAATAAGTGGACTACATCACTAGAACCACTAGTGTCTTATTTCAATGCTCTTATATAATCAAAAAATGAAGGCCAGATCTTGATTTGTGATAGTGTCCCAATCCTACATAGTGAATTTTAGACTCTGTCTCAGTGATCTCAGTTAGTTTCCAGATAAGTCTTATTTTTTTCCTCTTATTACTAATTTTAGAAAAGTTAAAATTGCAATAAAATTTATAAAAATTAGTAGCTTAATTATTGCATATTTATTTACTAATTATACTACTCAAACCTTTTAACTAAATTAGGAATAATACACCAATATTCCCAAAATTGTTAAATCATTTGGTGAACCCAACTTACTTTGTTTGTGCATAAAAACTCTAGAAAACCTTGGGTAAATTTTGTAATGATTTTTTCCCATATTTTTCTAATTTTTTACTTGCATAATAAAATCATAAATTGGCATTAAATTTTAAAATTTTGTAGTAATTTTAAAATAATTTCCTTTCAAACCCTAGTTGCCCATACTAGGTTCTGATATTTTCCTAGTAATTTTTCAATAAATTTCTGATTTTCTACTAGCATATTAAGAACAAAAATTCAAATCAATTTTCAAAATTCAATAGTAATGTTTAAAAATAATTATTTTTCAAAACCCTAGTGGCACATACTAGGTCCCATTAAATCACAAATTTTCCAATAATTTTTTTATTTTCTACTTGCATATTTCACTCAAAAATTCACTTTAAAATTCAAATTTTCATATTAATTTTCAAAATAATTATCTTTCAAACCCTAGTTACATGTACTATGTCCCATTGGTTTTGGAGGTATCACCTTACATCTAAAATTAGACTGCAAAAATGGATCTCAATTATTTACCATTTTTTCTTATATTTCTTGTAAATAATGAGACCATACTTGGTCCCATCATGTACATGAATGATGAAGTTTACCATATGTTAGTACAAAGCTTCATTCTTTTCATTTCATGCTTACTTTTCATAATATGGGTTGATGTTAAGAAAGTTAATATTGAACATGTTAATATACCTTTTGCATCACCTCCCTTGGAGCCTCTATCCCATGTTAAGACATGTTTCATGGTCCATTTTACTCTTCCCCAAGTCACTACCCATTGCTAGAGAACCCAGTTGACACCCTTTGTCCCTCCACCACCTCAACCTATTAATTATCTTTTCTCTCCTCTTGTAGCTAATACTAGTCATACACAAAAAGTAGATAATATGGTTAGAGTTGTTACTCAATGTGCCATCATGCCTCCTTTGCCTAGTCAAGACCCCCACCACCCTCCTATTCCTTACCATCTTAGGCCTAACCTAATTGAATAGGTAGAGCTACACAAGGCATATGATATTGTTGAACAATTGACAAACACTCCATCTAAGATTTTCATGTTAAAACTACTTCAAAAATCCAATGTGTTTAAGGACATTCTCTATGAAGCATTCACTCATACTTTTGTTCCCATTGATTTAGACCCTTCTTATTTTGCATCAATGATCAACACATTAAAAACTATAGAATATGAAGTTTCTTTTAATCATGAGGACATTCCCTCTCAAATATTTATTGATCAAAATTTACCACTATTTATACAAGCTCAAGTCAATACTAGCATAGTTGAAATAGTCCTAGTTGATAGTGGTTTTAGACTTAATATATGCAATATTACATTCTTACAAACCATGGGCATATATATGGCATCCATTTAAAAATCATATAAGAATATTAGAGGGTTTGATGATATACCATGACAAACATTGGGCACCATTACTTTGATTATCATGGTAGGACCCAAAACCCTCTCTACATAGTTCCAGGTCATGCTAGGTTCTTTTCATTATAATATTTTACTCAGATGACCTTGGACACATTCTATGGGGGTAGTTCCTTCTACTCTTCATCAATGTGTTAAGTTTATCCATGAAGGATACCTATACACATGCCCCAAAAACAACTATCCATTTAGATATTGTCCAATTATAGAGTCATCTTTGATTATTTCACCAAATGGGACACCTCATATCATAGTTGAGTCACCATCTCATTTCATTTATCGGGATCAGATACATACATATGAAGTAGGAGAGACTAGCACATCTTACACTCCACCACTTATAGTTATTTCCTCAGTGGTAGATATTCCACTAGTTATAATATCTTCAGCCATTTTAGCTACTCCATCAATCATAGTTCCTACACCTACTATAATTACACAATCACTAATAGTAGTTCTAGTAGTACAAGTTGATTCAACTGATATAGTTACTCTATTAATTATAGATACTCTCACAACATCATTATCTTATAATACTATAGTTTATAAGACTCCCATATCACAACTACCCCTTGTGGTAAATTCTAAGTTACCATATGTACATGCTATTGAAACAGATTCCTAGGCTTATTTAAATGATGATATGACACCCACACTCATAAATGACTATTTGTGTGGATTGATATTTATACCAATAGGCCTAGGAGAGTATAGATATGACTCTAAAGCTCTTATTACATATCCTACATCACTCTTAGCATCTCACAATACACTCTCAAGATATACTCCACATTTTTTACCATAGATAGATCACTCAAAACATACAATTCACATGGTTACCCCTATGGATATAGAGCCAATAATTCATATTTAGGTAGGTAGCACATAGAATCAACCATACATTATGTTATAGATGTTACTTGATCATGGATTACTCACATTACCTACAGTATGAACAAATCTATTAGTAGATTATCATAGTAGGATGATCACCCATTTTGTCTTTTTGATAAGATCATAGGCCATGATATAAACTCATGTATAGTTCTATAATATATATTGGATAAACTATAGGTTTAAGGTATTATTTATATTACAGCACCATTAACACCAACTTCACCACATCCAGTAAAGCAATCTACTACCAGAGCTAAACATCCCAAAGGAGAATCAACATCTTTACCATCAAAGAAACCTTTAATTTTCCTTCAATATGATGACACCATTTACATATAATCTATAGCATATGATGATACTTATGATGAGAATCTTGAGGCATTTGATGATGGTTATGATCCCTTCCTCCATCTCCATCCCCAGCAAGCTCCATCTTTGGACCCTTTACCCCCTCCAACTTAGTCTTTGATGTCAATGTGTACATATCAAATTATTCATATACTTGTATATATCCTCTTTTCAAAGTCTTGTACATAGTCTCTTTATGATTAATATTACATAGCTTATTTTCTCTTGTACATAGTCTCTTAATGATTGATTGTACATAGTTCCTTTTCAGTTTCTTGTACATAGTCTTTCTATGATTGATTATACATAGCTCATAAAATTTTAAAATACAAAAACAATATAACATTCAAAACTCCAAAAACGTTCAAATCATTCAAAACACCAAAAATATTTCAATTATATGCATCATCCATGATTCACATTTATACTACTATGCTAGACTTACATTTATTGTTCTATGTTATTGTTTGTCAATTTATCTACATTACCATGCTTCACTTGATCTCCTTAGAGTGTGTGTAGTGACTTCTAGATCCTTGATTGCTTCACTCTACCTATTTAAGGGACATCTTAATTCTATATTCGAGACATAAAATGATATATCTTACCCTAAGAGCATTTTCGACATGAATACACCATCCAAGTTATGTCATTCCTACACCACACACTCTAAGTATAATGATGATGTACATTATTTACTAGCTTACATAGATTACTCTATCAACACTCACTAGTATATCACACTTATGTATTTATTAACATATACCTAGTCTTGTACTAACATGTCTTGCATACTTTCACTTCTTTCTTTGATTAGTTAGATGTGATTGTATTTCTATCATTTACATGCTTTCTTTTCTTACTTTGCATAGCTAGATGTTATTACATTCCTCATTTCTAGTTTTTCTCCTATATGTGCCTTAGTAAATTTTCCAATGTCTTTTTCTTCTATTCATGTGTGTGCCATAGGACATTTACTAATGTCTTTTATTTGTACTGTTCTATGTGATTGTGGCTATTGTGCCAACTTTGCTTGTGTCAATTCATGTCTATGTGGCATTTGAGCATGCCTTGTATTCTTTTTTTCTAGTTTTAGTGGCATATGCCCATGTCCCTTGTTTTCTTGGCCCTTAGGCCACTCTTATATGCTTATTGCTTTTTGCCTTGTATGCTTGTTTTTTTATTACTTATTAATTATTTTCAATGTCATGATATACATCATGCATTCTCTTACTTTCTTAGATGCCATGATGGACATCATGCTCCATCCCTCCTTAAAAACTAATAACTAACTAGACTTTCAATTCTAGTTCAGTACATTGCACATGTTACTATATTGTTATATCTATCTAGGCATACCTCTATTGATCTAACAATCTCTCATTACAAGCCATGTCATCTCTCGAGATATCTTATCAATTATCATTACTATATCATGTATCTTTGTAGCATAACACACTTGTAGGGATGTTTCTTCTGAGGGTAGTCACTACAGGGTCTCCATTCCTACCCTTAGAAGAGGGGGAAACAAATAGGGGTTTTATCATAGAGATCAATTCTCCTAATAATCAAAAATTCAACTTTTAGAATACCTAGAACAACAACCAAACATCAAACCAAACTTAACAAACCATGAAGATAGTGACAATTTCATAACAGTCATCAAATTTAGCCCATGACAATAGCACTGAGATTGGAATACAATGTCAGGCCATCTAGTGTCTATTTTTGGCACTCTTATCCAAACAATAGAAAAACCAAACATTCTATAATTAGATAGAAAATTAGGTTTAGCTATAGTTTTGCATAGTCAGGCCAATTTAAAACCAATAGTTTTCAATACACTTTTGCCTAGAGAATCTAAATATAGGGGGAATCATGCACAACATGATGGCTCTTTCTTCTAGTTTCAGATATAATAGTTGGTATAACTTCTAGAGCATAATTCATGTTTTAGACACCAATGATTGGGGGAAATGTGCACAACACATTTCTTTTCTTTTCTTTCCAAGCTCAACATATTACCTAGGTATTCTCAGTAGTTGCATGCCTTATTCCATCTGTAGGTGGTTAACACCATTTTAGAGTTGCTTTCATATAAGTCTTGTACCTAGTTTTAGAGTGGATTTCATACAAATCTTATCTCCACCTTTTGGAGTGGCTAAGAGTGGCCTAGTTTCTAGCATGCATTCAACTATCCATGTCACATTGTCAAATTACATAGAATTCATGGACTTTTAAATCCATATCATATGACACACATTTCATACCAGTATTAGTTCATAGATTAATGATGGAGCCAAAGGTATAGTTATCATTTGTATTCTTGAGCCACCTACTTAGAACATTTAGACACATAATCTAAGCATCAATTAGCACATGTACTATCACATAATTTCACTTAGTGGGTGATGATGGAGCAAAAGGGATAGCCATTGCATTCTTGAGCCACTCTTAAGGAATTGAGCACTTATCTTTGTTCATGATATTAATCTTGGTACAACACATATCTAACATCATCCAACATACTCAGTGTCACAATAGATTCACACCTCATAGTGTGTTCTCTCTATGAACACCTAACATCAAATAGATTCATGAGCTTCACCCTTATAGTTAAGTTTAGGTACAATTTTTATTTTTCCTTTATCCTAGTATTTCATTTTTTTGCATGACTAGAATAAAGGGGGGGTAAATCTAGTCATACAAAATGCAAAAATTGGTAAATTGATTGTGGCTCATGACACCCAACCCATAGGTCCCTCTTGCTTGCTTTTATGACCCTTATAGGCATCTTTTCACTTATTATCAATCATCTATAGCCTTCCATACCTGATCCCAACTCAGCCAGACTACTCTTTCCATGACCAATCCATCCCCCTAGGTCCTATTATCTCAAGACAATAGTACCCAACTTAGACTATAACATCAAGCCCTCTAGTGTCCATTTTTGGCACTCCTATCCAAGTGCATTTTTAGACCTAATGGTTAGCTCCTTTTAGCTCTTATCCCTCTTTTTTTATACTAATGCAAGCACATTCAACCCATGACCAACTAATTCGTATAAAATCCCATTCAAAGTTCATCTGGAAAGGGTTGGAAATTATCACAAAGCAAGAAAGAATACAAGCAAAACTACTCAGGCATATTTTCTTATTCTCTATATACAACCATCTAATATAATTTACATCATATTAAAATCCTTACACCAATCTCTAGTCACTTTAATCACATCCAATTTAGCATCTTGCATCTATATACACACTATTGCATAAATCACATCAAGTGGGAGAACTACATATTGCTTGATCCCTCTTTAGAGTATTGTTATGTAGGTAGCATGCTCACACAAGGGGTATGGATACACATTCAATGAATCTTACACACACTAACCCACCTCTTTCTCAAAATTATTCAAATTATAATGGAGTATATGGTTTGAATAAAAAATCTACTTTATAGGGAGTTCTATAGACATTTAGTAGTCAAAACTTTATAGGTAGGGTCACACAGACACAACAAAAAAAACCCAAAAATCTCAAACCTCCTAGAAAATAGTGGAAAAAGTGGACTACAACATTGAAACCACTAGTGTCTTATTTTAGGGCTCCTCTTAAATCATAAAATGAAGGCCAGATCCTAATTTATGATAGTGTCCCAATCATGCATAGTGAATTCTAGACTCTATCTCAGCCATCTTAGTTAGTTTCCAGCTAAGTCTTATTTTCTCCATCTTATTACTATTTTTAGAAAATTTAAAATTTTAATAAAATTTATAAAAATTAGTATCTTAATTATTGCAAATTTATTTACTAATTTTACTACTCAAACCCTTTAACTAAATTAAGAATAATACACCAATATTCCCAAAAAATTTAAATCAACTACACACTATTTCATGTTGGGAAATGTGTAATAACAAGAAATATGACTAAGTATAAGAAACCAAAGAATGTTAAACAAGATGGCAAAAAGTTTTTTTTTTTAAACCAAGAGAAAAATTAGCACCAAATTAAAACAAGTAGAATCGCACTAAGTCATGTTAGGAAGTATGAATATAATGTAATAAAGTGTAAAACATATAAAAGAACAAATGGTATAAAAAATGAATCAATTAAGTTAATCAATCATACTAAATCACATTGGGAATTATAAGAGAAAAACAAAATTTAGAAAAATTGGTCTTAAATTTATCACACTAATTCAAGCTAAAAAGTACAAAAAATTTAAGAAATGGTTGGATTCTTACATATAATTGGAAAATAAGAAGTTAAAAGTGAAAGAGTAATGAAGTAAGCATAAAACATACTAAATAAGTATGGGGAGCATATCAATGATGTTTAATTTCATAGTCAATCACATCTTATCTCATGTTTGACACATGTAATTTTTGTTGTGACTTGGATTATTGGAAAATTTTATGACGATGATTAGGTCCTATCTATGGTCTTACACTACAACTCAAAAGGAGAACATAAATGAGATGGAATAAGTTTGAAAATATGTTAAAAATGGGATGTTTGTAATAAGAAGGTGAAATTATGGTAATTTGTGAGGAAGGTTAGGTTCTATCCATGGTCCTACAATGTAACTCACAAATGGAATCCCTAGGGGAGTGATTAATGAGAAATATAATATTTCTCAAAAGGAAATATGAATAATTTAAGGAGTGAAATAAGGAATTTAAAAATCATAACTTAGGAATCTTATGAGGAGACCTTAGGAGACAAGAGGCATACTAAGGACATGAGAAGACACTAAGTGACTAGTGACCATCAATGTACAAAGGAATCATGTTCGCTATAGACACAAAGTTGTGTAGGTAATAAGTGTGCTACTAAAATTAAATCATGAAGGTATATTGGAACAATAAAATTAAAATGGACTTACCTTTCTATGAAATATTCCTCATTCCTCAAGACCCCTTATAGAGTCATCGGTCTACTACAAAGATTTGGTACTTGTATGAGAAAGTAGGTAGTATTAAAAGATTTTTATAACTCCTTTTATAATCTACTAGCCTACCATACACCAATGGACCTTGGATCTATTTTGAGTCCATGGAGTTTGAGATTTGACTAGAATAAAGAGATATTCATTAAATCACATATTTTAGTGTGATTTTACTGTTGAGAATTTTGAAGTGTTTTTGCCTTTTGTGTCATTACCTTTTGTTAAATGATTTGTCTTTTGAATTTTTTTAAGGATTTTTAAGATTCCTCCTCCATGGAGACTTTGAATTAATAATAATGAGAGATAGAGTGATACACATGAATGACCTTGAACCTTTGGCTAAAGGAAGAGAAGTAACTAAAGACAAGACTGACTAGATTACTTAGGCTTAGCAATTAACCAACATGTTATCTCATGTCTCAACCATGTATATGCTTAGTTTGTGAAAATGGAATAAAGGAAATACAAAGTTGACCAATGAAAGGAGATTATAATGAGATTATTTGGTTGCTAAATGATCACATGGTAAATAAGTAATGACTAAAGAAAATAAAGTTTGTATAACTAAGTCACAATGATAATTATCTATGTAGATAGAGATAAGAAAGCAAACAATCATGAAAAGATAAAAAGGGAGTTTTAATAAATAAACTCCAAAAGAAAAAAAATAAATTATAAAGACATCCATAAGCAAACATAAATGACATTATAATCTATATAGAGTGCAAAATTAAAGGATGCCATGTAAGATAAAAAATAATTTGACACAATGTCAAATGGTATATCAAAATAGATAAACATAAAATTGGATCACATATACAATCTAAATTAAAATGTAAGAACACCATGTATGTGATCATAAGTACTGATATATTTTCCCACACACATTATCCAAAACATCTTATAAGTCTGTATGAAGTTGGATGTGAACTGTAGCTAATGTCTCATCTATCTTAAACAAAAATAAGGAAAATACTTCACATCTAATCTCCTCAATAGAAAAGGTAGGAATGTTTGATGGATCATGCTAAGGAGGTATAATAGTCAAGGGATGCCTAGAAGAATACATGGGAATGGACTCTAAAAGAGATGAAGGAATCACTGATAGAGAAGGATCCATAAGTGAAGGACTCACATATGGAGAAGGATTCATAGATGAGGAGAGGTCCATGTGTAAAGGATTCATAGGTGGAGGAATAGGATGTGAAGAAGGGACAATAGGATGTCATGAAACCATGGGAGGAGGAACCATGGGAGAATAAGGGGGATCCTTCTTATAGGAATGACCTATGGGAGGATGGTATAAGGTGTAAGAATAGTTAAAAAGTTGATCTTAAAGATGTTGAAGGATATGGTAACAATTGGTGTGATGGGTGCCAAATTGGTGACAAATATAATATACCTCACCATACTTAGGAATATATTTAGGTAGTACCTTTAGGGGAGGTAGATCCTTATCTAAGGATTGAGGGGTAAAAGGTTGCAAAGTGTCAACATATTGTCACAGCTTATGACAATGTGTGGATGAATGGTTATCTATGTCATGGAAGCAACAGATACACCTATGAGTGGGATTTCAAGATTTACTCATAAGAAGAGGTATAATAAAAGTGGAAGGAGTTTTGGAAGGATCATTAACCCATTTTGTGCGTAATAGAGCCATCTATGGTAAAGGAAGCAAACCATCACCAAGAGAAGGTAGTGATGGTGAAGGGACTAGACTAGGCGTGATAGAAGGAGTGATGGGATCAAAATAAGGAATAGACTAAATTAAAATGGGAGGAGGAACAAGATCCAAAGTGGTATCTACTAAGGGAGGGTGGGATATACATAAGGTTGAAAGAGAGTTGCATGCATCTCAAGGATAAGTAGGCTATAGGGGTCATGGTACCTAATGAAGTGATAGGGCCCAATCATAACATAATATATAAACATACTCCTACAAGATTATTCAAAAACTAGAGGTGTCTACACCATCTCTACTCTATGATAAAGAGGAAAAATAATATAATTAGGAACTATATGTGATGGAATAGTGGAATATATATGAAAATACTAAAGTAAAGAGGAAAAATAATGGATAATCTCAGCATCACAAGCCTAAACAAGACCTCCTAAGAATGGATCATCTAAGGTATTACAATCATCATAATCAGGTGTATGAAGATTAATGACATAGGTAGGGATGACATTGTCATTCAATGAGGTGTGATGAATGGAATGTAAAGTCTTAGTTAAGACAACATGGATGCCATCACAAGGTGGTTTACAAGAATGAGGTTATATAGAAGTAGGAAGTTGAGAAATGAGATGAGGTGAGAGATCAAAATTTTTAATATTGAGATTTTTCTCATTTGGCTCATCATCATCAGAATCTAAGAGGTTAGAGGTCATATTCCCAATGAGTCTAGGATGATCATTGTAACCTCAAGTGGAATTTATGGTAAAGTTAAATAATTGAGACTCATAAAATAGAACACTAGGAAAAGGTTAAAGAGTAGGAATCTTGAAAAAACCATCATTTTGAAATAATTCAAAATTCCAAGGGTTAGTGTCACCTTGAATCCTATAGATAGATCCATTTTGAGGGAATTTAATGCATTGGTAGGTAGAAGAAGCAACTGCTCTCATGCGGTGAGTCTATGGCCTACAAAGTAGAATGTTGTAAGATAGAGGAAAGTTAACTATCATCACCTTCACACAAATGTTGATAGGTGGGATAGTAATGGGAAGCCACACACAACCTAATAGATGAATTTTCCTTCGATCATAGCCTTAACATGTGTTACATGTGGATTTGAGATTACATTTATAATATCTAAAGGTTTTGTTAAAATCAAGAGAAGACACACAAGTGTTAGAACCCTCATCAATCAAGGCATGTTTAACTTGGATATCACCAATATCGACACTAATGAATAGAGGAAGATTATCTACATGAAGTATAATTTAATCAAAAATCATTTAAATTATGGGAAACTTGATGAGAATAAAAGTGTCCATTATTTCATCAGCATGGATGGACATCTCTTCGCATTGTTTTAATATGATATCTTCAAATCCAGATAAGGTTGCTTTGTGTCCTACTAGGGCAGGATGAGGGATGTTCATTACAAAAAAAAGTTTCATGAGATGGTTTTGATGACATGGAGAGGTCTTCATAAGCTCAATAAATATAATTTGGGATTGGAGATTTGTGAGTTACATGATGGGATCCCACTCATCATAACCCATAAGGATATTATTAGAGATAGGTGCATAGTGTTGAATGAGGTCCTCAGAAGGAGGATCTAAATTACATTGGAATTTATGTTGATAAGAGGTAGAAGGTTTAAAATAAGGTGGTAAATTATGTTGATAAAATGAATCAATTGATGAAGGTGAGGGTTAATAATTTCTAAAAGTGTTAATAAAGGCTTGAGTGTCATTTGTTTAAGGTAGAGAATATGGAGGGATGGTATAAATAGTATGATAAGTGTTATCCAAACAAGGAGTTGGAATTGGTTTGTCAAAATTTATAAGGACGTCTTGCCCCAACTCATTTTAGTGAGTTGGATAAGAATCTTGGATAACATGAAATGTGTGAGACAATAGAGGTGTGTAAATAGGTTGAAGATCAATAAAAGCAACCACCCGTCGTATATTATTCATATTAACCACATTCTCTTTTATATTTAAGTTAATAAGACTATCTACATTGTTGGTGGAAGGGGTGGGATTATATTGGTTATCTTGGTGAATTAGAAGAGGGTCTTTATAGATGGACAAATGAGCATTAGCTTGATTCAAGGATTGAGATTTAGTATGTGTTTAATGAGCTATCAAATTAATGTCATAGGCTTGATGGGATTTCTGAATGATAGAATTGTGATCTAGGAATTTGACTCAAGAGAGAATGGTTAGTATGGTGTTAGTTACAAAATGAAAACAAGATGAAATAAACACACTAATAGCATAACATCTCTAAGCCTAGACACTAGGGAGAGCATAGTTAACAAGCATAAATGACAAACACAACTAAAAAGAAAGGAATCAAATACAAGAATTCCTTCACCTTCCTTGGATGCTCTAAATGCTTTTGTAGTAGTGGCTTTCTTGGCTTGTGCTCATGAGGTCTTTGGCAATGGAAGCTTGACAACCTTCATCTCTCCTTGGCACCTTTGGCTTGTGGCTTGGCTTGGCTTGGAATAAATTTAGCATTATAACACTAGTTTCATGAAGCTTTTTGGAAGCAATTTGGCATTATAATGTTGCATCTAAAAAGCTTGGAAATGATGTCGTGAGGCCTCTTATGTATAGATTTTTGAGAATGTCCAGAATCAACCTAAACCATCCATCTCAAGGTTGAGATGTGTGATTAAAGATTAATTCAATTTTTGGAAATAAGTTTATAATTATCCTTATCATGAAATTGGAAGAAGGGGAAATTAAGAGGCATGGAGGGCATCATAGAAGGCATTGATGAGGCATGGGAGGCATGAATCTTGATATTTGTGGAATTTATGGCCTAGGGATGTATTCCCAATAAATGAGGTCACCTGATGATGCAAATATTCAATATTCATTTCTAAAAACAAGTATTTAACAATTTTCTATAGAATTATTAATTATGCCTTGATTTGGGTTAATTAGCTCTTAAGCATGATTAAGCACTTTGTGCACAAATTACCCAAATTGATTAGAATGCCTTGTTATTGGTCTAAAATTTGACTGGATTGGAATTAGAAGGTGACATCAAATGCATATTCCCATTCAGGATGTTGTTAACAAAAAATAACAAAGGCACATTCCTTTCACAAAATATTTGATAAGAGCAATCCAGATCACCAACATGCAAATTTGGAATTTTGACTTGAAATAAACTAATCAAAGTTAGCTGGCCCATAAATTGTATTACCCATTTAGGGATACCCTGGCCAAAATCAGCACTTGAATATGTCAATTTCACATCATTTAGCATGTTTTAGTGCTTTTAGACCAAATTGTGCATTTTAGGTGGAAATTAGCCAAAATCCTGATTAGGGGTTATCGGTGGCCAGTTTTAGGTGTCTATAGTTTTCCCCTATTTGGGAAGATGTTACAAAACATAGGCAAAGTAATTTCTTCTCAAAGAATGACAAATGTCTTGTATGCCAAAAATAAGATGATGGTTGAAGAATAAAGCTCCAAATGGTTTTGGAAAGCCTAGGATGATGCCCCCTCAAGGGAGTCACCATCACATTTGTTAATGGATGGTCCCTTAAAAATAAGCAAGAAGAAAGGTGGAATTAACCCATGGTTGAGATTAATCCAAATGAGAAAATGCTTGCATGAATTAATTTAAAAATAATGCTAATTTGCTCAAAGGTATTTATAATTGGGAATAAAAATCAAAATAATGATTTTTGCGTAGGTAGTTATAATCATTAAGAGACTTGGATTGGCTAAAGATGATTGTGCCCTAGTTAGGGATGACTAACAAGCATAACTCAAGGATATAACTTGGAATATAGACTAAAGATGAGCAGGTGTAAATTGATGAAATAGATGAATAGAAGAATAGGATTGATTATTAGAATGATTCAATTATACCTATTAATGAGGAGATATTCATCCTAACTAGTAATGATACAACTAGAATAGTCATTGGGTTGATTTGATCAAGGGTGGGATGCAAGGATTTGCCAAACTACCAAAGAGAAACTTCTATGGATCCATTGATTATAGACCTTTGTGAAGCTATTTTTTTTTGTAACATGTGATTGTAGGCTTCATGATAGAACACCATGAAGACTTGGCCAAAATGTGCATAAAGACTGACTCTTGATCTAATAAACACTTGAAAATAATGCACCAATGATAAAAACCATGATGACAATGTTGACGTATGAATATGGATGGATTCAAGTATAAGTATGGGAAAAGAATCACCTAATGAACACACATAAACTAAATCAAGGTAATAATGTTTAAAGTAAAAAAACAAGAAATCAAATAAACAAACAAACAAACAAACAAACAACCCAAAATAAATAAATAAATAAATAGAAACACTGAAAACAAAAGCAAAAGAAATCATCCTAACAGTGATAATGCCCCACTAAAGAGGATCGAGGATAGCTAACCAAGCTTAGAAAGGACAAATGTTTTTGGATTTTTTTTAGATATTATGAATTTTTTGGAATTTTGAGGTATCTTAACTTATTATAGAATGACAAGATACTTGATCATATAATGGTAAGAGTGTTTGGCTTAGGTTTCTCACTAAAATAGTGAGAGTGTATGGAAAGGGGGACTGAGGTGACCTCAATATAAATTGAGCATGACCCACATAGTCCTGAAATGACCTCAATTCATATTAATTCCATCCACACAAAAGGTGGGTAAAAACCAATAAGGTCACAATAATTTCTCAAATCTAAAAAATGGTTAGTCAAATGAAAACAACGATGGCAAGGTGATGTAGCAATGCATGATAAATAAGTGTTTCCCATAGTTTTCCCATAGGTGGTTATAACTAAGATACAATGGCATAGGTCAATGATATTAATTTTCCCATAGGTGGTTATAATTAGTATCAAGACTGGTGAAACTCTAATTTTCCCATAGGTGGTTATAATCAAGTTCACAGAAACAAATGTGGATAGGATGAAAGATATCTTGCTAGATCAATTATCACACTACTTTCATAGAACTCCATTATAAAGATAAATTGGATTGATTGTTGAAACTTGATTGGAATCCCCCCACAAAATGTGTGAGAAGAACCAAAGTAACCAAGATCAAAATAGGATTGGATAGGATGACTAAAAATAGGTTTTGGTCTAGATAGGAATGGAATGATAGGATGGCATGGTCTTGCTTAAGATAATGATTAGTTGGATAGATTGGATTAAAATGGTAGGATGGTTTCCCCCAAGTGATGGGGGTAAATGGATATGATCTAAAATAATGATAAATAAGCATATATAACAATGGCAATGGCATATGAAATGGTATGGTACACGTTTTTGGCCTGGGTGTGGTTTTTTATTTTTTATTCCTATTAATGAGGAGATGCACATCCTAATCAAAAAATGTTACAAAAAAAATACTTGATAATTTTAATTTATATCCTACACGTCACTTGAATAGTTGATCTATCAAAAAATGCCTACAGATTTGGTTTTTGAGAATGTTTTTATGATCTTCATTGGTCATTGATTATGATTCCTTCAAGTGTCAAGACAAGCTATCTTTGCAGCCTCTATAAAGTAAATTATGACCATGGATGTTAAATAAGAACAAATAATGTATGGTAGGTTTGATTTTGAAATGTAATGGAAAATGATAATGGAATGTGGAATGGGAGGGAAATAAATCAAGATTAGGACTTTTAATCAGATGTAATGTTGTTGATTCTAGATTCAACATAATTTTGGTTGTGGTGGGGCTGAAGACTTGTTCTCTCTATAAGACCACTAGATTTTTTTTTTGGGCCTAAGAGTAGCTACCATCTGATTAGGCTATAGATAGGAAGCTATTTTGATTTTATCTTTGATTTTGTCTATTGTTCCCTAAAAATATCACTCATTTTTTGGGACAACATTTGAAATTTTTGCTCCTACAGACCAAAATTGTCTCTTCCATTTACAAAATTTGTCCTAGACATTCAAATTCCTCATTTTCCAAGCTTCTTAGAAAATCTACGGACTCTACAGGCCTAAATCTATGGACTCTATAGGCTTGAATCTACGGACTCTGCAGGCTTGAATCTATGGACTCTACAGGCTTGAATCTACGAACTCAGTAGGAAGAGAAATCTATAGACTCTATAGGTAAAGAAAATCTATGGACTCTATAGACCAAGTTCAATGGGTTTTACAGGTTGATTTCTATGGACTTCGTTTCTATAGACTCTGCAGGTAGGTTCATTTATATAGGTTCAAAGGCTTCTACAGGCAGTTTCAATCAAAAGGATCAGTTTTCAACACTTAGTCATTTTCCAAGATTGGTTCAGAGCCTTGGTTCAATCAAAAATCTCCATTGGCAAGCATCTAAGCACAAAAAGAGACTTGAACCATTGAACCATTGAACCACTTTGGTTCAAACATTCAATGGGTTCAAGGTTTAAAAGGTTCAACATCATTGGCAAGAGTTAAGCACTTCATCAAGGATCAAAGTTCAATCGCTCCATGGTTCATCGACTTCAAAACACTTAGCTAAATCAAGGTGGCTTGAACCATTGAACCACTGAACCACTTTGATTCAAAGGTTCAATGGGTTCAAGGTTCAAAGGTGGGTTCAATTAAATGGTTTAATGCATGGTTCAACCAAGTGGTTCAATGCTTTGGTTCACTCAGTTGGTTCCTTCCCTTAGTTCATCTGCTTGGTTCATCCTTTGGTTCAATCAAATGGTTCGTCAGTCGGTTCAAGGCTTTGTTTGAACCATTGAACCAAAACTTGGTTCAATGGTTGGTTTAACGAAAAGGTTCAACATCTTGGTTTAATGGAGCATTTCATCAGCTTGGTTCATTCAATTGAACCATCAACTTGAACCATTTTAGTTCAAAGCTTGGTTCAACTGATTGGTTCAATGAAGTGGTTCAACAGTTGGTTCAAACAAAGGGTTCATCAGCTTGAACCATTTTGGTTCAAATCCTAGGTTCAACAAGTGGTTCAAAGCCTTGGTTCAATAGAATGATTAAACAGTTGGTTCATCGCCAAAGTTTAAAGGGCCTCCCAAAGGAAAAGTGCCCTTGCAGAGGGCACTTGGTCAATGAAAATACACTTTGAAAGGGTCATTTTCAAAAAGACTATGGCAAGTCTAAGGCACAATTCTTTTAGACAAAAAGTTTGAAAGAATTCTGAGAAGTCACGGAAAGCAAGTTGCAGGCAAAAAATTTGAAGACATTTTGATAAAATCAAATGGCTGGAATAATTCTATGGACTTTTTATCTGCAATAAATTTCTGTAGACTTTTGTCCATGGGAATTTTCCTTGAACTTTTTGTCCGTGAGAATTTTCCCCTGACAAAATGTCCGTGGGAATTTCCCCTGGGACAAATGTCCACAGGGAAAATACCCAAGGAAAAGCACCGGAGAAAGCCCAGGGATTTGTCAGGGGAATATGTCCATGAGAGACTCTTAATCAAAAGGGCCACTGAAGGACCCCGAAGGTCAGGTGCCCTTACGGGGGACTCTCGACTGCTAACTTAAAGGGCACTTCTTGAAGCTGAAGGGTCACCTTCCCTTTGGGAAGGATGTAAAACAAGAAGCCTGAAGACCATTCAAGGATCATTTCTTAAGGCTCAAAAGGGCAAGTTCAATCCAAAAAAGTACCAAATAGAGAGCCAAAAGAGGACTAAAGGGGTGACACGCTCGAAGGTGTCAAATTCAACATAGTGAACTAGTTGTTGAGAACACATAGTGACAGGCAAGCAAATGTCAATTTTAAAGCCCATAAAATAGCCATTGTTCCTATGAATCTATAGACCTAAATGCATTTACAGACTTCAAGGCCAAGACTAGTAGAAAGTGGGAAAAGATAGAACAACAAATTAAATCTAGGACCCAATTCAATTAACCAGAAAAGGAGGAACGATGAAGGTAAGATCAGATCGCTAGGTAGACATTGAAAGTTGTACACTTTCAATAGCATGACTTGTTTCTCTGCATTGATAAAATTAAATGGGTAAAATGCCCCAAAGTTCCAACCTATCTTCCTAATAGTTTTCCACTTAACATGATGTGTTACTATTCTTGAGTCCTCCTTGAAGAGGCTATATAAGGGACTCTCTTCTATTATAAATGGATCTCTTTTTTAACAATCAGAATGAAACTCTACCCAAATTGAAAGGTATCATTGAGACTTTGTGCTCAGTCTGTTGATCATATTTTGCTATTGGAATAAGAAAGCAAGGGACTATTTTAGACATTATGATGTGATATCTTTGTTGTTGAGGAAACTGTTCTTATGTCTTTTTCCTTGATATATTTTCTATTCCATTAATTCAACAAGCAGGATTAGTAAAATTAGTCAGGAAGGTGTCCTGAAGAATCAACTGTGGAGAGACTTTGTGCCCCCTTTAGTGTGTTTTCTTTTCATTTCTATGTAAAGGACTTTGGGATGACTTTGTGCCATCATTGTCCTTCGTACTTTACTCTTGAGCAAGTCAGGTGGAGACTTTGTGTTGTATCTCAATTTGCTAGTTACTATGCCCTCAGTTAGATTTTGCTTTTACTTCCAGGAGTATTCTTGTGGCTGGCTGAATAGTTCTTCTAAAAGAAGAGGAGTGTTGTCTGTCATTTACCTTGAGTTTTTCCTTTGTTTTGTACACATCATCTCTAAAGAAAGAGAGATGGATGGCTTATTCTACCCTTGAGTATTATTTTATATTTATACATATATATATAGCATATCCATAGGGAACCTCCCCTTGATGAGAGGAGAGATCAGTCCCCTTTTGATGTGGTAAACCTACACATTTGGATGATTAATCTTCCTACTTTGGCTGATCAGACCTATTTTGTTTACCAATACACTGATAGACAAAATATTCAACCAAAAAATTTTGGTGACTCCACTGGGGAAATACCCATTATCCATCTATAGTCTTATCATTCACCTCCACACTAACAGGGAAAGAGTGCGCAGTTTAAATCCTCAAGCTTTAACTGAAGCAAGGTCAATTCTTTTCCATTTTTGTTTCAAAATCTGGCAAATTCAAGGTATACATGAAGTCAAACGGCTAAAGGTATCATTAACCCTGTATTCGAGCTAGTACAGTAAAGTGATTTTGATCTGTTTCCTTCACCATCTCATCTCCAATGAACCAAGAGCTTTCCTCCTACTAAAGCCAGATCTCCATTGCTAGACGAAATATCTACTTCTATTGTTGATAAAGCTTTACTAATAATTACCCCTCTGAGATTTGTTATCCCTCCTTTTCATAATCCTATAATGGTAGTTCAAGGCCCCTATGGTAATGCTTTTGACCCTCTCAATCTTAATCCACCTCTACATGAGCTTCCACACAATTCAAGGAAGAATTTTCCCAAATTCTATGGTGACAAGAAAGTTCATCCTGATGAACACATTATAGCATTTAGCATAGCTTGTGGAGTAATTGGAGTAGAATTTGGAGATGTAATAGTCATGTTATTTGTAGAAACATTACAAGGTGTTGTTGTAGATTGGTTTTATCATCTACAGGCTCAGTTTGTAACCGATTGGAATACTCTCAAAGATAAGTTTGAAGCCAGATTCAAACCTGTAGAAGATGCACATTCACTTCTGGCTCAACTTACATAGATGAAAAAAGAGCCTTATGAGCCTATGAGAGACTTCATAGCCAAATTTGGCAAATTGAGAAATAGAATTCCTATAATTGCTCGACCTACAACTGAGAATATTAAATGTTTCTTCATTAATTCTTAGTTACCTAAAGTCAATTTTATGTTGAGATGTGTTGGTCAAATAGATCTTGTTGCAGCTCAACTTTTGGCCACTGAGGTAGAAGATGATCTCATCTTAGTAGGGAAGATAAGAAGAGATCCAAATAGAAATAGAACTTCATCATCTTCTGAACATGCATCTATAAACACCATAGATCCAATGGTGCAAAAATTAGCAAATGAGCTGCTTGCCTTGAAAAGACAAATGGCATAAGGAATGTCTTCTACTCCTCCATACAGAGATATGCCAAGAAGGACATTTTCAAATCAATCATATCAAGGCAATGCTGCCAAAAATCAAGGGCAATAGAATCACCTTCCTCCTCCATAAGGGAAACTTGCCCTAGAAGCTCCTCTAACCAATTCAGCAATGGGATATCTTGAAGTAGACTCATATTTCTCTTTCCAGCTTGAATTGAATCAAGAAAATGATGTTGATATCATTGAATAAAATCAAGAAGAATTAGTTGGTGACTCCCACATTGGTTTCCTGAACTACCAGGATGAACCTGGAAGCAAAGGAGAAGCTTTAAATGGATCATATGCAGTGTTTACCAGGTCTAAAAACCAATCAATCTAGCAAGCTGATAGAGAGAAGATAGAGGAACAACCTCAACCAACAATCACAATTGCTAAGCATGGAACCACTCTACCTATTTAGTCAAAGGATCTGGTGATCACCCAAAAGGTAAATACATCCATTTCACCTTCACCTTCTACTTCAAATTTGCAAACCAGTCCACCTCCCATCCCTCCTAAAACTTAAAAGATTGAAGTACCTTTCTCAGTACCTAGCTCAATTCAACCATTTGACATAATTGATCATGTTAAAAAAAACCAAAATACAAATGTCTGAATTCAAATATTTGTAGTCTAATCCTGATCAATTGGATAGGTTGGTCTAATGTCTCAAGAACCAAACCATTGTTGCAAGACAAGAGGTTAAGAAAATAATTCTTGATTTTCCAAAGAACATGCCCATTCCAAATAATCTTATCATTACCCCTCCAGCTGCCCCTAGGAAAATAGAACCTTTCTATGTTTCCCTGTTAATAAATGGTTATCAGCTCAATAATTGCATCATTGATTTCAGGGCATCTGACAATGTCATGCATGCTAAAGTAGCTAAGTCTCTGGGTCTCACATTGACCAAAACCTTTGGGAGATGTTTCTCCATGGAAGATAAGCAAGTACCATTGTTGGAGAAAATCAAAGATGCCCAATTTGCATTCGTAGCCTTTCCAGACAAGAGGATCAAGATGGTTATCTTGGTGGCTGATGTCTTAGCATCTTATGGCATTTTTCTTAGACAAAATTCTGTAGAGACATGGGAGGAGAACTAAGCATGGACCTATCTGAAGCAAGGATCCCTGTCCAAGGCATAATAAAGAGATTGCTCCCTGAAAAGGAGGCAAATATGTGTTTACCCAAACATCATCCCCCGCAGCACAAATTATATTTGAATCTTCAGCTAGGGGTAATTATTTCTTTACCATAGAGGATGATCATGTTCCTACAGATGAAAGTCCTGTAGCTGACAATCTAGGAATTGATCCAAATAAGACTTTAGGAGAATTGGTAGAGCACAATACAACTAAGGAAGGATCTTCCATCCATAATGAAGAGAAATCTGATAAGAGATTAGCTTTTGATGATATTTCAATCCTAAAATCTAATGGCAGCAATTTTTCCACTAATGATGGAGTTGGGACTGTGTTGATATCTCCTCAAGGAGATATTCTTCCTTCATGCAATTTGCAAGTCAACAACACCAACAACATAGTTGGATATGAATCTCTGTTGCTCAGATTAAAGATTACTCACTATGAAGAAATCAAACTCCTTCACATCAAAGGAGATGTTACGCTAATAATTTGTCAGGAGTTTGATATAGACAATCTAATCATATGTTGGACTAAAATAGAAGAACAACCAATTATGCTAATGGACCATGCTATTGCAAATCAAAATCAGGCAAAGGAATCCTTCACCAAGAAAGTAAGGAGTTATGGCTTTCAAATTGAAGACCACATCCTACCATGGGACAAGAAGAAGAAATAGTCAACAGGAAGATGCAAAAAATAAGTTTCCTAGTGGAGAGCTCCATTCGCCTGTCATCATTTTTGGGGGCAAAATAGTTTCCTGCTAGTTTACCAAGATGGCACACTATTTTCACTGACTCTCAAGAAACATCTGAAATACTTCAATTCTTGAAGTATCAGATCATTGCATCTGTATATATGCATATTTGTATAATTTTTAATTCTATTTTGTTTTGTTTGTTTTATTTTTGATGCCTTTCATTTTTGGGTAGCATGACTCTGTAACCCAATGGTACACATGAAGACACTAGAAATTTTGGATTCTACTCCTTTCAATTCATTTTGCAATTGACAAAAGTTCCCCACCTGGAGCCAAATGTTGTTCCCCAAAAATATCACTCATTTTTTGGGACAACATTTGAACTTTTTGCTCGTACAGACTAAAATTGTCTCTTTCATTTCCAAAATTTGTCCTAGACATTCAAATTCCTCATTTTCTAAGTTTTTCAAAAAATCTACGGACTTTGTAGGCCTAAATCTACAGACTCTGCAGGCTTGAATCTATGGACTCTACAGGGTTGAATCTATGGACTCAGCAGGAAGAGAAATCTATGGACTCTACAAGTAAAGAATATCTATAGACTGTATAGACCAAGTTAAATGGGCTTTACAGGTTGATTTCTATAGACTTGGTTTCTACATACTCTATAAGCAGGTTCAAAGGCTTCTATAGGTGGTTTCAGTCAAAAGCATCAGTTTTCAACACTTAGTCATTTTGTGGGATTGGTTCAGAGCCTTGGTTTAATCAAAAATCTCCATCGACAAGCATCTAAGCACAAAAAGAGACTTGAACCATTGAAATATTGAACCATTGAACCACTTTGGTTCAAGGGTTCAATGGGTTCAAGGTTCAATAGGTTCAACGTCATTGGCAAGAGTTAAGTGCTTCATCAAGGTTCAAATTTCAATCGCTCCATTGTTCATCAGCTTCAAAACACTTAGCCAAATCAAGGCGGCTTGAACCATTAAACTGTTGAACCATTGAACCACTTTAGTTCAAAGGTTCAATGAGTTCAAGGTTTAAAGGCGGGTTCAATCAAACAATTCAATGCATGGTTCAACCAAGCAGTTGAATGCTTTGGTTCACTCAGTTGGTTCATTCACTCAGTTCATCCACTTGGTTCATCTTTTGGTTCAATCAAATGGTTCGTCAGTCAGTTCAAGGCTTTGTTTGAACCATTGAACCAAAACTTGGTTCAATGGTTGGTTCAACGTCTTGGTTCAATGAAAAGGTTCAATGTCTTGGTTTAATGGAGAATTTCATCAGCTTGGTTCATTCAATTGAACCATTAGCTTGAACCATTTTGGTTCAAATCTTGGTTTAACCAATTGGTTCAATGAAGTGGTTCAACGGTTGGTTCAAACAAAGGGTTCATTGGCTTGAACCATTTTGGTTCAAAGCCTAGGTTCAACAAGTGGTTCAAATCCTTGGTTCAATGGAATGGTTCAACAGTTGGTTCATCACCAAAGTTTAAAGGGCCTCTCAAAGGACAAGTTCCCTTGCGGAGGGCACTTGGTCAATGAAAATACCCTTCGAAAGGGTCATTTTCAAAAAGACTACGGCAAGTCTAAGGCACAATTCTTTCAAACAAAAAGTCCGAAAGAATTTTGAGAAGTCACGGAAAGCAAGTTATGGGCGAAAAACCCGAAGACATTTTGATAAAATAAAATAGCTAGAATAATTCTGCAAACTTTTTGTCTGCGGGAAATTTCTGTGGACTTTTGTCCATGAGAATTTTCCCCAGACTTTTTGTCCGTGGGAATTTTCCTTAGAAAAAATGTCTGCAAGAATTTCCCCCGAGACAAATGTCCATGGGGAAAATACCCAGGGAAAAGTGTGGGAGAAAGCCTAGGGATTTGCTAAGGGAATATGTCTATGAGAGACTCTTAAGCAAAAGGGCCTCTGAAGGACCCCGAAGGGTAGGTGCCCTTGCAAGGGACTCTCAGCTGCTAACTTAAAGGGCACTTCTTGAAGCTGAAGGGTCACCTTCCCTTCGGGAATGATGTAAAACAAGAATCCCAAAGACCATTCAGGGATCATTTCTTAAGGCCCAAAAGGGCAAGTCCAATCCAAAAAAGTGCCAAACAGAGAGCCAAAAGAGGACCAAAGGGTGACGTGCCCAAAGAAGTCAAATTCAACACAACAAACTAGCCATTGAGAACACATAGTGACAGGCAAGCGAATGTCAATTTTAAAGCCCATAAAATAGTTATTGATCTTTTGAATCTACAGACTTGAATGCATTCACAGACTTCAAGGCCAAGACTAGCAGAAAGCTATAAAAGATAGAATAGTAAATTGAATCTAGGACCCGATTCAATTAACCAGAAAAGGAGGAATGATGAAGGTAAGATCAGATCACCAGGTAGACATTGAAAGTTGCAAACTTTCAATAGCATGACTTGTTTCTCTGCATTGATAAAATCAAATGGGTAAAATGCCCCAAAGTTCCAACCTGTCTTCCTAACATTTTTCCATGCAACATGATGTGTTACTATTCCTGAGTCCTCCTTGAAGAGGCTATATAAGGGACTCTCTTATATTGTAAATGGATCTCTTTTTTGACAATTAGAATGAAACTCTGCCCAAATTGAAAGGCATCATTGAGACTTTGTGCTTAGTTTTTTGATCATATTTTGTTATTGGAATAAGAAAGCAAGGGACTTTTTCAAACTTTGTGATGTGATATCTTTGTTGTTGAGGAAATTGTTCTTATGTCTTTTTCCTTGATATGTTTTATGTTCCATTAGTAAAATTAGTCAGGAAGGTGTCCTGAAGAATCAACTGTGGAGAGACTTTGTGCCCCCATAGTTTCCTTCAGTGTGTTTTCTTTTCATTTCTATGTAAAGGACTTTGGGACAACTTTGTGCCCTCATTATCCTTCGTACTTTACTCTTGAGCAAGTCAGGTGGAGACTTTGTGTTGTATCTCGATTTGTTGGTTATTACACCCTCAATTACATTCTACTTTTACTTCTAAGAGTATTCTTGTGGCTGGATGAATAGTTCTTTTGAAAGAAGAGGAGTGTTGTCTGCCATTTCCCTTGAGTTTTTCCTTTGTTTTACACACATCATCTCTGAAGAAAGAGAGATGGATGGATTATTCTACCCTTGAGTATTATATTTTTTTTATACATATATATAGCATATCCACAGGGAACCTCCCCTTGATGAGAGGAGAGATCAATCCCCTTCTGATGTGGTAAACCTACACATTTGGATGACTAATGTTCCTACTTTGGTTGATCATACCTATTTTGTTTACCAGTACGCTAATAGACAAAATATTCAACCAACATTGTCTTCATCCAATAGTAAAGAACTTTTGTGCTCATCTATTAGTGCCTTAAAAAGGTTTTCACTAATGAAGTTGTCTTGATTATCCTGTATCACCTTTGAGAAGGTTTCACTAAGGAAAATTAGATTTTGACTTTGATTGTCTTCTATCATTTCCAAAAAAGTGTCACTAAAAGAGGTTAAGTTTGATCTTTGGTTATCCCCTAGTGCCTTAAAAGAGGTATCACTAGGAGAGTGTTCTTCTGCTACATGAATGTGATCTTGGACTCCTTGTTCTTCTTCAAATTCTATGTCACCATATATGTAGTTCAATAAAGTTTGATTTTGTCAATCCTAATCAACACTTGTGGGATATGGGATGTCAATAATATGGCTATCTTGGTTGATGGTAATAGCCTATGGAATGGTAATAGAATGGGTGTTGGTTGCATAATCCTCATAGAATATACTAAGAGAACTTGTGTTGATGCCAAAGTACTCATCCTCAAAAATCATAGAAGGATCACAAATGTAATCAAAGGAATCTATGAGGCATGCATAACCAATATTGTAAAAACCATGAACATATCCTTCTTCTATATTTGATTCTGACTCAAGGGACTTTAAATCTGATGTTGAGACTGATGTTGATTCTGATTCTAATGCTAAATCTGATGTCAATTCAAGAATAGAACCTAACTATAATTTTGATTCTTCATCTGATGGGTACTCTGTTATAATAATGTCTTGTTGAATATTTGGTTTCGGACAAGTAATAACTTGTAATAGCATGATGGGTTCCACAAAAACTAGTTTGTCAAAGTGAGACTCCTCTAGGTTGGGAAATAGGGCAAGAGACAATTCCTCAGAGACTGGCTTATCAATAAGAGGCTCTTGAAAAATAGGCACATAGTTGAGGTAATGATTTTCCCAAAGGTGGTTATAATCATTAAGAAGTGACTTAGCAAAGACTGTCTCATCAGTGTGAGACTCCTTGATAGCTGGTATAGGATCAATAGGCAATTTATCACAGGTTGACTTATTACAAGTGGTTGGTTCAATAAAAACATCTTGGATTAGTTGGTTTTCTTAGCCTTGACTTCCAATGAGTTTGAAGATACCAATTTTAAACATATGTTGGTCTTCAAATAATTGGATGGGTTGAGGTTTGGATGGGATTGGTACTAGATGAGGAATGATCAGTGGTTGGATAATGGTAGGGCCTTCAGGATCATGATTCCTTTTATGAGGCAAAGGAAAAAGTCTTGAGATGGTAATGATAGGGTGATGCGGAGCTTGATTTCTCACACAAACCAGAGGACTAGGTCCTAGAATGATGAAGGGGCTTTGTGGAGAGTGGTTTCTCATACAAACCAAAGGATGAGGTCTTGGTATAGAAATGGTTGGGCATTGTGGAGCTTGGTTGCTCACACAAACCAAAGGAATAGGTGTAGTAATGGTAATGGTATTCCTTGGATATTGTGGAACTTGATGGGTCATATAATCCAAAGGAGGGTTAGGGGTATTCAATGATCAGATAGAAAAAGGATGTCATGAAACTTGATTGCTTGCACAAGCAAAAGCATCCAAGTCTTCCTCATAAACCATATCATCCCAGTCATGAGTTGGATCATAAGATGGTTCTTGGTTGTGCTCCATGTAATGATTATTGAAAAGAGGGTGTGGATTTGTATCCCAAATAACATTATCCATAGTTGGGTCTTTAAATTCCTCTTCCCAATCCTTTTCACACCAATCAAGGTCTCGATTTGGATCATAAGTTCCTTCGTGGCTTTGTTCCCATGAATGATTAATATGAGGCAGATAAAAATCTATCTCATAAACCATATTAACATCATTGGCGTCTTGACAAAAGACATAAAAGTCATTTTATGTGGCCATTCTATCATAAGTCAGATTGTAAGTGACTTCACTATAAGTGTAGTTAGACATATCCACATAAATGATGAAAGCTCTGAAGATAAAAACACTTAGAGTTATACAAACTTTAAAAAACTATGTCCAAAGGACAAATGGTTCAAACTTGGTCTAACTTGGTCAAAGGGGTGGAGCTATATCTCCAATATGGTCTAAAAGTGGAGATGTATTTCCAAAATGATTTGTGTTAAGACTTGTCATAAAACAACCTAAGATCAAATGTCTAATGTCAAATGACATATGTATAAAAGGTCAAGTGTGTGAATAAAAATTGGCATGTCAAAGGTCTAGGTCAAATTGTTTCAAATAAAGTCTAAACTAGGAAAGGGAAAAGTTGAGATGCTAGGTCTTTTATCCAAATGTAAAGTCAAAAGCTAGGCTTAAATAAATAGGCATGTGCTAAGACTTTTGGCCAAATGATGTCGAAATCTAGACTTGAAACAAAGGCTGATGTGATTTGATTTAATCTAAAAAGTTTGGAAACAAATTTGACATAGACCCAACACATGGAATCAAACATAAACATAATCATTTGGCATAAGGCATAAGATAAAAGGATCTTTTAAAAACATTATGTTCTCCCAAATAAAAGCACAAATAATGATGAGGATGGGCATTAAACAAACAAACCATGAATAGTTTTTAATTTTTGGTAATCGATTAACTGAAGTTATGCAACCCAAAAGAGAAAGATATATGTATCATCCCCATGAATTGAGGCTTAAATAGAAATCAATCAATGTTTAGATCCAAATTTAGCAAGGCTAATTTAAAACTCAACATTGAAAACTAGGATTTGACCAAACAAGCTAGACAAGATTGGACAACATGACAACATAAGACAAAGGTCTAAATGGTATATACAAAGTGGTTTGAAACAAATGGTTTTGATACAATGGTAAACAAGTCTTGAAATAAATTAAGTAACCTAACAGCATAAGCATGCTTGAATTATGTGGTCAATATTATGTTTCAAAGACTAAAAAAAGGCTCAAAAATGTTTTGACATGATTTGGTCAGCATAACACTACCCTTTGCAACTCATATACATTGTTTTGACATGGCTTATGAATAAACAAACAATATTTAGTCTCAAAGCATACCAAGAAAAAATAACCAAAATACACTAAGTATAATCAATCCAAATCCTAAAAAGGGTATGACAGAATGGGGTTTACTAAACTAGTAAGGTTTTGATCATTCTAGGGGAATAAATTACACAATGACTTTCACATCAAATGATGCAAAATACAAGCACACAAATTGGGTGACCATGGCATTGGCTAGTTGTAAAAAGGTTTAGTCCTTTTTAAAACCATTATATCTTGTTATTACCTCAATGTAGTGTGATGTCCAAATGCAAATGCATCCCATGTAAAACTCCAAAGGAGCCAAATGAAGTCAATGTTGGGAGGTGCAACCCTAGGTTAAAGCTTCCCTAAATAACTTGTGGGAGGTGATGAAGTCTCCCTCACAATCCAAGATACATAAAAATAAATAAAGCATGAAATTAGAAAGACTTTAGGGTCATTTTCAAGGTCACCCAAACTTTGATGAGTTTTTAGGGAGTGTTTTAGATGACTTTCTTTCTAAGACTTGGACTAGGCTACTTGTAATAGGAATGGTGATTTTGATTCCAAGGGTTCCCTATAGGGGAAAAATGAAAGAGAATACACACAACATACCTCTTTTTTCCAAAAAAAATTGATTAAAAAACTATTTCAAACAAAAATTAACAAGTGTGTTTAATTTTAAACCCCAAAATGAAATGGTTGGTGGTGTTCATTTGACCCCTTGGTCTTAGTTGTAAACTTTGAAAAACATTCACCAAAAACACCTAAATTCTTTGTTAAACACTCAAAACAAGGTTCCTAATTGATTTTTAAGAATGAAAAGGTGATTTAAACATGTTTTGAGAAAATATCAAGCTTGGTTCTATAGTAAAATTGTTAGCATGTCCTTTAGCTTTAAATCTCTTTTTAGCTTGAAATAATGAACTTAAAAAAACTAGCTCTCAAGTCTATGTTTTTAGAATTACATAGTGACCAACATCAATTATTACCACTGACATCATTTACTATGGCTAAACAAGATCTAACTAATGTCAGTTCTGCTGACCGACATCGGTTAAGTCAATAACCAATGTCGGTATTTCTTATCGACATCGGTTACTGTGTAAAACTATGGCAACCAAAAATGGCAAAATAAAGTTACAAAATCAATTTACAAAAATTTTAAAGCCTCAAATAAATATTTTAGAGTTTCAAAAATATCTCCTTCAGGTGTGAGATATATCTAGTCCCATTAGGCATGCCATTTTGTGATCTAGGAATTTGACTCAAGAGAGGATGGTTAGTATGGTGTTAGTTACAAAATGAAACCAAGATGAAATAAACACACTAATAACATAACATCTCTAGGCCTAAACACTAGGGAGAACTTAGTTAATAAACATAAATGACAAACACAACTAAAAAGCAAGGAAATAACTACAAGAATTCCTTCACCTTCCTTGGATGCTCTAAATGCCTTTGTAGTGGTGGCTTGCTCAGCTTGTGCTCATGAAGTCTTTGGTAATGGAAGCTTGAAAACCTCCATCTCTCCTTGGCACCTTTGGCTTGTGGCATGGCTTGGCTTGGAATCAATTTGGCATTATAACACTAGTTTCATGAAGCTTTTTGGAACAAATTTGGCATTATAACTTTGCATCTAAAAAGCTTGGAAATGATGTTGTGAGGCCTCTTATTTATTGATTTTTGAAAATGTCTAAAAATCAACCTAAACCATCAATCTAAAGATTGAGATGTGTGGTTGAGGATTAATTCAATTTTTGGAAATAAGTTTGTAATTATCCTCATCATGACATTGGAAGAAGGGGAAATTAAGAGGCATGGAGGGCATCATGGAAGGCATTGATGAGGCATGGGAGGCATGAATCTTGATAATTATGGAATTTATGGCCTAGGGATGTCTTCCCAAGAAATGAAGTCACTTGATGATGTAGATATTAAATATTCATTCCTAAAAACAAGTATTCAACAAGTTTATATGGAATTATTAATTATTCCTTGTTTTGGGTTAATTATCTCTTAAGCATGATTAAGCACTTTGTGTGCAAATTACCCAAATTGATCAGAATGCCTTATTATTGGTCCAAATTTTGATTGGATTGGAATTGGAATGTGAAATAAAATGTGTTGGAAGTGTATTCCCATTTAGGATGTTTTCAACAACAAATAATAATGCACATGCCTTATGTAAAATATTTGATAAGGAAGAGCAATCCAGAGTACCTACCTGCAAATTTGGCAGTTTGAATTGAAATGAACTGATTAAAGTTAGCTAGCCCATAAATTTCATTACCTTATTTAGGGATACCCTAGCCAAAATTGGCACTTGAATATGTAATTTTCACATCATTTACCATGTTTTAGTGTTTTTAGATCAAATTATGCATTTTAGGTGGAAATTAGCCAAAAGCCTGATTATGGGTTATTGGTAGCCAGTTTTAGGTGTCTACAAGAATCATGATCAAAATTATGACCAAAAATAAAATCCATAGCCAAATTAAAAAGTTGCCTACATGTATCATGAGAATGACCCCAACTAGCATGAAACCAACAAAATTTATTGGGATCATACCAAGATTTCATAGGATGAGTGGGATCAAGTTCTCATGGGAGAGGCTTAGGTAGACATTTTAGTAATTTATCTCAAGATAGAGGTTTGTGAACATTGATGTTATTAGGTGAATATAAATGAGGATTGGTGAATTCTTGAGAAGGGGGAACTAGTTTTGAAGGTTGGTTAGGAATAACAACTTGAATAGTGTGAATGGTGTCATAAGAGTCTGTGACACCATCATTGGTAGCATGAAAATACTTGTTCTCAAGTAAATTATGAGGACCCATACAAGGTTGGGGTGGCTCAAATTTATGCATAAGGAAATCTTGACATTTTTCTTGGTCAATAGCCTTCTCCAAGGTAAATGGAGAGAGAGTCCAAACCGGATATTTCAACTTGGGAAAAAGAGCATTGGTAAAGAAATGAAAAAGGTTATTATTGACCATGTTATGTTCACATTTGTTGGACAATGTTTTCCAAATTTTAACAAAACCTTGGGTAGCTTCATTTTCAAGTTATTTACAATTGATAAAATGGGCCAAGGTATTCTCAAGAGGATCACTAGTTTGGAATTCTTGGACTAGAGCATTTAATAAATCTTCCAAACTAGTAATAGAATGAGTTTTAAGTTGGTTGTACTAATATAAATCATGAATTGTGAGGGTTTTGGATAATATCTTGGTAGTGGAAAACTTATTTAATTTGACCCAATTTTTATATAGGTTTCCTAATGTTTTTAAGTGAAGAGTAGGATCAGTTGACTCATTGTAAGAAATGGTAGGGGTGATACCTCCTATATTGATATTAGAAATTTGAGATGTAATAGGTTCATTTAGAAGATTATTAATTGTCTTGTTGACAAGAGGTGGTTGAGGGATGAGATTACCATGGTAATATAGAAGAGGAGGTGGGGGAATATTTTGGTCATGTATGCCCCATGGAATCTTTTAAGGGTGGGTTTAAAGATGGATAAGGTTGTTTTACATTCACATCATTTGATTTATATTATGATCTTGAAAAGTATTCATTTGATTAAGCATTTATAATAAGATTTGTTGGGTTTGAGTTGCATTTTTGACATTATTTGAAGCACTACAATTGGAAGTAGTGGTTTGGGTACCATTATTATTGTTGGTAGGAGCTTGAGAGGAGCTATTAGAATATGAGGCACTAGTGGCTATTAGAACACAACTAGATAATGAGAAGGGGGTGAATGATTATATTAAGTAAAACTAGTCCTTTTCAAAACCTTTTAGTTTAGATTAAGATTATATATATAGATCACACACACACACATAACACAAGATATACTATGGAAAACCCAATATGGGAAAAACCACCATGAGAATAGTTTCTAGAGTCTACCATTCTAATCCAGCCTCACAATAAGGAACCTCACTAGTTACAAAGCTTAATGGAACCAACCCTAAGGAGACACCAATCCCCTAATTTAAGAGCTTTAAATCTAAAGAAGCACCCACTCAGCTTATCTAATGGTACCAACCTATCAAATTCATCTATGGAGCTACAACTCCATATTACAACATAGATTCATAAAAATAATCTAATCCTTCAATTCTCTATTACAAGTCTGATCTACAATTGTTCATGCTCTGCACATAATCTCTTTGTGCCTTTTTTTACTTTCTATCCTTCTGTCTCTGTGTCTAGATTTGTCTCTATTTGACATACTTCATCTCTCTCTCACTCTGCTCCTCTATCTCACTATTTGACTCTGCTCAATAACAATATCTCTAGTAGCCTTTGCCTTTGTCCTAGATGTCATATCTATAAACAATTGATCTATGGTTCCATATCTTTTTTGTGTTCACACTTGTTTAGTAACACATCACACTCTATTTTGGACTCAATTCATTATGACTTGAACTATAAGCTTCTTGTGTCTCAAATTCATGCATTACCATTATTATTCATAGTCTCATTACCATCTATAGCATTTATTGAACTCTAGTTTTTATGCACATGCACATTTACATATATTTGATAGGTTAGATTGATCAATCTCATTGTCTATGTCATGAAACAAAGATTAATTGCTTGTTCCTACATCTAACCATTAGACTAAACATAACTTTAAATATCAATCATTGATCTTGCATATGGCACCATGATAAGATGGTCTATATTGAAAAGGATTATATTTAAAATTCATCCATTAGATTGATCTTTGATAGGCTCATGTTGTTTGTTTTATCTTTATACACTTATAAAATTTAGTTTTATCAAATTTAAAATATATCCATTCATCTTCTTGATCCAATCTTTTGCATGTCATTAAATCTCCAAAGATGCAAGATCTTTATCTCTATATAGATGTTAAATGTTGAGCTCTTTATCCCATCTCTCTATTTCTTATGTCTTTGGATCACTTTTACTCCATCAATGTTCTCATATTTGCTCATTATTTAACTCTCCACTATGTTGATAAACCTCAATCACTTTATTCCATGTGAGTCCATTCACTCCATTAAATCTACTTTATATGATCATACACTCACCATCATATCTTTTGACAAGATCGATCTTTAACTCTACTTATCTCTCAATAATGTGACACTTGGGATAAGTGTGTGCCTTCTACACATTGTTTTCAATTCCTACTATTGAGATACTTAGAATACTTGCATTTCTCATTAATTATTTGGCATTAAAATTTACCGTAGATTTACTATGCAAAATTTATTATTAGGTCACTTGTCACTAGCAAAGGTCCTTTTAACACATTGACTTTACTACACTTCATTAGATCTTTAATGTATGATTAAGTGATAGCCATTGATTAATCTAGGACAAATATAAACTCTAAGACTTAAGAAATATTATGTTCATTGATCACAACTTCAGCTGGTAATTGCTAGGTTGAGGGGACAATTTTACAATGATGACAAAGGCTTAAGTTATAACTTAAGCTACTAGGTTCAAGCTATATCCAGTCAACATCAAAATAGAAAATTCATGTTGATGCCATGACTTAAACCCTTAAGGTTTAATTGAGAAACTCAATTTTTTTTAGAGAAAAGATAATTCATTTCTAAGCTCATTCCTTCTCATTTGAACTTGTGGACCATATATCTAAAATGCTCATGAAAAACCCATAACATATCTCCTATCTATTTTCTTTGAAAATTTACATAAATGGTCTTTGTAAAATCATGAAAAATTTAGAGGACTTTCTAAATATCTGACTAAGTATGGAACCATTCAACATGCCTAGAGGGCTAACTTTGCACCTACATAACTCTTATTGTGCTCAGTCGCATGACCTATAATTTAGCACATAAGATCTTTTTACATAGGAAATTACATCCATATATCTAATTACTTTTGAAGCCTTCATATGTGAAATATATGGTATCATCAAAGTTCCCACTTATCTTTATATTGCAACCTACAAATTTGACCAAGTGTTGGAAAACATTGTCAAAATATCTAGTAGCCATACTTTTCTCAAGCATATCTTTTGTCATGCTAGATTACATGACCTAATATTTAGCACATAGAAACTAGGCACAAAAATGAACAAACCCATATGATAATTTTGTCATGGTACCTTCATATGTGTTACTATTGACCTCATTGATATGCCTACTTGGATTTGTTAAACCCTTTTATATATTTGGCTAAGTGTTGGAAGTTTTAGTGAATTTTGTCCAAGTAGCCAAATTTGCATCCCCATATCTTTAATTATGCTTCATCACATGTCTTCAAATTTGGCATATAAAAAATATGGACTAATTTTATCACAACCATGTGACCATCTCCCCCATACTTGTTCACATGTAGCAATGGTGATGTCAGCAAAATACCTTCTCATCTTTTCCTATCATAGACCCAAAATTTCTAGATGGTCAATATGAAGAACCAGATGAATTCTACTTATGCACACAAGAATTCCAATAATCCTTGAAATTTTATATCATCCTTTGCATATCCTCTAATCACCACATTCAGTCCTAGACATCAATGATATTCTCATAATTTCCCTTTTGACATCGATGACAATCATATTTTTAACAATCTCTCCCTTTGTCATTAACAACAAACTAAATGCTCTGATCTTCTAATATTTTGCTCTTTCTCTGGTATTGATTTCATTAGATTTTTATGAGTATGAATTGAGGCTATTCATACCAAAATTTTTCCCACTTAGGCTATGGCACATTTTCCTAATACTCAACTTGAACACTGCTCTACTTCTTCTTTGACATTTTCACTTTTTCTCCAAACTTGTGTAGAGAGCATTTTGCTCTTGTTCTCCCATGGAGAGAATTTGCACTTTTTCTCCCCCTTTAACATCAATGTCAAAGAGACCCTTTCTAACTATTTGTCTAAATTTTTCTCCCCCTTTATTAGATAAAGCATTTTGTCTAATAATTGCAACCTTTAAGTCATTATAAATTTTCAAAAGTATGCATACCTAAGTTATCTTTTCTTTCTACTTCCATGTATTAACCAAGATTCTATAAGACTCCCCATGGAGTCATTCCCTATCACTAGGATAGATTGATGTGGTGTAGGATCCACCACTTTTAAATTCTATCTAAAATATTCAAATGGTTCATTGGGAAGAGGTTTTGTGGATATGTCTATAATTTGATCCTTATTAGCACATATTCCATTGTGACCTCTTGATCTTCAACCTTTTCTCTCAAAAATGATACTTGATTGATATGTGTTTGGTTATTAAATGCATCACAATATTCTTTGATATATTTATACATCTTGAATTATCACAAATAATAGAGATAAGTGCCTTTTACTCTACTTTGGTGTCCTTGAGTGTTTGCTTCATCCACAAGACTTGTGTGTAAAATGCCACTGATGTTACATATTATGCTTCTACTATAGAAAGGTTAACTAGCTCTTGATTATTTTTTTTTGGCCATAAAACAAGTTTGTTTCTAAGGAAAAATACACCACCACTAGTGCTTCTTCTATCATCCACACTTCCTACCTAATCAACACCTATATAAGTTGTCAAAGTAAAATATTCACTTATAAGATACCATAGGTCATCATCAATTGTGATCTTGATGTATCTAAAGGTCCTTTTCACTGCATTGGGCATGTGATTATTTGGGAGAATCTTGAAAACTTACAACCATGCACACTTATTGCATGATATCTCATCTTGATGCAGTTAGGTATAAAAAGTTACCTATCATTGATCTATACATAGTCTGATTTGCATCAAGGGACTCAGAGTACTAATTAGTTTGTTATCCTCCATTCCAAACTTATTTATCATTTCCTTTACATACTTGGTTTGGGATATGAATATCCCTTAATTAGTTTGTGCTATTTATAGACCAAAGAAGAAAGAAAGTTCTCCTAGCATAGACATCTCAAACTCACTTTGCACTTGTGTAGAAAATTGTTTGCACATTTTATTATTTCTACCACCAAATATGATGTCATCTACATATACAAAAATAAACAATATATGCTCACCTTTTGATTTGATGTATAGATTGTTGTCTACACATCTTTTGTTGAAACCTTATTATGGTAGGTATTGGTCCAATCTAGAATACCATGATATCAAGGTGCTTATTTTAGACCATATAGATCTTTATTTAGTTTTCATACATAATCTTATTTTTCTAACAACTGAAAACCTTTAGGTTCTTTTTGTAGACTTCCTCTTCTAGGTTCCCATTCAAGAAAGTAGACTTGGCATCCATTTGATAGACTTTGAATTTATTATAAATAGAGAATTCTAGAAACATTTTTATGGCTTTCCAATCTAGTAACTAGAGCAAATGCTTCCTCAAAATCTATACCCTCAACTTGTTCATATCATTTACACACTATTATTGCCTTATTTCTTATAACAGCTCCATCCTCATTGATCTTGTTTCTATAGACCCATTTTTTTACCTATTACATTTTTGTTTGAAGGTCTTGGGACTAATTGCCAAGTTTTGTTCTTTTCAACTTGGCCTAGTTCTTCTTCCATGGATTTTAGCCAATTCTCATCCTTGATAGCTTCAACATAGCTATTAGCATCAATTTTAGACATTAGAGCAAAACTTACTTGCTCCTTTTTTCATTAAAAACTCTTCTCCTTGTCTAAACTCCTTCATTCTTATTGTCAATTATCTACTCTTTAGGATGATCCTTTTGAACAAATCTTGAAAGTTCCTTTTCATTAATTTTCTTAGCCTCTTCATTATCTACTTCTTCAAGATCTGATTCTTCAATAATTATGTATACACCCTAAATTGGTTAAGCAACCACACATATCATGTCTTCTCATAGTCCTTTCATAGGAGACTTCGACTGGAGAATATGAGCTTTGTTCACATTTATCTATGTCTTTCATTTTGCTCATCTATGTTTTATTTCATGCTTGAGTCAGTTCTTTACTTTTTCCTATTCATTTTAATCATTTATAATAGTCATTCCAACTCAACCAGATCATCTTTCTAGTGATCTTTCCATCCCCTCAAGTCCCTAGCCTATAGGATTAGGAGCATTACGATTGAACTACAACATTGGTGCCACTACTATCCACTTTTGATTCTCTTGTCCAAGGTCATTTTGAATTCCAATAGTTAGTTTACTTCACTTAATGAGTCTCAACCCCTTTTTTTAGATTCATCCTTAAGTTTCTCAATGTTAGCCAAATGAAAATAAAGCTCTCAAATTCAAAATAATGAGTCTCCTATATAAAGGACTACACATGTCATTTTATATCTAACACTTACTCCTTCAGCACATTACATAATAAAAATTAGTCAATAGTATAGCTCAGCAATCTACATCATACATTGACTTGAATGCTTGATCAAGGAAGGCCCTAGGTGAAAGTCATTCTTGCATCTACCATTCATATTTACTATGCACGTTCCCTAAATGAGAATTACATTTGATCTAAGACCCTAACATGAGGATTAATATAGGAAATTATTAGGATAACAAGGGTTCTAGATCATACGATAATTCTTCCCCTAACCTAGTTTTCCCCCTTTTGCTTTTGATGCATTTGTTGTCTACATGTGTGTAGATGAATATAGGGTTTAGATATTCAAATGGATATTTAGTAAGATATATTAACTTTCAACCTCTAAAATTTTGTACACAGGGTCACACAGACATAATGAATAAAACCCAAAAAGATTAGGTCTCTTGGATAATAATGATAGAGGTAGACTACAGTGTCAGTGCCACTAGTGTTATATTTTGGTGTTCCTATCTAATCATAAAACAAAGGTTAGATCTAGGTCATTATAGTGTCCCATACCTACACCATAATTTCTAACTCCTGAATCATTCATTTTAGTCCATTTTTAAGGTAAGTTTATTTCTTTTTACTCATGTAAATTATTTGGTAAAAATCTAAATTTAACATATTAAATTAGATTTTTCCTCTTACTCTAAACCCTTTATTGTTTATGAACTAAGCACTAGATTCCCAAAAATAATAAAACATTTCATGAACTCAACTTACTTCAAACAAATCTAAAACCCTAAATACCCTTAGGGTCATTCCTTCATATTTTTATGTAAAAATTTAATTTCAAAATTTTGATTTTTGTATTCATTATTATGCATTTATCCTATTCGCAAATATTTTTAAAATTTAAATTATTACAATAATTCAAAATTTCTAAAACCCTAGCTCAATACCCTAGATTTCCAAAGTAGGTCCTCAAACCCTAAGCCTTCCTTCCTTAAAATCTTATAAAAAAAATCTTGGAATTTTTGCAAATTTTTTGAAGTGTCAAAAATATTTTCAAAATATTGATATTAGTAGTTTTCTTGTGCAAAAATTCAATTTCAAATTTCTAATTTTTGTATAAATTTTTGTGCATTTATCCTATTCAATAATAAGTTTAGAATTTAAATTATTGCAATAATTTTCAAAAATTCTAAAACCCTAGATTTCTAAACTAGGTCCTCAAACCCAAGCCTTCCTCCCTTTCAATTTTTAGAAAAATAGTTTGAAATTTTTGCAAGTTGTTTGGATTGTCAAAAGTAATTTCAAAATATCTATGTTAGTAGTTATTTTTGCATTGATTTGATTAATAGTACTTATTACACACTCTCTTTGGTGAAAGAAATAAAATGGCCACTAAGGCACTTCTTCCCTCTTATCCCATAGATCAATTTCTAAATGTTCTCATAATTATGACAATGAATGAACAAATTTGCAAAAGTACACATTAGCTAAAAATATGGAAAATGATTTTATTTACAATGAAGATAATTACTATTATTATAATAAGGAATATATGATATATACATGATTGATAGTGATAGTGAAGCACAAATAGATGCATCTTCTTCTCTCAAACTTATCTCTTTTATTCTTTTTTCTAAATAAAAGAATTTTGATAAATGGGAAAGATACTTCTCACCTCATTCTCCTATACACCAATGCACCAAATGAACAAATTAGTCATGCACTTCCAAGTGAACCTCTAATGATGATATTTTATTCCATGTGAACCCTCTCTCTCTCTCTCTCTCTCCTCTCTCTCTCTCTCTCTCTCTCTCTCCTCTCTCCTCATCTCTCTCTCTCTCTCTCTCTCTCTTCTCTCTCTCTCTCTCTCCTCTCTCCTCTCTCTCTCTCTCCTCTCCTCTCCTCTCATCTCTCTCTCTCTCTCTCTCTCTCTCTCTCTCCTCTCTCTCTCTCTCCTCATCTCTCTCTCTCTCTCTCTCTCTCTCCTCTCTCTCTCTCTCTCTCTCTCTCTCTCTATGTTCAAATTACAATAATATAAATGCAATAGAATCAAATTACAAATGCATAGTTCAAATGGTACATCTCTTGTTCTTAACTCTACTTTATCAAAATAATATCTAAACGATAACTCTCTTTCTCTAACTTCTCATGAAAATAATTATTTTAATCCATCCATCGATAGCATAGATGCACATAATATTCCAATTTCCAATGATAATTATTGCACATTCTAAAGGAATTAAATTCTTCTCTTACACCTCTCCCTAGCAATGATGGAAGTGATAATGAGTATGATAGTGAACATGCAAATGAATATGAAAATGAGAGTGATTATGAAAAATATTGTAATTCTGATAATGCATGGAACAATGATGATTATAATGCACATAGTGAAGAATAAAATGGATATCATGCCTCTAACTCTTCTCTCATTTCTCTTCTCAAACATAATGCACTACCAAATGTTGTTTCTACTTCTATGAATGATTGTATTTCAAATAATGCACATGTTAATGCTAATATCACATATTCTACTCAATTAGAATTTGATTCACTAAAACATAAAGATACCAATGAATCTCCCAAGCCACGCCTCACTACAATATAACTTGGTTATCACTCTTCACCTAAAAATAATGGTATCCCACATCCCTCTAGTAAGGTCTAAGTTACCATTACTCCCAAGGTTCAAATGAGCATACCCCCTATATATGGTCTAATTTCTAAATGTAGCATTCACATGGCTAAAATTAACAATCAAATTCAATGATTAAATGAACCACTTCAAGATACGACTTTACCATTCCAAGAAATATCTCTTTGATGCATACAATTGGTGAATCATAACACCAAGTATATATCCTTACCTTGGAAAATAAGGCTTATAAGTCTTGGATGGATGCCAATTATTTACAGGGTAATCCCCTTCTGAATAAATTCATAAAAGCTTCATTACCTAAGTATTTCAAGATACCATCATTGCCTCACTTTGATGGAACTAGAGATCCATTCATACAC